>JAOCZM010000211.1:2500-5000 GCA_026122235.1 Vinca minor | reverse complement strand
GGGTTTAGGGTTTAGGGTTTAGGGTTTAGGGTTTAGGGTTTAGGGTTTAGGGGTTTTAGGGTTTAGGGTTTAGGGTTTAGGGTTTAGGGTTTAGGGTTTAGGGTTTAGGGTTTAGGGTTTAGGGTTTAGGGTTTAGGAGTTTAGGGTTTAGGGTTTAGGGTTTAGGGTTTAGGGTTTAGGGGTTTAGGGTTTAGGGTTTAGGGTTTAGGGTTTAGGGTTTAGGGTTTAGGGTTTAGGGTTTAGGGGTTTAGGGTTTAGGGTTTAGGGTTTAGGGGTTTAGGGTTTAGGGTTTAGGGTTTAGGGTTTAGGGTTTGGGGTTTAGGGTTTAGGGTTTAGGGTTTAGGGTTTAGGGTTTAGGGTTTAGGGTTTAGGGGTTTAGGGTTTAGGGTTTAGGGTTTAGGGTTTAGGGTTTAGGGTTTAGGGGTTTAGGGGTTTAGGGTTTAGGGTTTAGGGTTTAGGGTTTAGGGGTTTAGGGTTTAGGGTTTAGGGTTTAGGGTTTAGGGTTTGGGGTTTAGGGTTTAGGGTTTAGGGGTTTTAGGGTTTAGGGTTTAGGGTTTAGGGTTTGGGGTTTAGGGTTTAGGGTTTAGGGTTTAGGGGTTTAGGGTTTAGGGTTTAGGGTTTAGGGTTTAGGGTTTAGGGTTTAGGGTTTAGGGTTTAGGGTTTAGGGTTTAGGGTTTAGGGTTTAGGGTTTAGGGTTTAGGGGTTTAGGGTTTAGGGTTTAGGGTTTGGGGTTTAGGGTTTAGGGTTTAGGGTTTAGGGTTTAGGGTTTAGGGTTTAGGGTTTAGGGTTTAGGGTTTAGGGTTTAGGGTTTAGGAGTTTAGGGTTTAGGGGTTTAGGGTTTAGGGTTTAGGGTTTAGGGTTTAGGGTTTAGGGTTTAGGGTTTAGGGTTTAGGGTTTAGGGGTTTAGGGTTTAGGGTTTAGGGTTTAGGGTTTGGGGTTTAGGGTTTAGGGTTTAGGGGTTTAGGGTTTAGGGTTTAGGGTTTAGGGTTTAGGGTTTAGGGTTTAGGGTTTAGGGTTTAGGGTTTAGGGTTTAGGGTTTAGGGTTTAGGGTTTAGGAGTTTAGGGTTTAGGGTTTAGGGTTTAGGGGTTTAGGGTTTAGGGTTTAGGGTTTAGGGTTTAGGGGTTTAGGGTTTAGGGTTTAGGGTTTAGGGTTTAGGGTTTAGGGTTTAGGGTTTAGGGTTTAGGGGTTTAGGGTTTAGGGTTTAGGGTTTAGGGTTTAGGGTTTAGGGTTTAGGGTTTAGGGTTTAGGGGTTTAGGGGTTTAGGGTTTAGGGTTTAGGGTTTAGGGTTTAGGGTTTAGGGTTTAGGGTTTAGGGTTTAGGGTTTAGGGTTTAGGGTTTAGGGTTTAGGGTTTAGGGGTTTAGGGTTTAGGGTTTAGGGTTTAGGGTTTAGGGTTTAGGGTTTAGGGTTTAGGGTTTAGGGTTTAGGGTTTAGGGTTTAGGGTTTAGGGTTTAGGGTTTAGGGTTTGGGGTTTAGGGTTTAGGGGTTTAGGGTTTAGGGTTTAGGGTTTAGGGTTTAGGGTTTAGGGTTTAGGGTTTAGGGGTTTAGGGTTTAGGGTTTAGGGTTTAGGGTTTAGGGTTTAGGGTTTAGGGTTTAGGGTTTAGGGTTTAGGGTTTAGGGGTTTAGGGGTTTAGGGTTTAGGGTTTAGGGTTTAGGGTTTAGGGTTTAGGGTTTAGGGTTTAGGGTTTAGGGTTTAGGGTTTAGGGTTTAGGGTTTAGGGTTTAGGGTTTAGGGTTTAGGGTTTAGGGTTTAGGGTTTAGGGTTTAGGGGTTTAGGGTTTAGGGTTTAGGGTTTAGGGGTTTAGGGTTTAGGGTTTAGGGTTTAGGGGTTTAGGGTTTAGGGTTTAGGGTTTAGGGTTTAGGGTTTAGGGTTTAGGGGTTTAGGGTTTAGGGTTTAGGGGTTTAGGGTTTAGGGTTTAGGGTTTAGGGTTTAGGGTTTAGGGGTTTAGGGTTTAGGGTTTAGGGTTTAGGGTTTAGGGTTTAGGGTTTAGGGTTTAGGGTTTAGGGTTTAGGGTTTAGGGTTTAGGGTTTAGGGTTTAGGGTTTAGGGTTTAGGGTTTAGGGGTTTAGGGTTTAGGGTTTAGGGGTTTAGGGTTTAGGGGTTTAGGGGTTTAGGGTTTAGGGTTTAGGGTTTAGGGTTTAGGGTTTAGGGTTTAGGGTTTAGGGTTTAGGGTTTAGGGTTTAGGGTTTAGGGGTTTAGGGTTTAGGGTTTAGGGTTTAGGGTTTAGGGTTTAGGGTTTAGGGTTTAGGGTTTAGGGTTTAGGGTTTAGGGTTTAGGGTTTAGGGTTTAGGGTTTAGGGTTTAGGGGTTTAGGGTTTAGGGTTTAGGGTTTAGGGGTTTAGGGTTTAGGGGTTTAGGGTTTAGGGGTTTAGGGTTTAGGGTTTAGGGTTTAGGGTTTAGGGGTTTAGGGTTTAGGGTTTAGGGTTTAGGGTTTAGGGTTTAGGGTTTAGGGTTTAGGGTTTAGGGGTTTAGGGTTTAGGGGTTTAGGGTTTAGGGTTTAGGG
>JAOCZM010000210.1:1705000-2060705 GCA_026122235.1 Vinca minor | reverse complement strand
TGAACCTCAAATATCATCTTCTAGATGTAGTTTCCTCTAGCCTTCAAGCCTCTCGGATTAAATGTAGGATGGCTATATCTACTTTCCTTTCTCTTTGTCTAGTCATCGACCTAGTATGTTTGATAAAGGGACTCTGATACGAGGCAGCCCCGCAGATGGTCCCGCCACTCTACATAGAAGAACTTCAATTCACAAGCAACTAAGGAATAACCTTAAAATATCATAAATCAAGTCTAGTCTATAATCTCAGTCAATTCCACTCAAATAGAGTAGGAATTTCGCTGCCAATGACCCACAAATGAAGAATCCTAATTAAGTTAGAATTCTTCTATCTAAGAATAGTAAACTACTCTAATCGAAATCCACTAACTAAACACACTAATACATTCCCTTTATTATACAGCCTTGTCTATATAAAGAGGCGCCTAAAAACACTTCAATAATAAAAATAATAAATCTGAAATTCTAATTAAAGCCTAGAATAGACTTTAATTTACATGTTTCCTAAAATGCCCTTTAACCGTTTTCCTTCCAATTGTGTATCTTGCCCTCAAATGCTATTAGATTGATTTGATCCTTGTGCCTTGCATTCTTGGAAGGATTCTTTGTCTCTTGAGCCTCTAGATTAAATACTTTAAACACTTGGAACGAAGGCTTTTGCTCGGAAACTCGTATTTGGAATGCATGAGTTAAGGACCTGGTCATTTGGATGAATGGCCTCTTTTATCTTCATGGATGATCCCTCATCATAAGCATTTGTAAACGTTCCCTAATGTAATGTTGGGAAACAAATCTCCGTTTCATCTCAGCTTTCATATCGTTTCCAACTGTCGATAGGTCGTTGACCCACTCTTCTTCCGAGTATACTTTCTTCTTTCCACCCATTTGATGCATAACTATAAAATCCCTTGGCTGCCGTCTTTACATTTTTACCCTCCGAATAATCAAGAATAGCAAAACATACAATTGAGTTTATGTATACATTCAAATAAAGATTCAGGATCATTCGTACCTTCAAAAGATGGGATCTTGGATTTGGATTTCTGAATTTGGTCTTCCATTCTCGGCTCACAATGATAAAATTCACCATTATCATCAAATCTTTGAATTTGTTCCCTTTCGTAGCCGTACCTTTTATCATCATAATTAAAGTTGCCATCTTCTTCATAACTTTGTTGCCTCATCTTGCGCAAGAATTGTTGATTCTTCAATCTTTACGTTTCTTGATTCTTGTTCTTTTATCTCTTCTTTCTTTTTTCTTGACTTACCCTTCTTCTCGGCCGAGATGTGTAGAGAATGAAGCGCCTACGCTATCAATTCTCGATGTATAGTAATGAAGGTCACGGCTAAAAAATTAAAGGGGGAACGTTTGCCGATTCTTGGAACGAGTCTCCTACGCTATGGACCAAGAAGTTTGCTTTTTGGCTTTATAGTTCCTAAAACTCTCGGCTGCTTATTGATGAGGAACGATGGATTTTTAAGGTCAAGATTCGACACAAAAGGTTAAAGTTCGGATCTTTCTCTCTCTCTCGAGTTCGTTTCCATGGGGAATATAATCAACGCGACTCCAAGAAGGTTGATTATCGATGGAGGCTTAAACACCCCCAACAAGCTGAAAACTACCTTGTTGATACAAAGAGTAACTCAAAGAATGAATGAAGTTCTATGATGCGGAACCGTGATACAAAGTATCAAGATTCGACACTAAAAGGTTTGAAACGGATCTTTCTCTGTCTCGAACTAGTTTCCAAGGGGAATATAATCAACGCAACTCTAAAGACGGCTAATTATCAATGGGGGCTGAAACGCCACAACAAGCGAAACTATCTTGTTGGTACAGTAACTCAAGAATGACTGAATTCTATAAGAAGTTCAAAAACAAGTACCTAAGGAATAACCTTAACCAACATATCAATATATCTAACGTAAGTATTACGTTGCCCGAAATCTCTCTTAAATAGAGTGAAGATTTCGGTTCCAAGGAACAATAAAGGAAGAGTCCTACTTTAGGTAAGACTCTTGAACCCTAACTTAAGTAAACTTCCAAAAACAAAACACTACCTAACATCATGGAAAACACGTCCTATTATTTAGCTAGCATTATCTTAATTCGGCCAACATGGCTAATAATAGTAAACAATAAAGCTGAAAATATAATTAAAGTCTAGAATAGACTTTAATGTACAAAAAGACTAAAATGCCCCTATTATCCACTTTGCTTGTTTGGGCCGAATTGAATATCTATAAACTTAAGAGTTGAACCTGAATATCATCTTCTAGATGTAATTTAGCCTTCAAGCCTCGGATGAATGTAGGGATGGCTATATCTACTTTCCTTTCTCTTTGTCTAGTCATTGGACCTAGTATGTTTGATAAGGGACTTGATACGAGGCAGCCCCGTAGATGGTCCCGCGTCACTCTACATAGAAGAACTTCAATTCACAAGCAACTAAGGAATAACCTTAAAATATCATAAATCAAGTCTAGTCTATAACTTGGCCGAATTCCCACTCAAATAGAGTAGGAATTTCGTTGCCAATGACCCACAAATGAAGAATCCTAATTAAGTTAGAATTCTTCTATCTAAGAATAGTAAACTACTCTAATTGAACCACTAACTAAACACACGGAATACATTCCCTTTATTATACAGCCTTGTCTATATAAAGAGGCGCCTAAAAACACTTCAATAATAAAAATAATAAATCTGAAATTCTAATTAAAGCCTAGAATAGACTTTAATTTACATGTTTCCTAAAATGCCCTTTAACCGTTTTCCTTCCAATTGTGTATCTTGCCCTCAAATGCTATTAGATTGATTTGATCCTTGTGCCTTGCATTCTTGGAAGGATTCTTTGTCTCTTGAGCCTCTAGATTAAATACTTTAAACACTTGGAACGAAGGCTTTTGCTCGGAAACTCGTATTTGGAATGCATGAGTTAAGGACCTGGTCATTTGGATGAATGGCCTCTTTTATCTTCATGGATGATCCCTCATCATAAGCATTTGTAAACGTTCCCTAATGTAATGTTGGGAAACAAATCTCCGTTTCATCTCAGCTTTCATACCGTTTCCAACTGTCGATAGGTCGTTGACCCACTCTTCTTCTGAGTATACTTTCTTCTTTCCACCCATTTGATGCATAACTATAAAATCCCATGGCTGCCGTCTTTACATTTTTACCCTCCGAAAAATCAAGAATAGCAAAACATACAATTGAGTTTATGTATACATTCAAATAAAGATTCAGGATCATTCGTACCTTCAAAAGATGGGATCTTGGATTTGGATTTCTGAATTTGGTCTTCCATTCTCGGCTCACAATGATAAAATTCACCATTATCATCAAATCTTTGAATTTGTTCCCTTTCGTAGCCGTACCTTTTATCATCATAATTAAAGTTGCCATCTTCTTCATAACTTTGTTGCCTCATCTTGCGCAAGAATTGTTGATTCTTCAATCTTTACGTTTCTTGATTCTTGTTCTTTTATCTCTTCTTTCTTTTTTCTTGACTTACCCTTCTTCTCGGCCGAGATGTGTAGAGAATGAAGCGCCTACGCTATCAATTCTCGATGTATAGTAATGAAGGTCACGGCTAAAAAATTAAAGGGGGAACGTTTGCCGATTCTTGGAACGAGTCTCCTACGCTATGGACCAAGAAGTTTGCTTTTTGGCTTTATAGTTCCTAAAACTCTCGGCTGCTTATTGATGAGGAACGATGGATTTTTAAGGTCAAGATTCGACACAAAAGGTTAAAGTTCGGATCTTTCTCTCTCTCTCTCGAGTTCGTTTCCATGGGGAATATAATCAACGCGACTCCAAGAAGGTTGATTATCGATGGAGGCTTAAACACCCCCAACAAGCGAAACTACCTTGTTGATACAGTAGTAACTCAAAGAATGAATGAAGTTCTATGATGCGGAACCGTGATACAAAGTATCAAGATTCGACACTAAAAGGTTTGAAACGGATCTTTCTCTGTCTCGAACTAGTTTCCAAGGGGAATATAATCAACGCAACTCTAAAGACGGCTAATTATCAATGGGGGCTGAAACGCCACAACAAGCGAAACTATCTTGTTGGTACAGTAACTCAAGAATGACTGAATTCTATAAGAAGTTCAAAAACAAGTACCTAAGGAATAACCTTAACCAACATATCAATATATCTAACGTAAGTATTACGTTGCCCGAAATCTCTCTTAAATAGAGTGAAGATTTCGGTTCCAAGGAACAATAAAGGAAGAGTCCTACTTTAGGTAAGACTCTTGAACCCTAACTTAAGTAAACTTCCAAAAACAAAACACTACCTAACATCATGGAAAACACGTCCTATTATTTAGCTAGCATTATCTTAATTCGGCCAACATGGCTAATAATAGTAAACAATAAAGCTGAAAATATAATTAAAGTCTAGAATAGACTTTAATGTACAAAAAGACTAAAATGCCCCTATTATCCACTTTGCTTGTTCGGGCCGAATTGAATATCTATAAACTTAAGAGTTGAACCTGAATATCATCTTCTAGATGTAATTTAGCCTTCAAGCCTCGGATGAATGTAGGGATGGCTATATCTACTTTCCTTTCTCTTTGTCTAGTCATTGGACCTAGTATGTTTGATAAGGGACTTGATACGAGGCAGCCCCGTAGATGGTCCCGCGTCACTCTACATAGAAGAACTTCAATTCACAAGCAACTAAGGAATAACCTTAAAATATCATAAATCAAGTCTAGTCTATAATCTTGGGCCGAATTCCCACTCAAATAGAGTAGGAATTTCTGTTGCCAATGACCCACAAATGAAGAATCCTAATTAAGTTAGAATTCTTCTATCTAAGAATAGTAAACTACTCTAATCGAACCACTAACTAAACACACGGAATACATTCCCTTTATTATACAGCCTTGTCTATATAAAGAGGCGCCTAAAAACACTTCAATAATAAAAATAATAAATCTGAAATTCTAATTAAAGCCTAGAATAGACTTTAATTTACATGTTTCCTAAAATGCCCTTTAACCGTTTTCCTTCCAATTGTGTATCTTGCCCTCAAATGCTATTAGATTGATTTGATCCTTGTGCCTTGCATTCTTGGAAGGATTCTTTGTCTCTTGAGCCTCTAGATTAAATACTTTAAACACTTGGAACGAAGGCTTTTGCTCTGAAACTCGTATTTGGAATGCATGAGTTAAGGACCTGGTCATTTGGATGAATGGCCTCTTTTATCTTCATGGATGATCCCTCATCATAAGCATTTGTAAACGTTCCCTAATGTAATGTTGGGAAACAAATCTCCGTTTCATCTCAGCTTTCATACCGTTTCCAACTGTCGATAGGTCGTTGACCCACTCTTCTTCTGAGTATACTTTCTTCTTTCCACCCATTTGATGCATAACTATAAAATCCCATGGCTGCCGTCTTTACATTTTTACCCTCCGAAAAATCAAGAATAGCAAAACATACAATTGAGTTTATGTATACATTCAAATAAAGATTCAGGATCATTCGTACCTTCAAAAGATGGGATCTTGGATTTGGATTTCTGAATTTGGTCTTCCATTCTCGGCTCACAATGATAAAATTCACCATTATCATCAAATCTTTGAATTTGTTCCCTTCGTAGCCGTACCTTTTATCATCATAATTAAAGTTGCCATCTTCTTCATAACTTTGTTGCCTCATCTTGCGCAAGAATTGTTGATTCTTCAATCTTTACGTTTCTTGATTCTTGTTCTTTTATCTCTTCTTTCTTTTTTCTTGACTTACCCTTCTTCTCGGCCGAGATGTGTAGAGAATGAAGCGCCTACGCTATCAATTCTCGATGTATAGTAATGAAGGTCACGGCTAAAAAATTAAAGGGGGAACGTTTGCCGATTCTTGGAACGAGTCTCCTACGCTATGGACCAAGAAGTTTGCTTTTTGGCTTTATAGTTCCTAAAACTCTCGGCTGCTTATTGATGAGGAACGATGGATTTTTAAGGTCAAGATTCGACACAAAAGGTTAAAGTTCGGATCTTTCTCTCTCTCTCTCGAGTTCGTTTCCATGGGGAATATAATCAACGCGACTCCAAGAAGGTTGATTATCGATGGAGGCTTAAACACCCCAACAAGCGAAACTACCTTGTTGATACAGTAGTAACTCAAAGAATGAATGAAGTTCTATGATGCGGAACCGTGATACAAAGTATCAAGATTCGACACTAAAAGGTTTGAAACGGATCTTTCTCTGTCTCGAACTAGTTTCCAAGGGGAATATAATCAACGCAACTCTAAAGACGGCTAATTATCAATGGGGGCTGAAACGCCACAACAAGCGAAACTATCTTGTTGGTACAGTAACTCAAGAATGACTGAATTCTATAAGAAGTTCAAAAACAAGTACCTAAGGAATAACCTTAACCAACATATCAATATATCTAACGTAAGTATTACGTTGCCCGAAATCTCTCTTAAATAGAGTGAAGATTTCGGTTCCAAGGAACACTAAAGGAAGAGTCCTACTTTAGGGAAGACTCTTGAACCCTAACTTAAGTAAACTTCCAAAAACAAAACACTACCTAACATCATGGAAAACACGTCCTATTATGTAGCTAGCATTATCTTAATTGTGCCAACATGGCTAATAATAGTAAACAATAAAGCTGAAAATATAATTAAAGTCTAGAATAGACTTTAATGTACAAAAAGACTAAAATGCCCCTATTATCCACTTTGCTTGTTTGGGCCGAATTGAATATCTATAAACTTAAGAGTTGAACCTGAATATCATCTTCTAGATGTAATTTAGCCTTCAAGCCTCGGATGAATGTAGGGATGGCTATATCTACTTTCCTTTCTCTTTGTCTAGTCATTGACCTAGTATGTTTGATAAGTGGACTTGATACGAGGCAGCCCCCGTAGATGGTCCCGCTCACTCTACATAGAAGAACTTCAATTCACAAGCAACTAAGGAATAACCTTAAAATATCATAAATCAAGTCTAGTCTATAACTCGGGCCGAATTCCCACTCAAATAGAGTAGGAATTTCTGCTGCCAATGACCCACAAATGAAGAATCCTAATTAAGTTAGAATTCTTCTATCTAAGAATAGTAAACTACTCTAATCGAACCACTAACTAAACACACTAATACATTCCCTTTATTATACAACTTTTGTCTATATAAAGAGGCGCCTAAAAACACTTCAATAATAAAAATAATAAATCTGAAATTCTAATTAAAGCCTAGAATAGACTTTAATTTACATGTTTCCTAAAATGCCCTTTAACCGTTTTCCTTCCAATTGTGTATCTTGCCCTCAAATGCTATTAGATTGATTTGATCCTTGTGCCTTGCATTCTTGGAAGGATTCTTTGTCTCTTGAGCCTCTAGATTAAATACTTTAAACACTTGGAACGAAGGCTTTTGCTCTAAACTCGTATTTGGAATGCATGAGTTAAGGACTCGGGTCATTTGGATGAATGGCCTCTTTTATCTTCATGGATGATCCTCATCATAAGCATTTGTAAACGTTCCCTAATGTAATGTTGGGAAACAAATCTCCGTTTCATCTCAGCTTTCATACCGTTTCCAACTGTCGATAGGTCGTTGACCCACTCTTCTTCTGAGTATACTTTCTTCTTTCCACCCATTTGATGCATAACTATAAAATCCCATGGCTGCCGTCTTTACATTTTTACCCTCCGAAAAATCAAGAATAGCAAAACATACAATTGAGTTTATGTATACATTCAAATAAAGATTCAGGATCATTCGTACCTTCAAAAGATGGGATCTTGGATTTGGATTTCTGAATTTGGTCTTCCATTCTCGGCTCACAATGATAAAATTCACCATTATCATCAAATCTTTGAATTTGTTCCCTTTCGTAGCCGTACCTTTTATCATCATAATTAAAGTTGCCATCTTCTTCATAACTTTGTTGCCTCATCTTGCGCAAGAATTGTTGATTCTTCAATCTTTACGTTTCTTGATTCTTGTTCTTTTATCTCTTCTTTCTTTTTTCTTGACTTACCCTTCTTCTCGGCCGAGATGTGTAGAGAATGAAGCGCCTACGCTATCAATTCTCGATGTATAGTAAATGAAGGTCACTGCTAAAAAAATTAAAGGGGGGAACGCTTGCCGATTCTTGGAACGAGTCTCCTACGCTATGGACCAAGAAGTTTGCTTTTTGGCTTTATAGTTCCTAAAACTCTCGGCTGCTTATTGATGAGGAACGATGGATTTTTAAGGTCAAGATTCGACACAAAAGGTTAAAGTTCGGATCTTTCTCTCTCTCTCTCGAGTTCGTTTCCATGGGGAATATAATCAACGCGACTCCAAGAAGGTTGATTATCGATGGAGGCTTAAACACCCCCAACAAGCGAAACTACCTTGTTGATACAGTAGTAACTCAAAGAATGAATGAAGTTCTATGATGCGGAACCGTGATACAAAGTATCAAGATTCGACACTAAAAGGTTTGAAACGGATCTTTCTCTGTCTCGAACTAGTTTCCAAGGGGAATATAATCAACGCAACTCTAAAGACTAGCTAATTATCAATGGGGGGCTGAAACGCCACAACAAGCGAAACTATCTTGTTGGTACAAAGAACTCAAGAATGACCGAATTCTATAAGAAGTTCAAAAACAAGTACCTAAGGAATAACCTTAACCAAACATATCAATATATCTAACGTAAGTATTATGCTGTCCCGAAATCTCTTAAATAGAGTGAAGATTTCGGGTTCCAAGGAACACAAAGGAAGAGTCCTACTTTAGGTAAGACTCTTGAACCCTAACTTAAGTAAACTTCCAAAAACAAAACACTACCTAACATCATGGAAAACACGCCCCTATTATTTAGCTAGCATTATCTTAATTCGCCAACATGGCTAATAATAGTAAACAATAAAGTTGAAAATATAATTAAAGTCTAGAATAGACTTTAATGTACAAAAAGACTAAAATGCCCCCTATTATCCACTTTGCTTGTTCGGGGCCGAATCGAATATCTATAAACTTAAGAGTTGAACTCGAATATCATCTTCTAGATGTAATTTAGCCTTCAAGCCTCGGATGAATGTAGGGATGGCTATATCTACTTTCCTTTCTCTTTGTCTAGTCATTGGACCTAGTATGTTTGATAAGGGACTTGATACGAGGCAGCCCCGTAGATGGTCCCGCGTCACTCTACATAGAAGAACTTCAATTCACAAGCAACTAAGGAATAACCTTAAAATATCATAAATCAAGTCTAGTCTATAACTTGGCCGAATTCCCACTCAAATAGAGTAGGAATTTCGTTGCCAATGACCCACAAATGAAGAATCCTAATTAAGGTAGAATTCTTCTATCTAAGAATAGTAAACTACTCTAATTGAACCACTAACTAAACACACGGAATACATTCCCTTTATTATACAGCCTTGTCTATATAAAGAGGCGCCTAAAAACACTTCAATAATAAAAATAATAAATCTGAAATTCTAATTAAAGCCTAGAATAGACTTTAATTTACATGTTTCCTAAAATGCCCTTTTAACCGCTTTTCCTTCCAATTGTGTATCTTGCCCTCAAATGCTATTAGATTGATTTGATCCTTGTGCCTTGCATTCTTGGAAGGATTCTTTGTCTCTTGAGCCTCTAGATTAAATACTTTAAACACTTGGAACGAAGGCTTTTGCTCTAAACTCGTATTTGGAATGCATGAGTTAAGGACTCGGGTCATTTGGATGAATGGCCTCTTTTATCTTCATGGATGATCCTCATCATAAGCATTTGTAAACGCTCCCTAATGTAATGTCGGGAAACAAATCTCCGCTTTCATCTCCGCCTTTTCATATCGCTTTCCCAATCAGGGCCGATAGGTCGCTGACCCACTCTTCTTCTCGAGTATACTTTCTTCTTTCCACCCAATTTGATGCATAACTATAAAATCCCATGGCTGCCGTCTTTACATTTTTACCCTCCGAATAATCAAGAATAGCAAAACATACAATTGAGTTTATGTATACATTCAAATAAAGATTCAGGATCATTCGTACCTTCAAAAGATGGGATCTTGGATTTGGATTTCTGAATTTGGTCTTCCATTCTCGGCTCACAATGATAAAATTCACCATTATCATCAAATCTTTGAATTTGTTCCCTTTCGTAGCCGTACCTTTTATCATCATAATTAAAGTTGCCATCTTCTTCATAACTTTGTTGCCTCATCTTGCGCAAGAATTGTTGATTCTTCAATCTTTACGTTTCTTGATTCTTGTTCTTTAATCTCTTCTTTCTTTTTTCTTGACTTACCCTTCTTCTTGCCGAGATGTGTAGAGAATGAAGCTGCCCACGCTATCAATTCTCGATGTATAGTAATGAAGGTCACTGCTAAAAAAATTAAAGGGGGGAACGCTTGCCGATTCTTGGAAACGAGTCTCCTACGCTATGGACCAAGAAGTTTGCTTTTTGGCTTTATAGTTCCTAAAACTCTCACCGCTTATTGATGAGGAACGATGGATTTTTAAGGTCAAGATTCGACACAAAAAGGTTAAAGTTCGATCTTTCTCTCTCTCTCTCGAGTTCGTTTCCATGGGGAATATAATCAACGCGACTCCAAGAAGGTTGATTATCGATGGAGGCTTAAACACCCCCAACAAGCGAAACTACCTTGTTGATACAGTAGTAACTCAAAGAATGAATGAAGTTCTATGATGCGGAACCGTGATACAAAGTATCAAGATTCGACACTAAAAGGTTTGAAACGGATCTTTCTCCGTCTCAAATAGTTTCAAGGGGAATATAATCAACGCAACTCTAAAGACGGCTAATTATCAATGGGGGCTGAAACACCACAACAAGCGAAGCTATCTTGTTGGTACAGTAACTCAAGAATGACTGAATTCTATAAGAAGTTCAAAAACAAGTACCTAAGGAATAACCTTAACCAAAATATCAATATATCTAACGTAAGTATTATGTTGCCCGAAATCTCTCTTAAATAGAGTGAAGATTTCGGTTCCAAGGAACAATAAAGGAAGAGTCCTACTTTAGGTAAGACTCTTGAACCCTAACTTAAGTAAACTTCCAAAAACAAAACACTACCTAACATCATGGAAAACACGTCCTATTATTTAGCTAGCATTATCTTAATTCGGCCAACATGGCTAATAATAGTAAACAATAAAGCTGAAAATATAATTAAAGTCTAGAATAGACTTTAATGTACAAAAAGACTAAAATGCCCCTATTATCCACTTTGCTTGTTTGGGCCGAATTGAATATCTATAAACTTAAGAGTTGAACCTGAATATCATCTTCTAGATGTAATTTAGCCTTCAACCCTCGGATCAATGTAGAGATGGCTATATCTACTTTCCTTTCTCTTTGTCTAGTCATTGGACCTAGTATGTTTGATACGAGGCAGCCCCGTAGATGGTCCCGCGTCATTCTACATAGAAGAACTTCAATTCACAAGCAACTAAGGAATAACCTTAAAATATCATAAATCAAGTCTAGTCTATAACTTGGCCGAATTCCCACTCAAATAGAGTAGGAATTTCTGCTGCTAATGACCCACAAATGAAGAATCCTAATTAAGTTAGAATTCTTCTATCTAAGAATAGTAAACTACTCTAATCGAACCACTAACTAAACACACTGAATACATTCCCTTTATTATACAAAATTTTTGTCTATATAAAGAGGCGCCTAAAAAACACATCAATAATAAAAAATAATAAATCTGAAATTCTAATTAAAGCCTAGAATAGACTTTAATTTACATGTTTCCTAAAAATGCCCTTTTAACCGCTTTTCCTTCCAATTGTGTATCTTGCCCTCAAATGCTATTAGATTGATTTGATCCTTGTGCCTTGCATTCTTGGAAGGCTTCTTTGTCTCTTGAGCCTCTAGATTAAATACTTTAAACACTTGGAACGAAGGCTTTTGCTCTAAACTCGTATTTGGAATGCATGAGTTAAGGACTCGGGTCATTTGGATGAATGACCTCTTTTATCTTCATGGATGATCCTCATCATAAGCATTTGTAAACGCTCCCTAATGTAATGTTGGGAAACAAATCTCCGCTTTCATCTCCGCTTTCATATCGCTCCAATCGCCGCCGATAGGTCGCTGACCCACTCTTCTTCTCGAGTATACTTTCTTCTTTCCACCAATTTGATGCATAACTATAAAATCCCATGGCTGCCGCCTTTACATTTTTTACCCTCCGAATAATCAAGAATAGCAAACATACAACTCGAAGTTTATGTATACATTCAAAATAAAGATTCATGGATCATTCGTACCTTCAAAAGATGGGATCTTGGATTTGGATTTCTGAATTTTGTCTTCCATTCTCGGCTCACAATGATAAAATTCACCATTATCATCAAATCTTTGAATTTGTTCCCTTCGTAGCCGTACCTTTTATCATCATAATTAAAGTTGCCATCTTCTTCATAACTTTGTTGCCTCATCTTGCGCAAGAATTGTTGATTCTTCAATCTTTACGCTTTCTTGATTCTTGTTCTTTAATCTTTCTTTCTTTTTTTCTTGACTTACCCTTCTTCTGGGCCGAGATGTGTAGAGGATGAAGTCGCCTACGCTATCAATTCTCGATGTATAGTAATGAAGGTCACGGCTAAAAAAATTAAAGGGGGAACGCTTGCCGATTCTTGGAAACGAGTCTCCTACGCTATGGACCAAGAAGTTTGCTTTTTGGCTTTATAGTTCCTAAAACTCTCTACCGCATATTGACGAGGAACGATGGATTTTTAAGGTCAAGATTCGACACAAAAAGGTTAAAGTTCGATCTTTCTCTCTCTCTCTCGAGTTCGCTTTCCATGGGGAATATAATCAACGCGACTCCAAGAAGGTTGATTATCGATGGAGGCTTAAACACCCCCCAACAAGCGAAACTACCTTGTTGATACAAATGAGTAACTCAAAGAATGAATGAAGTTCTATGATGCGGAACCGTGATACAAAGTATCAAGATTCGACACTAAAAGGTCTGAAACGGATCTTTCTCCGTCTCGAAATAGTTTCCAAGGGGAATATAATCAACGCAACTCTAAAGACGGCTAATTATCAATGGGGGCTGAAACACCACAACAAGCGAAGCTATCTTGTTGGTACAGTAACTCAAGAATGACTCGAATTCTATGTTAAGTTCAAAAACAAGTACCTAAGGAATAACCTTAACCAAAAATATCAATATATCTAACGTAAGTATTATGTTGCCCGAAATCTCTCTTAAATAGAGTGAAGATTTCGGTTCCAAGGAACAATAAAGGAAGAGTCCTACTTTAGGTAAGACTCTTGAACCCTAACTTAAGTAAACTTCCAAAAACAAAACACTACCTAACATCATGGAAAACACGTCCTATTATTTAGCTAGCATTATCTTAATTCGCCAACATGGCTAATAATAGTAAACAATAAAGCTGAAAATATAATTAAAGTCTAGAATAGACTTTAATGTACAAAAAGACTAAAATGCCCCTATTATCCACTTTGCTTGTTTGGGCTTAATTGAATATCTATAAACTTAAGAGTTGAACCTGAATATCATCTTCTAGATGTAATTTAGCCTTCAAGCCTCGGATGAATGTAGGGATGGCTATATCTACTTTCCTTTCTCTTTGTCTAGTCATTGGACCTAGTATGTTTGATAAGGGACTTGATAGGAGGTAGATGGACCCGCGTCATTCTACATAGAAGAACTTCAATTCACAAGCAACTAAGGAATAACCTTAAAATATCATAAATCAAGTCTAGTCTATAACTTGGCCGAATTCCCACTCAAATAGAGTAGGAATTTCGTTGCCAATGACCCACAAATGAAGAATCCTAATTAAGTTAGAATTCTTCTATCTAAGAATAGTAAACTACTCTAATTGAACCACTAACTAAACACACGGAATACATTCCCTTTATTATACAGCCTTGTCTATATAAAGAGGCGCCTAAAAACACTTCAATAATAAAAATAATAAATCTGAAATTCTAATTAAAGCCTAGAATAGACTTTAATTTACATGTTTCCTAAAAATGCCCTTTTAACCGCTTTTCCTTCCAATTGTGTATCTTGCCCTCAAATGCTATTAGATTGATTTGATCCTTGTGCCTTGCATTCTTGGAAGGCTTCTTTGTCTCTTGAGCCTCTAGATTAAATACTTTAAACACTTGGAACGAAGGCTTTTGCTCTAAACTCGTATTTGGAATGCATGAGTTAAGGACTCGGGTCATTTGGATGAATGACCTCTTTTATCTTCATGGATGATCCTCATCATAAGCATTTGTAAACGCTTTCCCTAATGTAATGTTGGGAAACAAATCTCCGTTTCATCTCCGCTTTCATATCGTTCCAACTGTCGTCGATAGGTCGTTGACCCACTCTTCTTCTGAGTATACTTTCTTCTTTCCACCAATTTGATGCATAACTATAAAATCCCATGGCTGCCGCCTTTACATTTTTTACCCTCCGAATAATCAAGAATAGCAAACATACAATCGAAGTTTATGTATACATTAAAATAAATATTCATGGATCATTCGTACCTTCAAAAGATGGGATCTTGGATTTGGATTTCGAATTTTGTCTTCCATTCTCGGCTCACAATGATAAAATTCACCATTATCATCAAATCTTTGAATTTGTTCCCTTTCGTAGCCGTATCCCTTTTATCATCATAATTAAAGTTGCCATCTTCTTCGTAACTTTGTTGCCTCATCTTGCGCAAGAATTGTTGATTCTTCAATCTTTACGCTTTCTTGATTCTTGTTCTTTAATCTTTCTTTCTTTTTTTCTTGACTTACCCTTCTTCTTGGCCGAGATGTGTAGAGGGATGAAGCGCCTACGCTATCAATTCTCGATGTATAGTAATGAAGGTCACTGCTAAAAAAATTAAAGGGGGGAACGCTTTGCCGATTCTTGGAAACGAGTCTCCTACGCTATGGACCAAGAAGTTTGCTTTTTGGCTTTATAGTTCCTAAAACTCTCGACTGCATATTGATGAGGAACGATGGATTTTTAAGGTCAAGATTCGACACAAAAAGGTTAAAGTTCGGATCTTTATCTCTCTCTCTCGAGTTCGCTTTCCATGGGGAATATAATCAACGCGACTCCAAGAAGGTTGATTATCGATGGAGGCTTAAACACCCCCCAACAAGCGAAACTACCTTGTTTATACAGTAGTAACTCAAAGAATGAATGAAGTTCTATGATGCGGAACCGTGATACAAAGTATCAAGATTCGACACTAAAAGGTCTGAAACGGATCTTTCTCCGTCTCGAAATAGTTTCCAAGGGGAATATAATCAACGCAACTCTAAAGACGGCTAATTATCAATGGGGGCTGAAACACCACAACAAGCGAAGCTATCTTGTTGGTACAAGAACTCAAGAATGACTCGAATTCTATGTTAAGTTCAAAAACAAGTACCTAAGGAATAACCTTAACCAAAAATATCAATATATCTAACGTAAGTATTATGTTGCCCGAAATCTCTTAAATAGAGTGAAGATTTCGGGTTCCAAGGAACACAAAGGAAGAGTCCTACTTTAGGTAAGACTCTTGAACCCTAACTTAAGTAAACTTCCAAAAACAAAACACTACCTAACATCATGGAAAACACGTCCTATTATTTAGCTAGCATTATCTTAATTCGGCCAACATGGCTAATAATAGTAAACAATAAAGCTGAAAATATAATTAAAGTCTAGAATAGACTTTAATGTACAAAAAGACTAAAATGCCCCTATTATCCACTTTGCTTGTTTGGGCCGAATTGAATATCTATAAACTTAAGAGTTGAACCTGAATATCATCTTCTAGATGTAATTTAGCCTTCAAGCCTCGGATGAATGTAGGGATGGCTATATCTACTTTCCTTTCTCTTTGTCTAGTCATTGGACCTAGTATGTTTGATAAGGGACTTGATACGAGGCAGCCCCGTAGATGGTCCCGCGTCATTCTACATAGAAGAACTTCAATTCACAAGCAACTAAGGAATAACCTTAAAATATCATAAATCAAGTCTAGTCTATAACTTGGCCGAATTCCCACTCAAATAGAGTAGGAATTTCTTTGCCAATGACCCACAAATGAAGAATCCTAATTAAGGTAGAATTCTTCTATCTAAGAATAGTAAACTACTCTAATTGAACCACAAACTAAACACACGGAATACATTCCCTTTATTATACAGCCTTGTCTATATAAAGAGGCGCCTAAAAACACTTCAATAATAAAAATAATAAATCTGAAATTCTAATTAAAGCCTGGAATAGACTTTAATTTACAAGTTTCCTAAAATGCCCTTTAACCGTTTTCCTTCCAATTGTGTATCTTGCCCTCAAATGCTATTAGATTGATTTGATCCTTGTGCCTTGCATTCTTGGAAGGCTTCTTTGTCTCTTGAGCCTCTAGATTAAATACTTTAAACACTTGGAACGAAGGCTTTTGCTCGGAAACTCGTATTTGGAATGCATGAGTTAAGGACTTGGTCATTTGGATGAATGACCTCTTTTATCTTCATGGATGATCCCTCATCATAAGCATTTGTAAACGTTCCCTAATGTAATGTTGGGAAACAAATCTCCGTTTCATCTCAGCTTTCATATCGTTCCAACTGTCGATAGGTCGTTGACCCACTCTTCTTCTGAGTATACTTTCTTCTTTCCACCAATTTGATGCATAACTATAAAATCCCATGGCTGCCGCCTTTTACATTTTTTACCCTCCGAATAATCAAGAATAGCAAACATACAATTGAGTTTATGTATACATTCAAATAAAGATTCAGGATCATTCGTACCTTCAAAAGATGGGATCTTGGATTTGGATTTCTGAATTTTGTCTTCCATTCTCGGCTCACAATGATAAAATTCACCATTATCATCAAATCTTTGAATTTGTTCCCTTTCGTAGCCGTACCTTTTATCATCATAATTAAAGTTGCCATCTTCTTCGTAACTTTGTTGCCTCATCTTGCGCAAGAATTGTTGATTCTTCAATCTTTACGTTTCTTGATTCTTGTTCTTTAATCTTTCTTTCTTTTTTCTTGACTTACCCTTCTTCTTGGCCGAGATGTGTAGAGGATGAAGCGCCTACGCTATCAATTCTCGATGTATAGTAATGAAGGTCACGGCTAAAAAATTAAAGGGGGAACGTTTGCCGATTCTTGGAACGAGTCTCCTACGCTATGGACCAAGAAGTTTGCTTTTTGGCTTTATAGTTCCTAAAACTCTCGGCTGCTTATTGATGAGGAACGATGATTTTTAAGGTCAAGATTCGACACAAAAGGTTAAAGTTCGGATCTTTATCTCTCTCTCTCGAGTTCGTTTCCATGGGGAATATAATCAACGCGACTCCAAGAAGGTTGATTATCGATGGAGGCTTAAACACCCCCAACAAGCGAAACTACCTTGTTTATACAGTAGTAACTCAAAGAATGAATGAAGTTCTATGATGCGGAACCGTGATACAAAGTATCAAGATTCGACACTAAAAGGTCTGAAACGGATCTTTCTCCGTCTCGAAATAGTTTCCAAGGGGAATATAATCAACGCAACTCTAAAGACGGCTAATTATCAATGGGGGCTGAAACACCACAACAAGCGAAGCTATCTTGTTGGTACAGTAACTCAAGAATGACTGAATTCTATAAGAAGTTCAAAAACAAGTACCTAAGGAATAACCTTAACCAAAATATCAATATATCTAACGTAAGTATTATGTTGCCCGAAATCTCTCTTAAATAGAGTGAAGATTTCGGTTCCAAGGAACAATAAAGGAAGAGTCCTACTTTAGGTAAGACTCTTGAACCCTAACTTAAGTAAACTTCCAAAAACAAAACACTACCTAACATCATGGAAAACACGTCCTATTATTTAGCTAGCATTATCTTAATTCGCCGACATGGCTAATAATAGTAAACAATAAAGTTTGAAAATATAATTAAAGTCTAGAATAGACTTTAATGTACAAAAAGACTAAAATGCCCCCTATTATCCACTTTGCTTGTTTGCGCCGAATTGAATATCTATAAACTTAAGAGTTGAACCTGAATATCATCTTCTAGATGTAATTTAGCCTTCAAGCCTCGGATGAATGTAGGGATGGCTATATCTACTTTCCTTTCTCTTTGTCTAGTCATTGGACCTAGTATGTTTGATAAGGGACTTGATACGAGGCAGCCCCGTAGATGGTCCCGCGTCATTCTACATAGAAGAACTTCAATTCACAAGCAACTAAGGAATAACCTTAAAATATCATAAATCAAGTCTAGTCTATAACTTGGCCGAATTCCCACTCAAATAGAGTAGGAATTTCGTTGCCAATGACCCACAAATGAAGAATCCTAATTAAGTTAGAATTCTTCTATCTAAGAATAGTAAACTACTCTAATTGAACCACAAACTAAACACACGGAATACATTCCCTTTATTATACAGCCTTATCTATATAAAGAGGCGCCTAAAAACACTTCAATAATAAAAATAATAAATCTGAAATTCTAATTAAAGCCTGGAATAGACTTTAATTTACAAGTTTCCTAAAATGCCCTTTAACCGTTTTCCTTCCAATTGTGTATCTTGCCCTCAAATGCTATTAGATTGATTTGATCCTTGTGCCTTGCATTCTTGGAAGGCTTCTTTGTCTCTTGAGCCTCTAGATTAAATACTTTAAACACTTGGAACGAAGGCTTTTGCTCGGAAACTCGTATTTGGAATGCATGAGTTAAGGACTTGGTCATTTGGATGAATGACCTCTTTTATCTTCATGGATGATCCCTCATCATAAGCATTTGTAAACGTTCCCTAATGTAATGTTGGGAAACAAATCTCCGTTTCATCTCAGCTTTCATATCGTTCCAACTGTCGTCGATAGGTCGTTGACCCACTCTTCTTCTGAGTATACTTTCTTCTTTCCACCAATTTGATGCATAACTATAAAATCCCATGGCTGCCGTCTTTACATTTTTACCCTCCGAATAATCAAGAATAGCAAACATACAACCGAAGTTTATGTATACATTAAAATAAATATTCAGATCATTCGTACCTTCAAAAGATGGGATCTTGGATTTGGATTTCTGAATTTTGTCTTCCATTCTCGGCTCACAATGATAAAATTCACCATTATCATCAAATCTTTGAATTTGTTCCCTTTCGTAGCCGTACCTTTTATCATCATAATTAAAGTTGCCATCTTCTTCGTAACTTTGTTGCCTCATCTTGCGCAAGAATTGTTGATTCTTCAATCTTTACGTTTCTTGATTCTTGTTCTTTAATCTTTTCTTTCTTTTTTCTTGACTTACCCTTCTTCTTGGCCGAGATGTGTAGAGAATGAAGCGCCTACGCTATCAATTCTCGATGTATAGTAATGAAGGTCACGGCTAAAAAATTAAAGGGGGAACGTTTGCCGATTCTTGGAACGAGTCTCCTACGCTATGGACCAAGAAGTTTGCTTTTTGGCTTTATAGTTCCTAAAACTCTCGGCTGCATATTGATGAGGAACGATGGATTTTTAAGGTCAAGATTCGACACAAAAGGTTAAAGTTCGGATCTTTATCTCTCTCTCTCGAG
The DNA here is from genome assembly GCA_026122235.1 of Vinca minor. Taxonomy (NCBI): domain Eukaryota; kingdom Viridiplantae; phylum Streptophyta; class Magnoliopsida; order Gentianales; family Apocynaceae; genus Vinca; species Vinca minor. The sequence continues at coordinate 2,041,133 of JAOCZM010000210.1, read as the reverse complement.
TTCGTTTCCATGGGGAATATAATCAACGCGACTCCAAGAAGGTTGATTATCGATGGAGGCTTAAACACCCCCAACAAGCGAAACTACCTTGTTTATACAGTAGTAACTCAAAGAATGAATGAAGTTCTATGATGCGGAACCGTGATACAAAGTATCAAGATTCGACACTAAAAGGTTTGAAACGGATCTTTCTCCGTCTCGAAATAGTTTCCAAGGGGAATATAATCAACGCAACTCTAAAGACGGCTAATTATCAATGGGGGCTGAAACACCACAACAAGCGAAACTATCTTGTTGGTACAGTAACTCAAGAATGACTGAATTCTATGAGAAGTTCAAAAACAAGTACCTAAGGAATAACCTTAACCAAAATATCAATATATCTAACGTAAGTATTATGTTGCCCGAAATCTCTCTTAAATAGAGTGAAGATTTCGGTTCCAAGGAACAATAAAGGAAGAGTCCTACTTTAGGTAAGACTCTTGAATCCTAACTTAAGTAAACTTCCTAAAACAAGACACTACCTAACATCATGGAAAACATGTCCTATTATTTAGCTAGCATTATCTTTATTCGGCCAACATGGCTAATAATAGTAAACAATAAAGCTGAAAATATAATTAAAGTCTAGAATAGACTTTAATGTACAAAAAGACTAAAATGCCCCTATTATCCACTTTGCTTGTTTGGGCCGAATTGAATATCTATAAACTTAAGAGTTGAACCTGAATATCATCTTCTAGATGTAATTTAGCCTTCAAGCCTCGGATGAATGTAGGGATGGCTATATCTACTTTCCTTTCTCTTTGTCTAGTCATTGGACCTAGTCTGTTTGATAAGGGACTTGATACGAGGCAGCCCCGTAGATGGTCCCGCGTCATTCTACATAGAAGAACTTCAATTCACAAGCAGCTAAGGAATAACCTTAAAATATCATAAATCAAGTCTAGTCTATAACTTGGCCGAATTCCCACTCAAATAGAGTAGGAATTTCGTTGCCAATGACCCACAAATGAAGAATCCTAATTAAGTTAGAATTCTTCTATCTAAGAATAGTAAACTACTCTAATTGAACCACTAACTAAACACACGGAATACATTCCCTTTATTATACAGCCTTGTCTATATAAAGAGGCGCCTAAAAAACACATCAATAATAAAAATAATAAATCTGAAATTCTAATTAAAGCCTAGAATAGACTTTAATTTACATGTTTCCTAAAAATGCCCTTTTAACCGTTTTCCTTCCAATTGTGTATCTCGCCCTCAAATGCTATTAGATTGATTTGATCCTTGTGCCTTGCATTCTTGGAAGGCTTCTTTGTCTCTTGAGCCTCTAGATTAAATACTTTAAACACTTGGAACGAAGGCTTTTGCTCGGAAACTCGTATTTGGAATGCATGAGTTAAGGACCTGGTCATTTGGATGAATGACCTCTTTTATCTTCATGGATGATCCCTCATCATAAGCATTTGTAAACGTTCCCTAATGTAATGTTGGGAAACAAATCTCCGTTTCATCTCCGCTTTCATATCGTTCCAACTGTCGTCGATAGGTCGTTGACCCACTCTTCTTCTGAGTATACTTTCTTCTTTCCACCAATTTGATGCATAACTATAAAATCCCATGGCTGCCGTCTTTACATTTTTACCCTCCGAATAATCAAGAATAGCAAACATACAACTGAGTTTATGTATACATTAAAATAAATATTCAGGATCATTCGTACCTTCAAAAGATGGGATCTTGGATTTGGATTTCTGAATTTTGTCTTCCATTCTCGGCTCACAATGATAAAATTCACCATTATCATCAAATCTTTGAATTTGTTCCCTTTCGTAGCCGTACCTTTTATCATCATAATTAAAGTTGCCATCTTCTTCGTAACTTTGTTGCCTCATCTTGCGCAAGAATTGTTGATTCTTCAATCTTTACGTTTCTTGATTCTTGTTCTTTAATCTTTTCTTTCTTTTTTCTTGACTTACCCTTCTTCTTGGCCGAGATGTGTAGAGAATGAAGCGCCTACGCTATCAATTCTCGATGTATAGTAATGAAGGTCACGGCTAAAAAATTAAAGGGGGAATGTTTGCCGATTCTTGGAACGAGTCTCCTACGCTATGGACCAAGAAGTTTTCTTTTTGGCTTTATAGTTCCTAAAACTCTCGGCTGCATATTGATGAAGAACGATGGATTTTTAAGGTCAAGATTCGACACAAAAGGTTAAAGTTCGGATCTTTCTCTCTCTCTCTCTCGAGTTCGTTTCCATGGGGAATATAATCAACGCGACTCCAAGAAGGTTGATTATCGATGGAGGCTTAAACACCCCCAACAAGCGAAACTACCTTGTTGATACAGTAGTAACTCAAAGAATGAATGAAGTTCTATGATGCGGAACCGTGATACAAAGTATCAAGATTCGACACTAAAAGGTTTGAAACGGATCTTTCTCTGTCTCGAACTAGTTTCCAAGGGGAATATAATCAACGCAACTCTAAAGACGGCTAATTATCAATGGGGGCTGAAACACCACAACAAGCGAAACTATCTTGTTGGTACAGTAACTCAAGAATGACTGAATTCTATAAGAAGTTCAAAAAACAAGTACCTAAGGAATAACCTTAACCAAAATATCAATATATCTAACGTAAGTATTATGTTGCCCGAAATCTCTCTTAAATAGAGTGAAGATTTCGGTTCCAAGGAACAATAAAGGAAGAGTCCTACTTTAGGTAAGACTCTTGAATCCTAACTTAAGTAAACTTCCAAAAACAAAACACTACCTAACATCATGGAAAACACGTCCTATTATGTAGCTAGCATTATCTTTATTCGGCCAACATGGCTAATAATAGTAAACAATAAAGCTGAAATTATAATTAAAGTCTAGAATAGACTTTAATGTACAAAAAGACTAAAATGCCCCTATTATCCACTTTGCTTGTTTGGGCCGAATTGAATTTCTATAAACTTAAGAGCTTGAACTCGAATATCATCTTCTAGATGTAATTTAGCCTTCAAGCCCTCTGGATGAATGTAGAGATGGCTATATCTACTTTCCTTTCTCTTTGTCTAGTCATTGGACCTAGTATGTTTGATAAGGGACTTGATACGAGGCAGCCCCGTAGATGGTCCCGCGTCATTCTACATAGAAGAACTTCAATTCACAAGCAACTAAGGAATAACCTTAAAATATCATAAATCAAGTCTAGTCTATAACTTGGCCGAATTCCCACTCAAATAGAGTAGGAATTTCGTTGCCAATGACCCACAAATGAAGAATCCTAATTAAGGTAGAATTCTTCTATCTAAGAATAGTAAACTACTCTAATTGAACCACAAACTAAACACACGGAATACATTCCCTTTATTATACAGCCTTATCTATATAAAGAGGCGCCTAAAAACACTTCAATAATAAAAATAATAAATCTGAAATTCTAATTAAAGCCTGGAATAGACTTTAATTTACAAGTTTCCTAAAAATGCCCTTTAACCGTTTTCCTTCCAATTGTGTATCTTGCCCTCAAATGCTATTAGATTGATTTGATCCTTGTGCCTTGCATTCTTGGAAGGCTTCTTTGTCTCTTGAGCCTCTAGATTAAATACTTTAAACACTTGGAACGAAGGCTTTTGCTCGGAAACTCGTATTTGGAATGCATGAGTTAAGGACCCTGGGTCATTTGGATGAATGACCTCTTTTATCTTCATGGATGATCCTCATCATAAGCATTTGTAAACGCTCCCTAATGTAATGTTGGGAAACAAATCTCCGCTTCATCTCCGCTTTCATATCGCTCCAATCGCCGCCGATAGGTCGCTGACCCACTCTTCTTCCCGAGTATACTTTCTTCTTTCCACCAATTTGATGCATAACTATAAAATCCCATGGCTGCCGTCTTTACATTTTTACCCTCCGAATAATCAAGAATAGCAAACATACAATTGAGTTTATGTATACATTAAAATAAATATTCGTGATCATTCGTACCTTCAAAAGATGGGATCTTGATTTGGATTTCTGAATTTTGTCTTCCATTCTCGGCTCACAATGATAAAATTCACCATTATCATCAAATCTTTGAATTTGTTCCCTTTCGTAGCCGTACCTTTTATCATCATAATTAAAGTTGCCATCTTCTTCAGTAACTTTGTTGCCTCATCTTGCGCAAGAATTGTTGATTCTTCAATCTTTACGTTTCTTGATTCTTGTTCTTTAATCTCTTCTTTCTTTTTTCTTGACTCACCCTTCTTCTTGGCCGAGATGTGTAGAGAAATGAAGCGCCTACGCTATCAATTCTCGATGTATAGTAATGAAGGTCACGGCTAAAAAATTAAAGGGGGAACGTTTGCCGATTCTTGGAACGAGTCTCCTACGCTATGGACCAAGAAGTTTTCTTTTTGGCTTTATAGTTCCTAAAACTCTCGGCTGCATATTGATGAAGAACGATGGATTTTTAAGGTCAAGATTCGACACAAAAGGTTAAAGTTCGGATCTTTCTCTCTCTCTCTCTCTCGAGTTCGTTTCCATGGGGAATATAATCAACGCGTGATACGGGACCATCTAGAAGGATACATGATCCTTTACAAAGGATCCATAGACCAATGACTAGATCAAGAACAAGACAAAGGAATCAAGAACTAGCCACTTTGGTCCGAGAGTTGAAGTCCAAAGAGGAAACCAATCTTCATTTAAAAGATGAAGTACAAGTTCAACTTCTAACTCTTGAAAGCATTGAAATCGGCCCAAACAAGCATTTTGGCTAAAAAGGGTATTTTAGTCTTTTTCACATATTAAAGTCTATTCTAGCCTATTCTAGACTATTCTAGACTTTAATTATAGTAAGTATTATTATTTTCCTAGTTCTAGCTGAAGTTATAGCAAGTTTGCTAAATAAAGGACATGTTGTCCATAAGTTAGTTAGTTTGTTATTAAGAGTCCTAATGCAACTAGGACTCTTCATTATTTTGGTATTTATTTATATTAAGTCGCCAAGATAATAGGCACATGTCCCTATTATCTTGTTTAGGTAGTTACTTGATAGCAAGTTGTTATTCAAGAGTCCTAATTCTTCAAGGACTCTTATTTCCCTTTTCCTAGTTTAAGTTAGTTTGGTTCTCTTATAGCCGAATTCCTCTATTTAATAGAGCTTTGGGCAGCCATGTAACTTAGACTTGATATATTGATATTTTGATTAAGGTTAAACCTTTGTTACTTGTTTATGAACTTCCTATTGAATTTCATAAACCTTTTAGTTATCAGATCAACTAGTTGGTTTCTCTAGTTGTGGTGTTTCAACATTCATTGATACTTAACCTTCCTGGGACCGTGTTAAGTATATTCCCATAGAAACCATTCGAGATAGAGAAAGATCTAAATTTCAGCCGAGTCTTGATATAACCCATCAAGATTTCGCATCAAGTGGTATCGTAGCAAAAGGTTGATCTCTATCTTGGTGTACCCTTTACGCTTTTTTTCTTGAAATTTTTTTTTCTTGTTTGCTTGAGAAAAGCCGAAAGATAACAAAAATATTCTACCCAATCGAAAAAGCCACTCGGATATAAAGAAATTGGCAGCCGAGTTATCCCATAAAAGACAAGGATACAATCCAAAAGCAAACTTCCTTCAACAAGGAATCGATCTTGTTCCCTCTTCATCTTGAATTAGTCACCATCAAGGTTAAAATATCAAGGTAACATCTTCATCCCATAGAAGTTCTTGATCCGTGTGGCCAAGATAAGGGTAAGTCTTGGGTAAAAAGGTAAAGAAAGGCGTCAAGAAAAGCAATATCAAGAAGAAAGAAAAATCAAGAAGCGTAAAGGTTACATCTTTTTAAAGATTACTCTTTTTTTTTCTTTCTTACCTTTGTCAATTAGATCAAGAAAACACTTCTTGAAATCTTTTTTCAGCCTTCCATCTTTATAACCATTCTACCATTCAAAGTTGGAAGTTCTTGACAAGTATTAGTGGAAAAACCCGAAAGAAAGATTCAATATTGAGAGAATACAAAATCTGATTACTATTCACAGATTACTATTCACGGATTACTATTCACAGATTACTATTCACAGATTACTATTCTCAGATCACTATTCACAGATTACTATTCACAGATTACTATTCCCAGATTTTGTGAAAAGATTCAATCTTTTATATTTTTTTTTTTTCTACTAACGATTTTAGTGTGAATTTTTCTTTGCAAAGATAATGTCTTTTAATGAAGGTACTTCGGAGCAAGGTGCCATGGAAAGTGATAAACTTTTTCAAAGAATCAATGCAACACACAATGAAAGCGGTATTGCAATCCATTGATGACTTAAAAGATCGAATGGATGTTCTTGAATTCAAGAACCATTCGGATAAAGGTAAAAAGGCTGTCCAAGATGATCAAGAAGATCAAGACTCTCAAGCATCAATTGATCACAATGCAAGAATCAACCCTCGGCACAATGATGATTTTAAGCCGAGAGTTGTGCCAAAGATGATTCCAAATCCGGCCTATGAACAAAGGCAATCCCATCAAAATCAAAGGTATGATCCAAATCCTCTTTTTAATAATGAACCGAGACCAAACAATCAAAGGTATGATCCTAGACCCTTTGATCTTGATGAACCGAGACCAAATTATCAAGCTCAAAGGTTTGATAATAATCTTGGTTCAATCAAGACCAAGATTCCTTCTTTTCTTGGTACTAATGATCCTAATTTGTTTTTTGATTGGACACGAAAAGTTAACCATGTTTTTGATGTCCATAATTATTCCGAAGAGAAAAAGGTTAAGTTAGCAGCCATGGAGTTTGGAGAATATGCATCCATTTGGTGGGATCATGAGGTAAGTGAAAGAAGAAGAACGGAGCAAAGACCAATTGATACTTGGGATGACATGAAAGCGGTTATGTCACGACGTTTTGTACCCCAGAATTTTAACCGTGAGTTGTATAATCAACTCTAAAGATTGAAGCAAGGGACAAAGACCGTTGATGCATACTTCAAAGAGATGGAAATATCCATGATTAGAGCTAACATTCGGGAAGAAAATGAGGCTACTTTGGCTCGTTTCTTGGCTGGTCTAAATGACAAAATTAGACCCAAGGTAGAACGTGCTAACCTTACTTCTCTTATTAATATGGTTTATTTTGTTGAACAAGTTGAGAGGCAGCAAAAAGAGAAGAGTTCAAGGACTTATTCGGCCAATTTCCAATCTTGGAAACGGCCAAATCAGTCCCCTAAACAATTCTACTGTTTTGCCGAGCCCAACAAATGCTAAGGGCAGTTTGGGAACTACAAAAAGTGGCCACGGCTTCTTTTGGGGGCAGCAAGGACATCAAACACTTCAAAACCAACCGATTTGCGAACTAAATCAACTACATCAAATGATCGGGAATGTTTTAAGTGTCAAGGCAAAGGACACTTTGCTAGAGATTGTCCTAATAAAAGTACCATGATTATGATGGATGATGGAACTTGGGTAAGTGATGAAGAGGAAGCCGAGGACACACTATTGGGAGAAGAAGCCGAGGGCAATGGTGAGCCTCCCGTAGATGATGGTAATTTTCTTTTGGTCAATATGCAACTTTTACATTCGCAACCATTAGATAATTTACATCAACATCGTAGTAATCTTTTTCAAACTAAGTGCACTATTAAAGATCGAACATGTTTAGTTATTATTGATAATGGTAGCTGCACTAACGCTTTGTTCTTACGAGATGGTAACCGCTTTAAATTTAACTACAAAAGCACATCCGATGCCATACAAGCTTTCTTGGTTAAACAATAGCGGAGAAATTAAAGTGGATAAACAGGTAGAATTTGACTTCGGCATTGGGAACTTCAAAGATACTGTTTTATGTGATGTGGTGCCTATGACCGCAAGTCACATTATTCTGGGAAGACCTTGGCAATATGATAGGTTCGCTGATCATATTGGCCGAAAGAATGTCTACAAAGTTACCAAAGATAACATTCGATACACATTGCTTCCAATGACACCGAATCAGGTATGTGAGACTCAAAGACTACTTACCGAGGGGAGGGAAAAAGAGATTAAAAGAACAAGAGTTGAAAAAAAGAGTGAACCTACCCCCTAAGATACAAGCCGTGGTAAAAAAGGAAGGACAAAACCGAGAATATTATGAAGTCATGTGACCTAAAAGATAAGAAAGAATGTTTATTCATTAATTTTGCAAAAGTAGAAAGGGGCGTTACGTGCAAATAAACCACTTGTTTTACTTGTTTTTAGAGAAACCGAAAGGTTAACTCTCCTTAACACTTTTGATGATTTAACTGCTTCTCTTCCTAGTATATGTATTGATGTTTTGAAGGAATTCAAAGAGCTTTTTCCAAAGGAATTGCCGAAAGGTCTACCTCCAATCCGAGGCATCGAACATCAAATCGACTTCATTCCGGGATCAAATCTTCCAAATAGGGCAGCCTATAGAGCAAATCCAGATGAGACCCGAGAAATCCAAAGGCAAGTCGATTTACTCTTAGAAAAAAGAGCAGTACGTGAATCTTTAAGTCCTTGTGCTAGTCCGGTTATTTTGGTACCTAAAAGAGAAGGTACTTTCAGATTATGTACGGATTGTCGCGATATTAATAAGATAACTATTAAATATAGACATCCTATACCTCGCTTAGATGATATGCTAGATGAGTTAAGTGGTGCTTTAATCTTTTCTAAAAATTGATTTAACTCAAGGCTATCACCAAATTAGAATGAAAGAAGGTGATGAATGGAAAACTCGCTTTTAAGACTAAATATGGTTTATATGAATGGATTGTAATGCCTTTTGGTCTAAGTAATGCACCTAGTACTTTCATGAGATTAATGAACTACATATTCCGTCATTGTTTTGGTAAATTTGTTGTAGTTTATTTTGATGATATTCTTGTTTATAGTAAAACCTTAGAAGAGCATGTTCAACATCTTAAGGCTGTTTTTACTATATTAAGAGAACAAACATTATATGCCAAGTTAGAAAAATGCGTTTTTTGCACTAATTCTATTAACTTTCTTGGATATATTGTTAGTTCAAGTGGTATTAAGGTTGATCCGGTCAAAATTGAGTCCATTACAAGCTGGCCGAGACCAACATCAGCCACACAAGTCCGATCATTCTATGGTTTAGCAAGTTTTTTATAGACGTTTTGTGCGTGACTTTAGCTCAATTGCCGCACCATTGAATGAAGTTGTGAAGAAAGACGTCTCTTTCTTTTGGGATAAACCGCAAGAAGATAGTTTCAATAAGCTTAAGCAATTACTAACTTCTTCCCCTATTTTATCTTTACCTAATTTTACACTAACTTTTGAAGTTGAATGTGATGCTTCGTGTATAGGTATTGGGGGCTGTTTTGCAACAACAAAGGGAAACCTTTAGCGTATTTTAGTGAGAAATTGAGTGGCGCTGCCCTTAATTATCCTACATATGATAAAGAGTTATACGCTATTGTTCGAGCATTGGAAACATGGCAACACTACTTGGTGGGCCGAGAGTTTGTGATTCACACTGATCATGAATCCATCAAGTATCTCAAGGGACAAAGTAAGTTAAACAAGAGACATGCAAGGTGGGTTTCCTTCATTGATACCTTTCCATATGTGATCAAATACAAGAAAGGTAAGGAAAACATTGTTGCCGATGCTCTTTCTAGAAGGTACTCTTTTACTTTCTCTTCTACATACTAAATTACTTGGTTTTGAACATTTAAAAGCTTTGTATGTAGATGATAATGAGTTTTCAGATTTGTTTACATCTTGTCAAGTCTCGCAAAACAAGATTTTTTACATATTTGAGGGCTTTTTTGTTTAAAGGTAACAAACTATGTGTTCCATCATGTTCTATTAGAGAATTAATTGTTAGAGAGGCACATAGTGGCGGTTTAATGGGTCATTTTGGTGTTATTAAAACATTGGATATTTTACAAGAACACTTTTATTGGCCCTAAAATGAAAAGAGATGTACAAAGAATTTGTGAGCGTTGTTTTAAGTGTAAACAAAGCTAAAAGTACTTCAAAGGCTCACGGTTTACTCATGCCTCTTCCCATACCTTCTTCACCTTGGATTGATCTTTCCATGGACTTTATTTTGGGATTACCGAAATCCACAAGAGGTAATGATAGTATAATGGTTGTTGTGGATAGATTTTCTAAAATGGCACACTTTATTTCTTGTAGGAAAACAAATGATGCTAGCCATGTTATGGATCTATTCTTTAAAGACATCATTCGGTTACATGGTGTTCCAAAAACAATCGTAAGTGATAGGGATGTTAAATTCCTAAGTTATTTTTTGGAAGACCTTATGGAGCAAATCGGGAACAAAACTTTTGTTTTCTACTTCTAGCCATCCACAAACCGATGGCCAAACTGAGGTAACAAATAGAACTTTAGGGGCTCTACTTAGGGCACTTATTCAAAAGAACTTGAAAAAGTGGGAAGAATGTTTACCTATAGCTGAATTTGCTTATAATCGTACTATTACATTCTACTACTAACAATTCACCTTTTGAAGTTGTTTATGGTTTTAACCCCCTTTACCCCCTTTAGATCTAATTCCTCTTCCTATTGATGAGTATTATAACATAGAAGGTGATTCAAGGGCTGACTTTGTTCAAAGGATACATTTCAAGTAGCCAAGAACATCAAGAAGACAAATGACCTGAATGCAATTAAATCCAACAAAGGCCGCAAGGTTATTAACTTTGAGATTGGTGATTGGGTGTGGATACACTTTAGGAAAGAAAGATTTCCAAAAGAAAGGCAGTCCAAACTACATCCAAGAGGAGATGGCCCTTTTCAAGTCATTAAGAAGATAAATGACAATGCATACCAAATAGACTTGCAAGGTAAGTATGGTGTTCATTCTACTTTTAATGTTTCTGACTTATCTCCTTTTGATGTTTCGGATTACATAGATGAAGATGATGATGATTCGAGGTCGAATCCTTTTCAAGAGGGAGGGGATGATACGGGACCATCTAGAAGGATACATGATCCTTTACAAAGGATCCATAGACCAATGACTAGATCAAGAACAAGACAAAGGAATCAAGAACTAGCCACTTTGGTCCGAGAGTTGAAGTCCAAAGAAGAAACCAATCTTCATTTAAAAGATGAAGTACAAGTTCAACTTCTAACTCTTGAAAGCATTGAAATCGCCCAAACAAGCATTTTGGCTAAAAAGGGTATTTTAGTCTTTTTCACATATTAAAGTCTATTCTAGCCTATTCTAGACTATTCTAGACTTTAATTATAGTAAGTATTATTATTTTCCTAGTTCTAGCCGAGTTATAGCAAGTTTGCTAAATAAAGGACATGTTGTCCATAAGTTAGTTAGTTTGTTATTAAGAGTCCTAATGCAACTAGGACTCTTCATTATTTTGGTATTTATTTATATTAGTGTCGCCAAGATAATAGGCACATGTCCCTATTATCTTGTTTAGGTAGTTACTTGATAGCAAGTTGTTATTCAAGAGTCCTAATTCTTCAAGGACTCTTATTTCCCTTTTCCTAGTTTAAGTTAGTTTGGTTCTCTTATAGCCGAATTCCTCTATTTAATAGAGCTTTGGGCAGCCATGTAACTTAGACTTGATATATTGATATTTTGATTAAGGTTAAACCTTTGTTACTTGTTTATGAACTTCCGGTTGAATTTCATAAACCTTTAAGTTATCAGTATCAACTAGTTGGTTTCTCTAGTTGTGGTGTTTCAACATTCATTGATACTTAACCTTTCCGGACTCGTGTTAAGTATATTCCCATAGAAACCATTCGAGATAGAGAAAGATCTAAATTTCAGCCGAGTCTTGATATAACCCATCAAGATTTCGCATCAAGTGGTATCGAGCAAAAGGTTGATCTCTATCTTGGTGTACCCTTTACAGCTTTTTCTTGAAAATTTTTTTTCTTGTTTGCTTGAGAAAAGCCGAAAGATAACAAAAATATTCTACCCAACGAAAAAAGCCACTCGGATATAAAGAAATTGGCAGCCGAGTTATCCCATAAAAGACAAGGATACAATCCAAAAGCAAACTTCCTTCAACAAGGAATTGGATCTTGTTCCCTCTTCATCTTGAATTAGTCACCATCAAGGTTAAAATATCAAGGTAACATCTTCATCCCATAGAAGTTCTTGATCTGTGTGGCCAAGATAAGGGTAAGTCTTGGGTAAAAAGGTAAAGAAAGGCGTCAAGAAAAGCAATATCAAGAAGAAAGAAAAATCAAGAAGCGTAAAGGTTACATCTTTTTAAAGATTACTCTTTTTTTTCTTTCTTACCTTTGTCAATTAGATCAAGAAAACACTTCTTGAAATCTTTTTTCAGCCTTCCATCTTTATAACCATTCTACCATTCAAAGTTGGAAGTTCTTGACAAGTATTAGTGGAAAAACCGAAAGAAAGATTCAATATTGAGAGAATACAAAATCTGATTACTATTCACAGATTACTATTCACGGATTACTATTCACTGATTACTATTCACAGATTACTATTCTCAGATCACTATTCACAGATTACTATTCACAGATTACTATTCCCAGATTTTGTGAAAAGATTCAATCTTTTATATTTTTTTTTCTACTAACGATTTTAGTGTGAATTTTTCTTTGCAAAGATAATGTCTTTTAATGAAGGTACTTCGGAGCAAGGTGCCATGGAAAGTGATAAACTTTTCAAAGAATCAATGCAACACACAATGAAAGCGGTATTGCAATCCATTGATGACTTAAAAGATCGAATGGATGTTCTTGAATTCAAGAACCATTCGGATAAAGGTAAAAAGGCTGTCCAAGATGATCAAGAAGATCAAGACTCTCAAGCATCAATTGATCACAATGCAAGAATCAACCCTCGGCACAATGATGATTTTAAGCCGAGAGTTGTGCCAAAGATGATTCCAAATCCGGCCTATGAACAAAGGCAATCCCATCAAAATCAAAGGTATGATCCAAATCCTCTTTTTAATAATGAACCGAGACCAAACAATCAAAGGTATGATCCTAGACCCTTTGATCTTGATGAACCGAGACCAAATTATCAAGCTCAAAGGTTTGATAATAATCTTGGTTCAATCAAGACCAAGATTCCTTCTTTTCTTGGTACTAATGATCCTAATTTGTTTTTTTGATTGGACACGAAAAGTTAACCATGTTTTTTGATGTCCATAATTATTCGAAGAGAAAAAGGTTAAGTTAGCAGCCATGGAGTTTGGAGAATATGCATCCATTTGGTGGGATCATGAGGTAAGTGAAAGAAGAAGAACGGAGCAAAGACCAATTGATACTTGGGATGACATGAAAGCGGTTATGTCACGACGCTTTTGTACCCCGTAATTTTAACCGTGAGTTGTATAATCAACTCCAAAGATTGAAGCAAGGGACAAAGACCGTTGATGCATACTTCAAAGAGATGGAAATATCCATGATTAGAGCTAACATTCGGGAAGAAAATGAGGCTACTTTGGCTCGCTTTCTTGGCTGGTCTAAATGACAAAATTAGACCCAAGGTAGAACGTGCTAACCTTACTTCTCTTATTAATATGGTTTATTTTGTCGAACAAGTTGAGAGGCAGCAAAAAGAGAAGAGTTCAAGGACTTATTCGGCCAATTTCCAATCTTGGAAACGGCCAAATCAGTCCCCTAAACAATTCTACTGTTTTGCCGAGCCCAACAAATGCTAAGGGCAGTTTGGGAACTACAAAAGTGGCCACGGCTTCTTTTGGGGGCAGCAAGGACATCAAACACTTCAAAACCAACCGATTTGCGAACTAAATCAACTACATCAAATGATCGGGAATGTTTTAAGTGTCAAGGCAAAGGACACTTTGCTAGAGATTGTCCTAATAAAAGTACCATGATTATGATGGATGATGGAACTTGGGTAAGTGATGAAGAGGAAGCCGAGGACACACTATTGGGAGAAGAAGCCGAGGGCAATGGTGAGCCTCCCGTAGATGATGGTAATTTTCTTTTGGTCAATATGCAACTTTTACATTCGCAACCATTAGATAATTTACATCAACATCGTAGTAATCTTTTTTCAAACTAAGTGCACTATTAAAGATCGAACATGTTTAGTTATTATTGATAATGGTAGTCGCACTAACGCTTTGTTCTTACGAGATGGTAACCGCTTTAAATTTAACTACAAAAGCACATCCGATGCCATACAAGCTTTCTTGGTTAAACAATAGCTGAGAAATTAAAGTGGATAAACAGTAGAATTTGACTTCGGCATTGGGAACTTCAAAGATACTCGCTTTTATGTGATGTGGTGCCTATGACCGCAAGTCACATTATTCCCGGGAAGACCTTGGCAATATGATAGGTTCACTGATCATATTGGCCGAAAAGAATGTCTACAAAGTTACTAAAGATAACATTCGATACACATTGCTTCCAATGACACCGAATCAGGGTATGTGAGACTCAAAGACTACTTACCGAGGGAGGGAAAAGAGATTAAAAGAACAAGAGTTGAAAAAAAAGAGTGAACCTACCCCCTAAGATACAAGCCGTGGTAAAAAGGAAGGACAAAACCGAGAATATTATGAAGTCATGTGACCTAAAAGATAAGAAAGAATGTTTATTCATTAATTTTGCAAAAGTAGAAAGGGCGTTACGTGCAAATAAACCACTTGTTTTACTTGTTTTTAGAGAAACCGAAAGGTTAACTCTCCTTAACACTTTTGATGATTTAACTGCTTCTCTTCCTAGTATATGTATTGATGTTTTGAAGGAATTCAAAGAGCTTTTTCCAAAGGAATTGCCGAAAGGTCTACCTCCAATCCGAGGCATCGAACATCAAATCGACTTCATTCCGGATCAAATCTTCCAAATAGGGCAGCCTATAGAGCAAATCCAGATGAGACCCGAGAAATCCAAAGGCAAGTCGATTTACTCTTAGAAAAAGAGCAGGTACGTGAATCTTTAAGTCCTTGTGCTAGTCCGGTTATTTTGGTACCTAAAAGAGAAGGTACTTTCAGATTATGTACGGATTGTCGCGATATTAATAAGATAACTATTAAATATAGACATCCTATACCTCGCTTAGATGATATGCTAGATGAGTTAAGTGGTGCTTTAATCTTTTCTAAAATTGATTTAACTCAAGGCTATCACCAAATTAGAATGAAAGAAGGTGATGAATGGAAAACTGCTTTTAAGACTAAATATGGTTTATATGAATGGATTGTAATGCCTTTTGGTCTAAGTAATGCACCTAGTACTTTCATGAGATTAATGAACTACATATTCCGTCATTGTTTTGGTAAATTTGTTGTAGTTTATTTTGATGATATTCTTGTTTATAGTAAAACCTTAGAAGAGCATGTTCAACATCTTAAGGCTGTTTTTACTATATTAAGAGAACAAACATTATATGCCAAGTTAGAAAAATGCGTTTTTTGCACTAATTCTATTAACTTTCTTGGATATATTGTTAGTTCAAGTGGTATTAAGGTTGATCCTAGTCAAAATTGAGTCCATTACAAGCTGGCCGAGACCAACATCAGCCACACAAGTCCGATCATTCTATGGTTTAGCAAGTTTTTATAGACGCTTTTGTGCGTGACTTTAGCTCAATTGCCGCACCATTGAATGAAGTTGTGAAGAAAGACGCCTCTTTCTTTTGGGATAAACCGCAAGAAGATAGTTTCAATAAGCTTAAGCAATTACTAACTTCTTCCCCTATTTTATCTTTACCTAATTTTACACTAACTTTTGAAGTTGAATGTGATGCTTCGGGTATAGGTATTGGGGCTGTTTTGCAACAACAAAGGGAAACCTTTAGCGTATTTTAGTGAGAAATTGAGTGGCGCTGCCCTTAATTATCCTACATATGATAAAGAGTTATACGCTATTGTTCGAGCATTGGAAACATGGCAACACTACTTGGTGGGCCGAGAGTTTGTGATTCACACTGATCATGAATCCATCAAGTATCTCAAGGGACAAAGTAAGTTAAACAAGAGACATGCAAGGTGGGTTTCCTTCATTGATACCTTTCCATATGTGATCAAATACAAGAAAGGTAAGGAAAACATTGTTGCCGATGCTCTTTCTAGAAGGTACTCTTTACTTTCTCTTCTACATACTAAATTACTTGGTTTTGAACATTTAAAAGCTTTGTATGTAGATGATAATGAGTTTTCAGATTTGTTTACATCTTGTCAAGTCTCGCAAAACAAGATTTTTTACATATTTGAGGGCTTTTTGTTTAAAGGTAACAAACTATGTGTTCCATCATGTTCTATTAGAGAATTAATTGTTAGAGAGGCACATAGTGGCGGTTTAATGGGTCATTTTGGTGTTATTAAAACATTGGATATTTTACAAGAACACTTTTATTGGCCCAAAATGAAAAGAGATGTACAAAGAATTTGTGAGCGTTGTTTTAAGTGTAAACAGGCTAAAAGTACTTCAAAGGCTCACGGTTTACTCATGCCTCTTCCCATACCTTCTTCACCTTGGATTGATCTTTCCATGGACTTTATTTTGGGATTACCGAAATCCACAAGAGGTAATGATAGTATAATGGTTGTTGTGGATAGATTTTCTAAAATGGCACACTTTATTTCTTGTAGGAAAACAAATGATGCTAGCCATGTTATGGATCTATTCTTTAAAGACATCATTCGGTTACATGGTGTTCCAAAAACAATCGTAAGTGATAGGGATGTTAAATTCCTAAGTTATTTTTGGAAGACCTTATGGAGCAAATTGGGAACAAAACTTTTGTTTTCTACTTCTAGCCATCCACAAACCGATGGCCAAACTGAGGTAACAAATAGAACTTTAGGGGGCTCTACTTAGGGCACTTATTCAAAAGAACTTGAAAAAAGTGGGAAGAATGTTTACCTATAGCTGAATTTGCTTATAATCGTACTTTTACATTCTACTACTAACAATTCACCTTTTGAAGTTGTTTATGGTTTTAACCCCCTTACCCCCTTTAGATCTAATTCCTCTTCCTATTGATGAGTATTATAACATAGAAGGTGATTCAAGGGCTGACTTTGTTCAAAGGATACATTTCAAGTAGCCAAGAACATCAAGAAGACAAATGACCGAATGCAATTAAATCCAACAAAGGCCGCAAGGTTATTAACTTTGAGATTGGTGATTGGGTGTGGATACACTTTAGGAAAGAAAGATTTCCAAAAGAAAGGCAGTCCAAACTACATCCAAGAGGAGATGGCCCTTTTCAAGTCATTAAGAAGATAAATGACAATGCATACCAAATAGACTTGCAAGGTAAGTATGGTGTTCATTCTACTTTTAATGTTTCTGACTTATCTCCTTTTGATGTTTCGGATTACAAAGATGAAGATGATGATGATTCGAGGTCGAATCCTTTTCAAGAGGGAGGGGATGATACTGACCATCTAGAAGGATACATGATCCTTTACAAAGGATCCATAGACCAATGACTAGATCAAGAACAAGACAAAGGAATCAAGAACTAGCCACTTTGGTCCGAGAGTTGAAGTCCAAAGAGGAAACCAATCTTCATTTAAAAGATGAAGTACAAGTTCAACTTCTAACTCTTGAAAGCATTGAAATCGCCCAAACAAGCATTTTGGCTAAAAAAGGGTATTTTAGTCTTTTTCACATATTAAAGTCTATTCTAGCCTATTCTAGACTATTCTAGACTTTAATTATAGTAAGTATTATTATTTTCCTAGTTCTAGCCGAGTTATAGCAAGTTTGCTAAATAAAGGACATGTTGTCCATAAGTTAGTTAGTTTGTTATTAAGAGTCCTAATGCAACTAGGACTCTTCATTATTTTGGTATTTATTTATATTGTGTCACAAGATAATAGGCACATGTCCCTATTATCTTGTTTAGGTAGTTACTTGATAGCAAGTTGTTATTCAATAGTCCTAATTCTTCAAGGACTCTTATTTCCCTTTTCCTAGTTTAAGTTAGTTTGGTTCTCTTATAGCCGAATTCCTCTATTTAATAGAGCTTTGGGCAGCCATGTAACTTAGACTTGATATATTGATATTTTGATTAAGGTTAAACCTTTGTTACTTGTTTATGAACTTCCTATTGAATTTCATAAACCTTTAAGCTATCAGTATCAACTAGTTGGTTTCTCTAGTTGTGGTGTTTCAACATTCATTGATACTTAACCTTTCCGGGACTGTGTTAAGTATATTCCCATAGAAACCATTCGAGATAGAGAAAGATCTAAATTTCAGCCGAGTCTTGATATAACCCATCAAGATTTCGCATCAACGCGACTCCAAGAAGGTTGATTATCGATGGAGGATTAAACACCCCCAACAAGCGAAACTACCTTGTTGATACAGTAGTAACTCAAAGAATGAATGAAGTTCTATGATGCGGAACCGTGATACAAAGTATCAAGATTCGACACTAAAAGGTTTGAAACGGATCTTTCTCTGTCTCGAACTAGTTTCCAAGGGGAATATAATCAACGCAACTCTAAAGACGGCTAATTATCAATGGGGGCTGAAACACCACAACAAGCGAAACTATCTTGTTGGTACAGTAACTCAAGAATGACTGAATTCTATAAGAAGTTCAAAAAACAAGTACCTAAGGAATAACCTTAACCAAAATATCAATATATCTAACGTAAGTATTATGTTGCCCGAAATCTCTCTTAAATAGAGTGAAGATTTCGGTTCCAAGGAACAATAAAGGAAGAGTCCTACTTTAGGTAAGACTCTTGAACCCTAACTTAAGTAAACTTCCAAAAACAAAACACTACCTAACATCATGGAAAACACGTCCTATTATGTAGCTAGCATTATCTTAATTCGGCCAACATGGCTAATAATAGTAAACAATAAAGCTGAAAATATAATTAAAGTCTAGAATAGACTTTAATGTACAAAAAGACTAAAATGCCCCTATTATCCACTTTGCTTGTTTGGGCCGAATTGAATATCTATAAACTTAAGAGTTGAACCTGAATATCATCTTCTAGATGTAATTTAGCCTTCAAGCCTCGGATGAATGTAGGGATGGCTATATCTACTTTCCTTTCTCTTTGTCTAGTCATTGGACCTAGTATGTTTGATAAGGGACTTGATAGGAGGTAGATGGACCCGCGTCATTCTACATAGAAGAACTTCAATTCACAAGCAACTAAGGAATAACCTTAAAATATCATAAATCAAGTCTAGTCTATAACTTGGCCGAATTCCCACTCAAATAGAGTAGGAATTTCGTTGCCAATGACCCACAAATGAAGAATCCTAATTAAGTTAGAATTCTTCTATCTAAGAATAGTAAACTACTCTAATTGAACCACTAACTAAACACACGGAATACATTCCCTTTATTATACAGCCTTGTCTATATAAAGAGGCGCCTAAAAACACTTCAATAATAAAAATAATAAATCTGAAATTCTAATTAAAGCCTAGAATAGACTTTAATTTACATGTTTCCTAAAATGCCCTTTAACCGTTTTCCTTCCAATTGTGTATCTTGCCCTCAAATGCTATTAGATTGATTTGATCCTTGTGCCTTGCATTCTTGGAAGGCTTCTTTGTCTCTTGAGCCTCTAGATTAAATACTTTAAACACTTGGAACGAAGGCTTTTGCTCGGAAACTCGTATTTGGAATGCATGAGTTAAGGACCTGGTCATTTGGATGAATGACCTCTTTTATCTTCATGGATGATCCCTCATCATAAGCATTTGTAAACGTTCCCTAATGTAATGTTGGGAAACAAATCTCCGTTTCATCTCCGCTTTCATATCGTTCCAACTGTCGTCGATAGGTCGTTGACCCACTCTTCTTCTGAGTATACTTTCTTCTTTCCACCAATTTGATGCATAACTATAAAATCCCATGGCTGCCGTCTTTACATTTTTACCCTCCGAATAATCAAGAATAGCAAACATACAACTGAGTTTATGTATACATTAAAATAAATATTCAGGATCATTCGTACCTTCAAAAGATGGGATCTTGGATTTGGATTTCTGAATTTTGTCTTCCATTCTCGGCTCACAATGATAAAATTCACCATTATCATCAAATCTTTGAATTTGTTCCCTTTCGTAGCCGTACCTTTTATCATCATAATTAAAGTTGCCATCTTCTTCGTAACTTTGTTGCCTCATCTTGCGCAAGAATTGTTGATTCTTCAATCTTTACGTTTCTTGATTCTTGTTCTTTAATCTTTTCTTTCTTTTTTCTTGACTCACCCTTCTTCTTGGCCGAGATGTGTAGAGAATGAAGCGCCTACGCTATCAATTCTCGATGTATAGTAATGAAGGTCACGGCTAAAAAATTAAAGGGGGAACGTTTGCCGATTCTTGGAACGAGTCTCCTACGCTATGGACCAAGAAGTTTTCTTTTTGGCTTTATAGTTCCTAAAACTCTCGGCTGCATATTGATGAAGAACGATGGATTTTTAAGGTCAAGATTCGACACAAAAGGTTAAAGTTCGGATCTTTCTCTCTCTCTCTCTCTCTCGAGTTCGTTTCCATGGGGAATATAATCAACGCGACTCCAAGAAGGTTGATTATCGATGGAGGCTTAAACACCCCCAACAAGCGAAACTACCTTGTTGATACAGTAGTAACTCAAAGAATGAATGAAGTTCTATGATGCGGAACCGTGATACAAAGCATCAAGATTCGACACTAAAAGGTTTGAAACGGATCTTTCTCTGTCTCGAACTAGTTTCCAGGGGGAATATAATCAACGCAACTCTAAAGACGGCTAATTATCAATGGGGGCTGAAACACCACAACAAGCGAAACTATCTTGTTGGTACAGTAACTCAAGAATGACTGAATTCTATAAGAAGTTCAAAAACAAGTACCTAAGGAATAACCTTAACCAAAATATCAATATATCTAACGTAAGTATTATGTTGCCCGAAATCTCTCTTAAATAGAGTGAAGATTTCGGTTCCAAGGAACAATAAAGGAAGAGTCCTACTTTAGGTAAGACTCTTGAATCCTAACTTAAGTAAACTTCCAAAAACAAAACACTACCTAACATCATGGAAAACACGTCCTATTATTTAGCTAGCATTATCTTAATTCGGCCAACATGGCTAATAATAGTAAACAATAAAGCTATCTTTCTCTCTCTCTCTCTCTCTCTCTCTCGAGTTCGTTTCCATGGGGAATATAATCAACGCGACTCCAAGAAGGTTGATTATCGATGGAGGCTTAAACACCCCCAACAAGCGAAACTACCTTGTTGATACAGTAGTAACTCAAAGAATGAATGAAGTTCTATGATGCGGAACCGTGATACAAAGTATCAAGATTCGACACTAAAAGGTTTGAAACGGATCTTTCTCTATCTCGAACTAGTTTCCAAGGGGAATATAATCAACGCAACTCTAAAGACGGCTAATTATCAATGGAGGGCTGAAACACCATAACAAGCGAAACTATCTTGTTGGTACAGTAACTCAAGAATGAATGAATTCTATAAGAAGTTCAAACACAAGTATTGATGAAGAACCGCAAGGTTCGACTTAAGTTGAGCCCGATCTTTCTTTAATTCTCGAACTAGTTTCTATGGGAATTTAATCAACGCAACTCTAAGTGAAGGTTAATTAACAATGGAGGTCGAAACACCACAACTAGAGAAACAAGCTAGTTGATACAAGAACTCAA
This sequence comes from Vinca minor, assembly GCA_026122235.1. Classification (NCBI taxonomy): domain Eukaryota; kingdom Viridiplantae; phylum Streptophyta; class Magnoliopsida; order Gentianales; family Apocynaceae; genus Vinca; species Vinca minor. Next base: position 2,019,510 of record JAOCZM010000210.1, on the reverse strand, counting down.
GAATGAATGAATTTCTATCCTCGAAGTTCAAACACGAGAAGCTAAGGAATAACCTTACCAAAATATCAATATATCTAACGTAAGTATTACAATGGCCGAAATCTCCCTTAAGTAAGGTTGAGATTTCGCTACAACCAAAATAAAGAAATAAGAGTCCTCAAAGGATTAAGACTCTTGAAAACAAATAAGAGTCCTTGAAGAAGTAGGACTCTTGAATAACAACTTGCTATCAAGTACTAACTAACAAGAAAGGTGGCGGCTAGAATATATTCTAACTACTGAATCCATGAAGAGTCCTAGTCAGCATTAGGACTCTTTATTAACTAACTAACTAACACATGGACAACATGTCCCTTTATTAAATAACACGGATGGAATATTAAATAACAATACTAACAAATAGTTAAAGTCTAGAATAGTCTAGAATAGGCTAGAATAGACTTTAATATGTAAAAAGACTAAAATGCCCTTTTAGCCACTTTGCTTGGTTGAGCCGTGTTGAATACTTGTAAAACTTAAGAGGGTGAATTGAATGTCTTCTTCTAGGTGAAGATTAGTTTCCTCTTTAGTTTTGATACTTCGGATCAATGATGATACTTTGTCCATTGTCATCTTTGCCCTTGATCTTGTAATTGGTCCTCGAGCGTTCTTTAAGTGGATCTTTGGAGTAGAGGGCTGCCCTTGGTATGATCCCTTATCATCCCCTCCCTTGAAAAGCATGATTCGTCCCCGAATCATCTTCCCGATCCGCTCCATAGTCTACATCAAAATCAAAAGGAGATAAGTCAGAAACGTTAAAAGTAGAATGAACGCCATACTTACCTTTGAGATCTATCTTGTATGCATTATCATTGATCTTTGAGATAACTTGGAATGGTCCATCACCTCTTGGATGCAATTTACTTTGTCTTTCCTTTGGAAATCTATCTTATCTAAGATGTAACCAAACCCAATCTCCAACTTCAAAACAAAGTTGCTTTCGGCCTTTGTTGACTTGTTTTGAAGTTTGTGCATTTTTCTTCTTAATAATAGTAAACAATAAAGCTGAAAATATAATTAAAATATAGAATAGACTTTATTGTACAAAAAGACTAAAATGCCCCTATTATCCACTTTGCTTGTTTGGGACGAATTGAGTATCTCGTAAACTTAAGAGTTGAACCTGAATATCATCTTCTAGATGTAATTTAGCTTCCTCTTTAGCCTTCAACCCCCTCGGATCAATGTAGAGATGGATATATCTACTTTCCTTGCTCTTTGTCCCGTAGATGGTCCCGCGTCATTCTACATAGAAGTTCAATTCACAAGTAACTAAGGAATAACCTTAAAATATCATAAAGCAAGTCTAGTCTATAACTTGGGCCGAATTCCCTCTCAAATAGAGTAGGAATTTCGTTGCCAATGACCCACAAATGAAGAATCCTAATTAAGTTAGAATTCTTCTATCTAAGAATAGTAAACTACTCTAATTGAACCACTAACTAGACACATGGAATACATTCTCTTTATTACATAGCCTTCTCTAGATAAAGAGGCGCCTAAAAACACTTTAATATTAAAATAATAAATCTGAAATTCTAATTAAAGTCTAGAATAGGCTTCAATTTACAAGTTTCCAAAAATGCCCTTTAACCGTTTTCCTTCCAATTGTGTATCTTGCCCTCAAATGCTATTGGATGGATTTGATCATTGTGCCTTGCATTCTTGGAAGGCTTCTTTGTCTCTTGAGACTTTAAATTAAATACTTTAAACACTTGGAACAAAGGCTTTGCTCGGAAACTCGTATTTGGAATGCATGAGTTAAGGACTTAGTCATTTGGATGAATGACCTCTTTAATCTTCATGGATGATCCTCATCATAATCATTGGTAAACGTTCCCTAAAGTAATGTTGGGAAACAAATCTCCGTTTCATCTCAGCTTTCATATCATTCCAACTATCGATAGGTCATTGACCCACTCTTCTTCTAAGTATACTTTCTTCTTTCCACCACTTTCATGCATAAATATAAAATCCCGTGGCTGCCGTCTTTACATTTTTACCCTCCGAATAATCAAGAATAGTAAACGTACAATTAAGTTTATGTATACATTCAAATAAAGATTCAGGATAATTCGTACCTTCAAAAGATGGGATCTTGGATTTGGATTTCTGAATTTTGTCTTCCATTCTCGGCTCACAATGATAAAATTCACCATTATCATCAAATCTGTGGATTTGTTCCCTTTCGTAGCCGCATCATTATAATTAAATTTGCCATCTTCTTCGTGACTTTGTTGCCTCATCTTGCACAAGAATTGTTGATTCTTCAATCTTTACGTTTCTTGATTCTTGTTCTTGAATCTTTTCTCTCTTTTTTCTTGACTTACCCTTCTTCTTGGCCGAGATGTGTCGAGAATGAGGCGCCTACGCTATCAATTCTCGATGTGTAGTAATGAAGGTCACGGCTAAATAATTAAAGGGGGAACGTTTGCCGATTCTTGGAACGAGGCTCCTACGCTATGGACCAAGAAGTTTTGCTTTTTGGCTTTATAGTTCCTAAAACTCTCGGCTTCTTTTTGATGAGGAACCTTGATTTTTAAGGTCAAGATTCGACACGAAAGGTTAAAGTTCGGATCTTTCTCTTTCTTGAATTAGTTTTCATGGGGAATATAATCAACGCGACTCCAAGAAGGTTGATTATCGATGGAGGCTTAAACATCACAACAAGCGAAACTACCTTTTTGATACAATAACTCAAAGAATGAATGAAGTTCTTGTAGGGATTCATGGGCGGAAACTCGTTCCAAACACCCATGGATCCTCCCCTGAAGGATCCGCTCATATGAAACAATTCGAAAACAGCAATAAAGAACTTACGTTTCTTGGATTCAAGAAGCTACTTTTTGAATGGAGGATGACGTTTCTTGGATTCAATCGCCACCAATTGATCTCCTCATGAAAGTCCCTCTACCGTATCCACGCGACTTTAAACGGGCAAATGATTGCTAGCTCTTCGTCTTTTTCCGATTTTCGGGAATTAGAGAGAAAAGGGAGAGGCTAAAACCGAAATCTAATTTCGTAGACTTGGTAATATTTCGGCTGAAAAATCATGACCTAGTGGTTTCGGCTAAGAGATCATTATATAGGGTGTGAGAGTTTGTTCCCATAACCAACTCTCACATCCTCAACTCCCTTTCGACAGCTGGGAGTCTCTAACTCCCACGTCCCCTAGACTTCGCGGTAGCTGGGAGTCCTTATCTGATAATAACTCCCACGTAATCCCAGCATATAGTAAAATACCAAAATTGCCCCCTATCTCTAATTCGAATAATAAACACTTTATTATTTTCGTGAAAGACAAATGTCGATACAATGAACCTAGACACATTCTAGATTCATTGAATCTGACATGAAGCTCGTTAGCTCGCTCTATGCGTGTGACCCCGTAGGTTCATCTCACAATGGCAATGAAAACACACTTAGTAGTAGTATGTGTTCATAAATCACAAAGCGGTCCCCTAGCAGGACATTGTGACTACCCAAAGTGAATGAATATACAACTGAACCTAATATCAATCCACTATTTAATCCCTTTGTCTCGTGATATCCCTAATTAAGCATAAGGCATAGTGGTCGTCACCCTTATTAAGCTTAATTGTATTTATGCTCGATCTCCGTAGACTGCTTTGACAAATAGCATTCGATAACCACTTTATCAAATACATTTGAGCACGGCCATGCATTTAAACAGTCTTTCCCTATCGAGGGGCCCATGGATATCTCTCTCTAATAATAGAGAGGGACAAATTCCTTACAATGTCTCTCACATTCAAGCTATGATAGGACACTACGTCCGATCTCGGCCGTATTGATTACTCGTTACAAGTAACGTCCGATCGAGTCAAAACGTGGCTCCATTCATACTAGAATCAATGAAGACATAAGGTCTAAGGATTCTAAAATAGTATTGATGAAGTAATACTTATGACTTAAGACCATGAAGTATTACTTCTCCGACTGGATCACGCTCCAATACAATGTATCCCCTATATATTGCATCTATGATGTGATTTGTATCCATTACACATGATCAGTAAAACAAGATCATCAATCAACAATCATACTAGTTTTATTTAATAGCAATTAAGCATTACATAAAACTAGGGACTTCTAGAATAGTAATTACATAAGCTAATGAGTTTTACTATCAAATCACACATTTGATAATCAAAAGCAAAATTAACTGTTCAATTACATGCTCAAAAGATAACAAAACGCACAACATGTGCTAATGGTCCTAGGGCACTACTAACAAGAAGAAGAATGGGTCAACGACCTAGCGACAGTTGGAACGATATGAAAGCTGAGATGAAATGGAGATTTGTTTCCCAACATTACCTTAGGGAACGTTTACAAATGCTTATGAAGAGGGATCATCCATGAAGATAAAAGAGGTCATTCATCTAAATGACCAATATGCTATGCTATGTTTTGTGATGCAATCTCATTTTACAACCCCTCCCCTCTATTATGTAGTGTTTTATGCTTTGGGGGAGTTTGTATATGCTATGCTATGTTTTTACTTGATCTTCATTGCATATAGGGGTATGTTTATATTCAAGTCTATAGCATTAATCTTATGGGGTTGATCGTCTAGATGCTTGACTTAGGATTTAAACTCAATATGTGATGTATACTCAATTGTCTTATTTTACATCATCACATCACTTGTTGGCTTGCCTTTCATCTTTTATATCCTATAGCCAACTTGTGTAAGTTATTTTGGAAGTTATATGTGTTATAAATGTTTATGTCTTTAATTGGTATCACATATACTCTCCCTTAATAACTTTGAGATCATATTCTTCATTCTCTTATCCTTTGTGATCTCATTATGGTTTTTGGTTAGTATTACTTTAAGAGTTGTTACACTCATTTAGCTAACCATTAACTTGTTAGAGGAATGTAGTCCAAGTGTTATCTTACACTTCCTCTACTTCTTTTGGTTGTGATACATATGCTTATCTTATGTATTCATGGTATCACTTCCACTTGTACTTTGTTAGCTATATTTTCAAACGTGTTTTACAATTGGCTATATTTACAATTGGTATCATGTTTTACAATTGGTCAATTTGTATCATACTTGGTTTTATCTCAAATAGCTAACATCGTATGTTTGATAAACGGGAGATTGTTCTTTAAGGTTTATTCCCTATCTCCTTTATTTTTAGCTTAGGTTGATATTCTTTTTGAGCCATACATGATCATCTTTTGGATTTATGTGTTATTATGGACTTCTTTTTTAGAAATCAACCAAGCGTATTCATAAGTAATCCTTCTTCGAACTATTGTTGGTCTTTAGGATTGTTCTTTTGGGTTCTTGGTATCAATCTACAAGACCATCAAGTTGTTTCCATGATTTTTTAAGTTTGTCTTTATATGGGGAGGATTATTAAATTTCATCAAGCTTCTCCAAAATTAATCTTTTCTTTTCGTTAAAAATGCTTTTCTTATTGAGCGCTCTGATATCCCTTTTTGATTTTGACAAAAAGAGGGAGAGTTTTTAGTGTTGCAAATGTGCCAAGAGAAGTAATTTACAAAAAGGAGAAAGCTTAGAACTTGCAAAATGGGAGAGATAAAGGTTTCTTTAATATAGGGGGAGTAGTATTTTTTTGAGAAAACGTCTACTTGTCCGGGATCCTTAATATCCTTATCTCATGCATACATTTGGTATCTTATTTTTGCATATTATTCCCTATTTGCATCAATGTTTTGTCATCATCAAAAAGTGGGGAGATTGTTAGCCTCGAAGGGGCAAAATATCCTATGTTGTTTTGATGATAACAAACCATTGATAGTTCTAATGTTTGAGTGAGCTTGTTCTTTATAATAGGATCCTTAGCACTCACATCAACATTGATGAAAATAGTAAGTTAGCTTCTTGTGTAAACTTAAGGTATGTATATTACACACAAGAATGCTATTATATGGAAGGAATGAGGCAAGGAGGTTGGTTGGGAAATAGGACTCTTCAAAGAGTCCCTAATGTATAAGAACTTAACATGCTAGTGCTTATGTTTCTCGTTCTATCTTGGTTTATCTTATAAGCACTTAGCTTTACACTTATTTGTTCTTATATCCTTTTGCCATGCTTCCTTGTACTTAAAATTGTCCATATCCTATCTAATTACATCAAAGTTTGTCATAATCAAAAAGGGGGAGATTGTTAGCCCTAAGGGCGATCGAACTCGGTTTTTGATAATGGACAAACACTTGATGCTGTGTCTAATGTTTATATCTTTGTGATAGAATATCGGAACTAATATTGGAAGCTCTAAGTACTTCAATCAAGCCATGATCAAGATTCAAAGTCGTATTATTCAAGGCTCATCTTTCAAGATTGAAGATTGAAGACTTAGGTTTGGTTAGATTAGCTTTGTCGTTATAAGTCTTTATCTTATATAGCTCTAACCAAAGCTCTCATGAGCATAAGCTCTACACTCTAGTCTTGCATGTTTTCATAAACACGTTTTTCAAAAGGTTTAGTTTCAAAATGATCCTTACAAGTGTTCGTATTTCAAAAGCCTTTGTTTTCTAAGTCTAAGTCCTTTAAAATGGTTTTCCAAGTGTTCTTACTTGTTACCTTTTAGGAAAACCTTTTAGACTTCAAAAGAATTCAAAAGATTTCAAAACGTGTGAAAAATATGCTCAGGAAGGTCGGTCAACCGAGCCAAGGTCGGATCAACCGACCAGATACTGAGAGGTTTGAAGTTGAGGGTCAGTCGACCTAGGGGCAACTTCGGTCGACCGAAGTGATGCTCGGTCAACCGAGGTCCTCAAGAGTGGATCCGAAGTTGGCCTCGGTCATCCGAGGTGCTCTGTTCGGTCCACCGAACTCTGCATTTTCTAGCCGTTATTTGACCGTTGGAGACTCGATTTTCAGCCTATTTTGAAATGTATATATACTCCAAAGCTAGAGAATCATTCCAAGACTTGTACATACAATTTACATTGATTTCTTATCAAGTCTAAACACATTCAAAGCAAAAACACTTGATCTCCATGATCTAATTCAATTGAAGGTGTTCTTTCAAAAAGCAAGACAAAGAGTGGAATTCATATGTTCAAAAGAGCTTAAACATTCTTGTACTTCAAAGGTATATTTCTCACTTATAAGAGTGATCAACCTTGTTCTTTAAACATTCAATTCCCTTTCTAAGTGATTGGGTAATTCTTGTAAAAGTCCTACTTTGTGTGGGCAAGTTCTTAGTGAGCTTTTGTATTGTGGTTGTGTTGTAAAACTCTTAGTGAGTTAGCCACATTTGTAAAAAGTCTTCTTAGTGAAGTTGTTGAAATCCTTGGGTGCGGCTCAAGGTAGTGGATGTAGATTCTAAGTGAATCGAACCACTCTAAATCCTTTGTCTTGTTGTTGGGTTTAGTTTTGCATTTGCTCATCTTGCATAAACTTCTACTAGCATTGCTAAGATTCGAAAAAAGTTCCCAAGTTCGACTAAAACCCAATTCACCCCCCCCCCCCTCGTGTTTTACAATTGGTATCAGAGCCTCGTCTTCATTTTTAGCTTAACCGCTTGAAGTAAAGATTATGGCCGGTAATTCCGCATTAGCCTACTTAGAGGGGTCTTCCACCAATAGGCCACCACTTTTTGATGGAAATAATTATGAGGCTTGGAAGGAACGTTTCAAGATATATGTGTGCTCAATGGATTATTCTTTATGGCATATATTTGAAGATGGTCCATATGTGCCTTTGAAAATGGTGGATGGTGTTCAAGTGCCAAAGCCGGACAAGAAGTTAAATGAGCTTGAGTCCAAGAAAATGACTCAAAATTACAAGGCAATGAACATCCTTAGTTGTGCCTTAAGTCAAGATGAGTACAATCGTGTCATTGGAAGAAAATCCGCACACTCCATGTGGAAAATGCTTGAAGTTACTCATGAAGGCACAAATCAAATCAAGGAGTCAAAGTTAAATTTGCTTGTTAGGAAATATGAGCTCTTCTCCATGAAGCCAAATGAGTCAATAAATGAGATGAGCACAAGATTCACAAATGTCATAAATGGCTTGAAGTCTTATGGCAAAGAGTGCACCATGGGTGAAATGAATAGGAAGATTCTCAATTCTCTTCCTAAAAGTTGGGAAAATAAAGCCCTTGCCATTGAAGAATCCAAGAATTTAAAGACCTATTCAACGGAGGGACTTCTTGGCTCACTACTCGCCTTTGAGATGAAGATAAAGAAAAATGGTTCTACAAAGGGTAGTGATCTTGAGTCCATCATCAATAAAGAAGAAGTAGAGAAGTTGTTCTTCAATCTCAAAAATGCAAAGTGCTTGTTAAGCCATTGGGATGAAGATGAAAGTGATGATGATCAAGAAGAATATGATCACACATGTCTTATGGAATTTGGTAATGAGGTACATCCTTCTCCTTCTACTTCTAATTCTTATGATGATGAGGAGGATGATCCTAATGTGCTTTTATGTGACATGTATGATCAATTGAAAAAATGTGCAAAGCAAAACAAAGACATGAAGCTTAAAATTGAATCTTTGCTTGAAGATAAATCTAGGTTGTCTAGTGAGAATAAAAAGCTATGTGATGATGTTGATTGCATGAAAATTGAAAAAGAAAAGCTTATTTCTACTTGCAACACTTCATCATTAAAGTACCTAGAAACCTATGATAAATTGACATCTCTTGAACTCAAACTTGTTGAATTTGATCTTTTAGAGAACAAAGTTAAAGAGCTTACCCTTCTTGTTGAAAACTTTACTAAGGGTAAGAAAAATCTTGATCAAATTCTTGGTTTGCAACGTGCTTCACATGTTAAACATGGTCTTGGTTATAATGCTAATCACATTGATCATGCTAGCTCTTCTAAGTTGCCTAAGAATCACTTTGTGCATGCTAGTACCTCACATAGGCAAATTAGATATCATGAGCATGCTCACAATTCTTCTAAGCCACACATTTGTTGCACATATTGTGGAAAACATGGTCATTCTAATGCTAGATGCCATGTTAAGAAGAAGATTGAAAAAGGGGTAAAAACTATTTGGAGAGTTAAACGTATTTCAACTAACCCCCATGGACCCAAACAAAAGTGGGTACCAAAAGCTACTCTTCCCTTGATCTTATAGGTTCTTATTAGTTAGATGTATGCCACAAAGCTTAAATGGACTTGATTCGAAGAGAAGTGGCATTGGGGAGAAGTTAAAGGAGATGTGCTAAAGGAAGAAATTCAAAAGCACTCCTTAACACTTGGATTCTCAAAGCTCAAATGTTAATCAATTGGAGAACCAAGTTGCTTAGATACAAAGAGCAAAGCATCAAGTGATGACAAGAGCCAAAGTGTCAATACAGTGTCTTCATCACTTGGTAAGAAAGCAAAGGTATCAAAATCACCTTCTCTTAACACTTTAATTAATGTGTTTAAGTGTTTTTTTGATATATATACATGCTTGCTCTTATATATGGTTGCATCTCACATTCTTGAATGTTATATTCATATAGATAACCTTTAGCATGTTCTTTATTGCTCATGTTGAGTTTAGCTAAGGTATCTATGAGATGTAGCTTATGCAACTTGATTGATTCTTGTATTGTCATGTCATATTCATGTAAGAATTCATCTAGTTGTTTTGGTTTTTGTTAATCATGATCCTTGAGCATATATGTGTTTACTTGAGATTTTGAGCTAATCATGAACGACCCTTGAAAAGGTACCACATTAGTTCTCAAGAATTCCTTGTAGGTAACAAAGAGTTCTAAACTTCAAGAAGAAGATATGAACTACAAGGAATGGCACAAGTGAGCTAAGACTCCAAGAAAAGAGTCAAGTGCCAAGGATCACAAGATTGTAGAGGGTTCATCAAAAGAAAAGTCACCCATCAATGATGACTCTACAATTGTCATGAAAAGAAGAGGAGATTGCTTTCATTTCATCAATCAAGGATGAACAACAAAGAAAATGGAGCAATCACATGTCAACCTCTCAATGAGCTTCAAATGGTAGTGATGATCATGAATTAGATCACACAAAAGGCCTCTATGGACTTGTTGATAATGAAGATCAACCAAAATGGTAAGAAGTCCAAGCTCAAAGAGCATTGAGGTACAAGGCTTAACTCATCTCTTTTAGGTGATCAATGTTTTGTTTTTGATCTTTGTGATGCAATCTCATTTTACAACCCCTCCCCTCTATTATGTAGTGTTTTATGCTTTGGGGGAGTTTGTATATGCTATGCTATGTTTTTACTTGATCTTCATTGCATATAGGGGTATGTTTATATTCAAGTCTATAGCATTAATCTTATGCGGTTGATCGTCTAGATGCTTGACTTAGGATTTAAACTCAATATGTGATGTATACTCAATTGTCTTATTTTACATCATCACATCACTTGTTGGCTTGCCTTTCATCTTTTATATCCTATAGCCAACTTGTGTAAGTTATTTTGGAAGTTATATGTGTTATAAATGTTTATGTCTTTAATTGGTATCACATATACTCTCCCTTAATAACTTTGAGATCATATTCTTCATTCTCTTATCCTTTGTGATCTCATTATGGTTTTTGGTTAGTATTACTTTAAGAGTTGTTACACTCATTTAGCTAACCATTAACTTGTTAGAGGAATGTAGTCCAAGTGTTATCTTACACTTCCTCTACTTCTTTTGGTTGTGATACATATGCTTATCTTATGTATTCATGGTATCACTTCCACTTGTACTTTGTTAGCTATATTTTCAAACGTGTTTTACAATTGGCTATATTTACAATTGGTATCATGTTTTACAATTGGTCAATTTGTATCATACTTGGTTTTATCTCAAATAGCTAACATCGTATGTTTGATAAACGGGGAGATTGTTCTTTAAGGTTTATTCCCTATCTCCTTTATTTTTAGCTTAGGTTGATATTCTTTTTGAGCCATACATGATCATCTTTTGGATTTATGTGTTATTATGGACTTCTTTTTTAGAAATCAACCAAGCGTATTCATAAGTAATCCTTCTTCAGAACTATTTTTGGTCTTTAGGATTGTTCTTTTGGTTCTTGGTATCAATCTACAAGACCATCAAGTTGTTTCCATGATTTTTAAGTTTGTCTTTATATGGGGAGGATTATTAAATTTCATCAAGCTTCTCCAAAATTAATCTTTACTTTTCGTTAAAATGCTTTTCTTATTGGCGCTCTGATATCCCTTTTTGATTTTGACAAAAAGAGGGAGAGTTTTTAGTGTTGCAAATGTGCCAAGAGAAGTAATTTACAAAAGGAGAAAGCTTAGAACTTGCAAAATGGGAGAGATGAGGGTTTCTTTAATATAGGGGGAGTAGAATTTTTTTTTGAGAAAACGTCTACTTGTCTGGATCCTTAATATCCTTATCTCATGCATACATTTGGTATCTTATTTTTGCATATTATTCCCATTTGCATCAATGTTTTGTCATCATCAAAAAGGGGGAGATTGTTAGCCTGAAGGGCAAAATATCCTATGTTGTTTTGATGATAACAAACCATTGATAGTTCTAATGTTTGAGTGAGCTTGTTCTTTATAATAGGATCCTTAGCACTCACATCAACATTGATGAAAATAGTAAGTTAGCTTCTTGTGTAAACTTAAGGTATGTATATTACACACAAGAATGCTATTATATGGAAGGAATGTGATGCGAAATCTTGATGGGTTATATCAAGACTCGGCTGAAATTTAGATCTTTCTCTATCTCGAATGGTTTCTATGGGAATATACTTAACACAGTCCCGGAAAGGTTAAGTATCAATGAATGTTGAAACACCACAACTAGAGAAACCAACTAGTTGATACAGTAACTTAAAGAAATATGAACTTCAACCGGAAGTCATAAACAAGTATCAAAGGATTAACCTTAATCAAAATATCAATATATCAAGTCTAAGTTACATGGCTGCCGAAATCTCTATTAAATAGAGTATTTCGGTTACAAGAGAACCAATCTAACTCAAACTAGGAAAAGGGAAATAAGAGTCCTTGAAGAATTAGGACTATTGAATAACAACTTGCTATCAAGTAACTACCTAAACAAGATAATAGGCACATGTTCCTATTATCTTGGTGGCTGAAATAAAAGTAACTACCAAATCTATGAAGAGTCCTAGTTGCATTAGGACTCTTATTAACCAACTAACTAACACATGGACAACATGTCCTTTATTATAGCAACTACTTGCTATACACGAAATTATAATAAGTAAATATGCTGAAAATAATTAAAGTCTAGTCTAGACTTTAATTGTACATAAAAAGACTAAAAATGCCCTTTATAATTCGTCCCCATTCTGGACAGCTTGTTGGGCCAACTTGCACGACAATATGGGATATCAAGAAGGCAGAATCTGATCTTGTGATCTTCATGAAAGTTGTAGATCTGCCTCTTATCTTTAATATGCAACTGGAATAAGCTCCATTGGATAAGTATATCGAAAGATATGTTCATTCTTCCAAACAGTAGTAAAGCTGTCCATTCCTTGTACACTTGTGATACTAAGAGGTTGACTTGTACAACATTCCTAGATGTAATTTAGAGTCCTCTTTGTATCTGAATGCACGTTCCCTTGAGTTGGGCAGCCCCAAGGTTGGGACCGTATCATCCCCTCCTTCTTGAAAAGGATTCGTCCTCGAATCTTCCCAAAAATCAGCTTTGTAATCTGCAAAATGAAGAAAAGGGAGCAAGTTAGAAATATGGAAAGTAGAAAGTACATTGTACTTACCTATCAATGAGATTCTCTTGCGGCTGTCCCAAATGAATGGTGTCTTTTCCTCCTTACTTGCAATTAATGAGTCAGCAAGCTTGCTAAAATCACGAAACAAATGTGTATAAAAGCGTGCCAACTCATATGTTGAACGATCTTGAAGGATAATAGTTGTTCGTGACCATTCCCTTATTGCATTATCTTTTGCTAGAACAACTTGAATACCTTGAAAACTCACAATGTAACTAAGAAGGTTAATAGAATTAGTGTAAGAAACATAATTTCCAATCTTAGCATACAAAGTTTGTGCTTTTAAAATAGTAAAAACAGCCCTAAGATGTTCAATATGATTCTCTCGGTTTTTACTAGCAACAAGTATATTATCAAAGTAAGGAATCGGATGTCTATACTTAAAAGCTATGTTAGAATTATTTAGACTATCCGTATATATGCTAAAAATCCCTTCATGCTTTGGTATACTCATTACCGGTTTAATGTAAGGATTTAAAGACTCACTTACCTCCTTCTTTGCACAAATTAACTCACCTTGGGTTTGATTTTGCTGATTTGTTCCCAAAGATGGTTTATACCTTTCATGATTTTGAAGGCTAGCATGCAACCTTCTTGGCAATTCCTTAGGAAAGACTTTATGAAACTTCTGAAAAATAGCAAGACTAGATGTAGAAAAAGATGTTAGATCAAAAGAAAAAGTGTTAGTAAAAAGGTTCCTTGCGGTTCCTTTCAAATCGAACAAAACAACAAGTTGTTTTGCTTGAATTGCACTATCTACCTTTTCGGGATTAATGAATAAACACTCTTTTCTCTCTTTGTGTGAGCTTACCTTTTTTCTCACTAAGCTCACGACTTTTGTATCCTTTTTTCCCTCGAATTTTACCTCATGGATAGGATCACTCGTTTTTTTTCTATCTCGCTCTTTTTTCACTTCTAAAACAGCCATTTCCGCTTCTTCCTCACTTATCCACGATCCATCATCCAATTTTATCATTGTACTCTTGTTAGGGCAGTCCATAGCAAAGTGTCCTTTGCCCCCACATTTAGAACATTCCCGAACAAGTTTTGGAGTAGAATTTACCCTTGTATTGGCCGTTTTGGTTGGATTTTGTGACCTTACTGCCTCAAACTGACCAGTGGCTGTTTTTGCACCATTTATGACCTCTTTACCCCTGTTTTGGCTCGGAAAAACAGTAGAAAAAATCTGGGATGGATTCGGCTTCTCCCAAGTTTGGAAAGTTGCCGATTTTACCCTTAAACTCTTTTCCGTTTGCTGTCTTTCAATCTGTTCTGCATAATAAACCAAATCAATAAGATTATGAAGATTAGCACGTTGTACCTTAGGTCTGATGTTGTCATTTAGACCAGCCAAGAACCGAGCTAAAGTTGTTTCTTTATCTTCTTGAATATTCAATCTAAACATCACCATCTCCATCTCTTTGTAGTATTCATCAACGGTCTTTGTTCCTTGCCTCATTCTTTGGAGTTGATTGTACAACTCATGATTAAAATTTTGAGGTACAAATTGTCGTGACATGACCGCTTTCATATCTTCCCATGAATCAATTGGTCGTTGTCCCGCTCTTCTCCGTTCATTGGTCTCATTATCCCACCACTTTGATGCATAGTCTCCAAACTCCATGGCTGCCAATTTAACCTTTTTCTCCTCCGAATAATAATGAACATCAAAAACATGGTTAACTTTTCGTGTCCAATCAAAAAATAAATGAGGATCATTCGTACCTAAAAAAGGAGGGATCTTGGTCTTGAGGGAACCAAGATTATTATCAAACCTTTGAGCTTGATAATTTGGTCTCGGTTCATCAAGATCAAAGTGTCTAGGATCGTACCTTTGATTGTTTTGCCTCGGTTCAATATTAACAAAAGGATTTGGATCATACCTTTGAGCTTGATCATAGGCTCTCGGATCATACCTTTGGTTGTGAGCATTTGGTCTCGGATCATACCATTGATCTTGATGATTTGCTCTCGGTTCAAAACTCTCATCATGAACAAAAGGTCTCGGATCATACCTTGCATTTTGCTGATTTGGTCTCGGTTCATATGCAAAGTTGTCCATCATTCTTGGAGTTGCTCTCGGCTGGTATTGAACATTATCAACTTTGTGCCGAAACTTGTCTCTCCAAGGTGGTTTATTGGATTCTTGAAACCCATTATCATCTCCAACATCAACATCCACGGCATTCCCTCTTCTAGGTGGCCTTTTAATGTCTTTGAGGGATTGCAATAGTTGTATTGACTCTCTTAAAAGCTTGTCTGCATTTATGACATCTTGCTGCGAAGTACCTTTACTAAAAGACATTATCTTTGCAAGAAAAGAAACACACAAAAAAATTCGTTAGTAGAAAAAAAAGAAAGATATTGAATCTTGAATTTCTTGAAAATAGACTTTAAATTTTCGGATGAATAGTGCTGTGAACAGTAACCGAAAAATTGTAAAATCTTGAAAAAGTGGTTTCTTGAAATCCTATCTTGCAAGAAAACAAACACAAAAATCGTTAGAAATAAAAGATATTAAAGATTGGATCTTTTCACAAAATCTGGGAATAGTAATCTGTGAATAGTGTTCTGTGAATAGTAATCTGTGAATAGTGATCTGAGAATAGTAATCTGTGAATAGTAATCAGTGAATAGTAATCCGTGAATAGTAATCTGTGAATAGTAATCAGATTTTGTATTCTCTCAATATTGAATCTTTCTTTCGATTTTCCCACAAATACTTGTCAAGAACTTCCAACTTTGAATGTTTGAATGGTTATAATGATGGAAGGCTGAAAAATATATCAAAGAAACCGAATCTTGACTTTAACAAAAAGTCGAAGGAAAAAGTATAAGAGTTATTTGTTGCCAAACAAGAAAAAGATGTGATCTTTACCTTTCTTGATTTTCTGTTTTCTTGAAATAGCTCGTTCTTGAAATCTTTTCTTACCTTTTTGCCCGAGACTTACCCTTATCTTGGCCACAAGATCAAAAGCTCTTGATTGATGACGGTTGTGCTAGATCGAAAAGTCTTGATAGTGGCTAATTCAAGATGAAGGGGGAACAAGTGCCAATTCCCTTATTCAAGGGAAGTTTGCTTTTGGCCTTGAATCCTTGTCTATTTTGGGTTAACCCGGCTGCCAATTTCTTTACTTCCGGGTGGCTTTTATAATGGTAAGTACCCGAATTGTATGACTAACCCGGCTGCCAATTTCTTTACTTCCGGGTGGCTTTTTCGTTGGGGTAAAAAAAAATTTTTTGTTATTTTTCGGCTATCTCAAGCAAACAAGAAAAAAAAATTTCAAGAAAAAACGTAAAGGTACACCAAGATAGAGATCAACCTTTTGCTCTGATACCACTTGATGCGAAATCTTGATGGGTTATATCAAGACTCGGCTGAAATTTAGATCTTTCTCTATCTCGAATGGTTTCTATGGGAATATACTTAACACAGTCCCGGAAAGGTTAAGTATCAATGAATGTTGAAACACCACAACTAGAGAAACCAACTAGTTGATACAGTAACTTAAAGAAATATGAACTTCAACCGGAAGTCATAAACAAGTATCAAAGGATTAACCTTAATCAAAATATCAATATATCAAGTCTAAGTTACATGGCTGCCGAAATCTCTATTAAATAGAGTATTTCGGTTACAAGAGAACCAATCTAACTCAAACTAGGAAAAGGGAAATAAGAGTCCTTGAAGAATTAGGACTCTTGAATAACAACTTGCTATCAAGTAACTACCTAAACAAGATAATAGGCACATGTTCCTATTATCTTGGTGGCTGAAATAAAAGTAACTACCAAATCTATGAAGAGTCCTAGTTGCATTAGGACTCTTATTAACCAACTAACTAACACATGGACAACATGTCCTTTATTATAGCAACTACTTGCTATACACGAAATTATAATAAGTAAATATGCTGAAAATAATTAAAGTCTAGTCTAGACTTTAATTGTACATAAAAAGACTAAAATGCCCTTTATAATTCGTCCCCATTCTGGACAGCTTGTTGGGCCAACTTGCACGACAATATGGGATATCAAGAAGGCAGAATCTGATCTTGTGATCTTCATGAAAGTTGTAGATCTGCCTCTTATCTTTAATATGCAACTGGAATCAGCTCCATTGGATAAGTATATCGAAAGATATGTTCATTCTTCCAAACAGTAGTAAAGCTGTCCATTCCTTGTACACTTGTGATACTAAGAGGTTGACTTGTACAACATTCCTAGATGTAATTTAGAGTCCTCTTTGTATCTGAATGCACGTTCCCTTGAGTTGGGCAGCCCCAAGGTTGGGACCGTATCAGAATGAGGCAAGGAGGTTGGTTGGGAAATAGGACTCTTCAAAGAGTCCCTAATGTATAAGAACTTAACATGCTAGTGCTTATGTTTCTCGTTCTATCTTGGTTTATCTTATAAGCACTTAGCTTTACACTTATTTGTTCTTATATCCTTTTGCCATGCTTCCTTGTACTTAAAATTGTCCATATCCTATCTAATTACATCAAAGTTTGTCATAATCAAAAAGGGGGAGATTGTTAGCCCTAAGGGCGATCGAACTCGGTTTTTGATAATGGACAAACACTTGATGCTGTGTCTAATGTTTATATCTTTGTGATAGAATATCGGAACTAATATTGGAAGCTCTAAGTACTTCAATCAAGCCATGATCAAGATTCAAAGTCGTATTATTCAAGGCTCATCTTTCAAGATTGAAGATTGAAGACTTAGGTTTGGTTAGATTAGCTTTGTCGTTATAAGTCTTTATCTTATATAGCTCTAACCAAAGCTCTCATGAGCATAAGCTCTACACTCTAGTCTTGCATGTTTTTCATAAACACGTTTTTCAAAAGGTTTAGTTTCAAAATGATCCTTACAAGTGTTCGTATTTCAAAAGCCTTTGTTTTCTAAGTCTAAGTCCTTTAAAATGGTTTTCCAAGTGTTCTTACTTGTTACCTTTTAGGAAAACCTTTTAGACTTCAAAAGAATTCAAAAGATTTCAAAACGTGTGAAAAATATGCTCAGGAAGGTCGGTCAACCGAGCCAAGGTCGGATCAACCGACCAGATACTGAGAGGTTTGAAGTTGAGGGTCAGTCGACCTAGGGGCAACTTCGGTCGACCGAAGTGATGCTCGGTCAACCGAGGTCCTCAAGAGTGGATCCGAAGTTGGCCTCGGTCATCCGAGGTGCTCTGTTCGGTCCACCGAACTCTGCATTTTCTAGCCGTTATTTGACCGTTGGAGACTCGATTTTCAGCCTATTTTGAAATGTATATATACTCCAAAGCTAGAGAATCATTCCAAGACTTGTACATACAATTTACATTGATTTCTTATCAAGTCTAAACACCTTCAAAGCAAAAACACTTGATCTCCATGATCTAATTCAATTGAAGGTGTTCTTTCAAAAAGCAAGACAAAGAGTGGAATTCATATGTTCAAAAGAGCTTAAACATTCTTGTACTTCAAAGGTATATTTCTCACTTATAAGAGTGATCAACCTTGTTCTTTAAACATTCAATTCCCTTTCTAAGTGATTGGGTAATTCTTGTAAAAGTCCTACTTTGTGTGGGCAAGTTCTTAGTGAGCTTTTGTATTGTGGTTGTGTTGTAAAACTCTTAGTGAGTTAGCCACATTTGTAAAAAGTCTTCTTAGTGAAGTTGTTGAAATCCTTGGGTGCGGCTCAAGGTAG
The DNA here is from genome assembly GCA_026122235.1 of Vinca minor. NCBI lineage: Eukaryota > Viridiplantae > Streptophyta > Magnoliopsida > Gentianales > Apocynaceae > Vinca > Vinca minor. The sequence goes on along the minus strand of JAOCZM010000210.1, from coordinate 2,001,051 downwards.
TGGATGTAGATTCTAAGTGAATCGAACCACTCTAAATCCTTTGTCTTGTTGTTGGGTTTAGTTTTGCATTTGCTCATCTTGCATAAACTTCTACTAGCATTGCTAAGATTCGAAAAAGTTCCCAAGTTCGACTAAAACCCAATTCACCCCCCCCCCCCTCTTGTGTTTTACAGTATCCATTACACATGATCAGTAAAACAAGATCATCAATCAACAATCATACTAGTTTTATTTCATAGCAATTAAGCATTACATAAAACTAGGGACTTCTAGAATAGTAATTACATAAGCTTATGAGTTTTACTATCAAATCACACATTTGATAATCAAAAGCAAAATTAACTGTTCAATTAAATGCTCAAAAGATAACAAAACGCACAACATGTGCTAATGGTCCTACGGCACTACTAACAGTTCTATGATGCGGAACCGTGATACAAAGTATCAAGATTCGTCACTAAAAGGTTTGAAACGGATCTTTCTCTAACTCGAACTAGTTTCCAAGGGGAATATAATCAACGCAACTCTAAAGACGGCTAATTATCAATGGGGGCTGAAACACCCCAACAAGCGAAACTATCTTGTTCGTACAGTAACTCAAGAATGAATGAATTCTATAAGAAGTTCAAACACAAGTATCTACGGAATAACCTTAACCAAAATATCAATATATCTAACGTAAGTATTATGTTGGCCGAAATCTCTCTTAAATAGAGCGAAGATTTCGGTTCCAAGCAACAATAAAGGAAGAGTCCTACTTTAGGTAAGACTCTTGAATCCTAACTTAAGTAAACTTCCTAAAACAAGACACTACCTAACATCATGGAAAACATGTCCTATTATTTAGCTAGCATTATCTTTATTCGGCCAACATGGCTAATAATAGTAAACAATAAAGCTGAAAATGTAATTAAAGTCTATTATAGACTTTAATGTACAAAAAGACTAAAATGCCCCTATTATCCACTTTGCTTGTTTGGGACGAATTGAATATCTTGTAAACTTAAGAGTTGAACCTGAATATCATCTTCTAGATGTAATTTAGCTTCCTCTTTAGCCTTCAACCCCCTCGGATCAATGTAGAGATGGCTATATCTACTTTCCTTGCTCTTTGTCCCGTAGATGGTCCCGCGTCATTCTACATAGAAGTTCAATTCACAAGTAACTAAGGAATAACCTTAAAATATCATAAAGCAAGTCTAGTCTATAACTTGGCCGAATTCCCTCTCAAATAGAGTAGGAATTTCGTTGCCAATGACCCACAAATGAAGAATCCTAATTAAGTTAGAATTCTTCTATCTAAGAATAGTAAACTACTCTAATTGAACCACTAACTAGACACATGGAATACCCTCCCTTTATTATATAGCCTTATCTAGATAAAGAGGCGCCTAAAAACACTTTAATAATAAAAATAATAAATCTGAAATTCTAATTAAAGTCTAGAATAGGCTTCAATTTACAAGTTTCCTAAAATGCCCTTTAACTGTTTTCCTTCCAATTGTGTATCTTGCCCTCAAATGCTATTGGATGGATTTGATCCTTGTGCCTTTGATTCTTGGAAGGCTTCTTTGTCTCTTGAGACTTTAAATTAAATACTTTAAACACTTGGAACAAAGGCTTTGCTCGGAAACTCGTATTTGGAATGCATGAGTTAAGGACTTGGTCATTTGGATGAATTACCTCTTTTATCTTCATGGATGATCCCTCATCATAAGCATTTGTAAACGTTCCCTAATGTAATTGATGAAGAACCGCAAGGTTCGACTTAAGTTGAGCCCGATCTTTCTTCAATTCTCGAACTAGTTTCTATGGGAATTTAATCAACGCAACTTCTAAGGGAAGGTTAATTAACAATGGAGGCTGAAACACCACAACTAGAGAAACAAGCTAGTTGATACAGTAACTCAAGAATGAATGAATTTCTATCCAGAAGTTCAAACACGAGAAGCTAAGGAATAACCTTACCAAAATATCAATATATCTAACGTAAATATTAAAGTGGCCGAAATCTCCCTTTAATAGGTTGAGATTTCGGTTACAACCATAAAAAGAAATAAGAGTCCTTGAAGAATTAGGACTCTTGAATAACAACTTGCTATCAAGTAACTACCTAAACAAATAAAGTGGCGGCTAGAATCAATCTAACTACCAAATCTATGAAGAGTCCTAGTTGTATTAGGACTCTTTATTAACCAACTAACTAACACATGGACAACATGTCATTTATTATAGCAACTACTTGCTATACACGGAATTAAGTAAATAATAAAGCTGGAAAATAATTAAAGTATAGCATAGACTTTAATTGTACACAAAAAGTCTAAAATGCCCTTTTAAATTCGTCCCAATTCTGGACAGCTTGTTGGGCCAACTTGCACGACGATTTCGGATGTCAAGAAGGCAGAATCTGATCTCGGGTTCTTCATGAAAGTTGTAGATCTGCCTCTTATATTTAATATGCAACTGGAATCAGCTCTATTGGATAAACGGATAGAAAGTTATGACTATTCTGCCAAACTGTTGTAAAGCTGTCCAATCCCTCATCATCTTGTATGATTACTAAAATGCCCTTCTTAGCCTCTTTGCTTGATAGGGCCTAATTGTACACTTGTGACTTGAGAGGCTGCCTCGTATAACATTCCTAGATGTAACTTAGCATCCTCTTCATACCTTAGAACTCGGGTCAATGATGTAGATAGTTGCTTCACGTCCCTTGTTCCAAGTCTCGTGCTTAGTCGATGTATGTGTTCCTTTGACTTGGGCAGCCTCGAGGTTGGTACCGTATCATCCCCTCCCCCTTGAAAAGCCTGATTCGTCCTCGAATCATCACCAAGATCAGTCACATAATCTGAAAAATTTGCAAAAGGGAGCAAGTTAGAAATAAAGAAAGTAGAATGTCTATCGTACTTACCTTGTAAAGAGATTTTATGGCGGCTGTCCCAAAAGAATTGTATTTCTTTTTTCTCCCTTATGGCAGCAAGCTTGCTACGATCACGAACAAAACGCTTACAAGAACTTGTCAACTCAAATGATGAACGAATGCGATTTGAACTAGTTGTATTCGGCCATTCCTCAATTGTTGTAACTTCTGCCGGTTCAATTTTAATATTTTGGAAATTCATGATGCAACTAAGAAGGTTAATAGAATGAGTGTAATAAACATACTTTTCAATCTTAGCATCGAAGGTTTGTGTATTTATAATAGAAAAAACAGCCCTAAGATGTTTACTAAAACGCTCTCGGTTTGCACTATAAATAAACATATTATCAAAGCAATAAATCGGATGTCTATACTTAAAAGTTATGTGATTAATATGTAGATTATCCGTATTTATTCTAAAAGTCCTTTCATGCTTAGGTTCATTTACCGGAATAAAATAAGGACTTAAAGACTTACTTACCTCCTTCTTTGCACAAATTAACTCACCCTGGTTTTGAAGGCTAATTAGAATCCTTCTCGGCAGCTCCTTAGGGAAGACGTCAATAAAAATAATAAATCTGAAATTCTAATTAAAGTCTAGAATAGGCTTCAATTTACAAGTTTCCTAAAATGCCCTTTAACCGTTTTCCTTCCAATTGTGTATCTTGCCGTCAAATGCTATTGGATGGATTTGATCCTCGTGCCTTGCATTCTTGGAAGGCTTCTTTGTCTCTTGAGGCTTTAGATTAAATACTTTAAACACTTGGAACGAAGGCTTTGCTCGGAAACTCGTATTTGGAATGCATGAGTTAAGGACTTGGTCATTTGGATGAATGACCTCTTTTATCTTCAAGGATGATCCCTCATCTTAAGCATTTGTAAACGTTCCCTAATGTAATGTTGGGAAACAAATCTCCGTTTCATCTCAGCTTTCATATCATTCCAACTATCGATAGGTCGTTGACCCACTCTTCTTCTAAGTATACTGATGCGAAACCTTGATGGGTTATATCAAGATTCGGCTGAAAACAGATCTTTCTCTATCTCGAATAGTTTCTATGGGAATACACTTAACACAATCCCGGAAAGGCTAAGTATCAATGGAGGTTGAAACACCACAACTAGGAAACCAACTAGTTGATACGATGAACTTTAAAGGAATATGAAATTCAATCGGAAGTTCATAAACAAGTATCAAAGGATTAACCTTAATCAAAATATCAATATATCAAGTCTAAGTAAAAGAGGTGGCCGAAATTCCCTTTAAGTTGAAGGTAATTCGGTTCCAACTCAAAATAGGAAAAGGGAAATAAGAGTCTTTGAAGAAGTAGGACTCTTGAATAACAACTTGCTATCAAGTAACTACCTAAACAAGATAATAGGGACGTGTGCCTATTATCTGGGCGGCATAAATAGAAATAACTACCAAAATAATGAAGAGTCCTAGTTGCATTAGGACTCTTAATAACCAACTAACTAACACATGGACAACATGTCCTTTATTTCGGCTAAACAATAAAACAAATAACATTGCTGAAAATATTAAAGTCTAGAATAGTCTAGAATAGACTTTAATATGTGAAAAGACTAAAATACCCTTTTTAGCCAAAATGCTTGTTTGGGCCGATTTGAATGCTTTCAAGAGTTAGAAGTTGAACTTGTACTTCATCTTCTAAATGAAGCTTGGCTTCTTCTTTAGACTTCAACTCTCGACCAATGTGGCCAGTTCTTGATTCCTTTGTCTTGTTCTTGATCTAGTCATTGGTCTATGGATTCTTTGTAAAGGATGATGTATCCTTCTAGATGGTCCCGTATCATCCCCTCCCCCTTGAAAAGGATTCGACCTCGAATCATCTTCATCATCATCCATGTAATCTGAGACATCAAAAGGAGATAAATCAGCAACATTAAAAGTAGAATGGACACCATACTTACCTTGCAAGTCTATTTGGTATGCATTGTCATTTATCTTCTTAATCACTTGAAAAGGGCCATCTCCTCTTGGATGTAGTTTGGACTGCCTTTCTTTTGGAAATCTCTCTTTCCTAAAGTGTATCCACACCCAATCACCAACTTCAAAGTTGATAGCCTTGCGGCCTTTGTTGGATTTAAGTGCATTCCGGTCATTTTTCTTCTTGATGGTCTCGGCTACTTCGTAATGTATCCTTTGAACAAAGTCAGCCCTTGAATCACCTTCTATGTTATAATACTCATCAATAGGAAGAGGAATTAGATCTAAAGGGGTAAGGGGGTTAAAACCATAAACAACTTCAAAAGGTGAATTGTTAGTAGTAGAATGTAACGTACGATTATAAGCAAATTCAGCTATAGGTAAACATTCTTCCCACTTTTTCAAGTTCTTTTGAATAAGTGCCCCTAAGTAGAGCCCCCTAAAGTTATATTTGTTACCTCAGTTTGGCCATCGGTTTGTGGATGGCTTGAAGTAGAAAACAAAAGCTTTGTTCCTAATTTGCTCCATAAGGTCTTCCAAAAATAACTTAGGAATTTGACATCCCTATCACTTACTATTGTTTTTGGAACACCATGTAACCGAATGATGTCTTTAAAGAATAGATCCGCAACATGGCTAGCATCATTTGTTTTCCTACAAGAAATAAAGCGTGCCATTTTAGAAAATCTATCCACAACAACCATTATACTATCATTACCTCTTGTGGATTTCGGCAATCCCAAAATAAAATCCATGGAAAGATCAATCAAAGGTGAAGAAGGTATTGGAAGAGGCATGAGTAATCCGTGAGCCTTTGAAGTACTTTTAGCCTGTTTGCACTTAAAACAAAGTTCACAAATTCTTTGTACATCTCTTTTCATTTTAGGCCAATAAAAGTGTTCTTGTAAAATATCCAATGTTTTAATAACACCAAAATGACCCATTAAGCCGCCACTATGTGTCTCCCTAACAATTAATTCTCTAATAGAACATGATGGAACACATAGTTTGTTACCTTTAAACAAGAAGCCTTCAAATATGTGAAAATCTTGTTTTGACGAGACATGACAAGATGTAAACAAATCTGAAAACTCATTATCATCTACATACAAAGCTTTTAAATGTTCAAAACCAAGTAATTTAGTATGTAGAATAGAAAGTAAAGAGTACCTTCTAGAAAGAGCATCGGCAACAACGTTTTCCTTACCTTTTTTGTATTTGATGACATATGGAAAGCTATCAATGAAGGAAACCCATTTTGCATGTCTCTTGTTTAACTTACTTTGTCCTTTGAGATACTTGATGGATTCATGATCCGTGTGAATCACAAATTCTCGTCCAACCAAATAGTTCTGCCATGTTTCCAAAGCTCGAACAATAGCGTATAACTCTTTATCATACGTAGGATAATTAAGTGAAGCGCCACTTAGTTTCTCACTAAAGTATGCTAAAGGTTTACCTTGTTGTTGCAAAACAGCCCCAATACCTATACCTGAAGCATCACATTCAACTTCAAAAGTTATTGAAAAATTAGGTAAAGATAAGATAGGGGAAGAAGTTAGTAATTGCTTAAGCTTGTTAAAACTCTCTTCTTGCGGCTTATCCCAAAAAAATGAGACATCTTTCTTCACTACTTCATTCAATGGTTCGGCAATTGAGCTAAAATTACGAACAAAACGTCTATAAAAGCTTGCCAAACCATAGAATGATCTCACTTGTGTTGCACTTGTTGGCCTCGGCCAGCTCACAATTGATTCAATCTTGATTGGATCAACCTGAATTCCACTTGAACTAACAATGTATCCAAGAAAGTTAATAGAATTAGTGCAAAAAACACATTTATCAAGCTTGGCATACAAGGTTTGTTCCCTTAATATAGTAAAAACAGCCTTAAGATGTTCAACATGCTCTTCTAAGGTCTTACTATATACAAGTATATCATTAAAATAAACTACAATAAATTTACCAAAGCAATGGCGGAATATGTAGTTCATTAATCTCATGAAAGTACTAGGTGCATTACTTAGACCAAAAGGCATTACAATCCATTCATATAATCCATATTTAGTCTTAAAAGCAGTTTTCCATTCATCACCTTCTTTCATTCTAATTTGGTGATAGCCTTGAGTTAAATCTATCTTAGAAAAGATAAAAGCTCCACTTAACTCATCTAGCATATCATCTAAGCGAGGTATAGGATGTCTATATTTTATAGTTATCTTATTAATATCTCGACAATCCGTACATAATCTAAAAGTGCCTTCCTTTTTAGGAACTAGAATGACAGGACTAGCACAAGGACTTAAAGATTCACGTACCTGCTCTTTTTCTAAGAGTAAATCAACTTGCCTTTGTATTTCTCGGGTCTCATCCAGATTTGCTCTATAGGCTGCCCTATTTGGAAGATTTGATCCCGGAATGAAGTCAATTTGATGCTCTATGCCTCGGATAGGAGGTAAACCTTTCGGCAACTCCTTAGGAAAAGATCCTTGAATTCCTGTAAAACATCAATACAAAGACTAGGGAGAGAAGAAGTCACAAGATCAAAAGAAAGGTTAGTATTAAGGGTTAACCTTTCGGTTTCCCTAAACATTAATAAAACAAGGGGTTTATGTGCACGTAAAGCCCTATCTACCTTTCCAAAATTGATAAACAAACATTCTTTCTTCTCTCTTTGTGAGGAAGTCTTTTTGCTCACTACACTCACGGCTTTTTCAGCTAATTTGGCCTCGGCTTCACTCTTTTTCTTGAGCTCACTTTCTTTCCTTTTATTTTCTCTACTCTCGACCATTTTCTCTTGTAATTCACACTCCTTACTTAGTGGCATAGGATGTAAATGATGCTTAATTTGATCCTTTGACACCGTATAGATGTTTTTCCGACCACAATGGTTAGCATACCTATCATATTGCCAAGGTCTTCCCAAAATTATGTGGCATGCGGTCATGGGAACCACATCACATAAAACCGTGTCATTGAAGCCTCCAACACTGAAATCTATCTCAACCTGTTTGTCCACCCTAATATCACCACAATTGTTTAACCAAGATAGTTTATATGGCATAGGATGTGATTTCAAAGGTAAATTCAAAGCAGTTACCATATCATATGAAAAAACATTAGTACAACTGCCATTATCAATTATCAATAAACAAAGTCTATCTTTTACTTTGCACATTGTATGAAAGAGATTACTTCTATGTTGATGCACTTCATCCAATGGTTTAGTATGTAGTAAATTCATAGTGACTAAGAGAAATGTACCTTCATTCTCCTGGAGGGCATTGTTACCCTCGGATTCTTCCTCAAAATTGGGATCTTCCGGAAGTTCCTCATCACTTACCCACGTTCCATCTGTTAGTAGTGCCCTAGGACCATTAGCACATGTTGTACGTTTTATTATCTTTTGAGCATGTAATTGAATAGTTAATTTTGCTTTTGATTATCAAATGTGTGATTTGATAGTAAAACTCATTAGCTTATGTAATTACTATTCTAGAAGTCCCTAGTTTTATGTAATGCTTAATTACTATGAAATAAAACTAGTATGATTGTTGATTGATGATCTTGTTTTACTGATCATGTGTAATGGATACAAATCACATCATAGATGCAATATATAGGGATACATTGTATTGGACGTGATCCGTCAGAGAAGTAATACTTCATGGTCTTAAGTCATAAGTATTACTTCCTCAATACTATTTTAGAATCCTTAGACCTTATGTCTTCATTGATTCTAGTATGAATGGAGCCACGTTTTGACTCAGTCGGACTTTACTTGTAACAGAGTAATCAATACGACTGATGATCGGATGTAGTGTCCTATCATAGCTTGAATGTGAGAGACATTGCAAGGAATTTGTCCCTTTCTATTATTAGAGAGAGATATCCATGTGCCCCTCGATAGGGAAAGACTGTTTAAATGCATGGCCGTGCTCAAATGTATTTGATAAAGTGGTTATCAAATGCTATTTGTCGAAACAGTCTACCTGGAGATCGAGCATAAATACAATTAAGCTTAAAGGGATTAAATAGTGGATTGATATTAGGTTCCGTTGTATATTCATTCACTTTGGGTAGTCACAATGTCCTGCTAGGGACCGCTTGTGATTTATGAACACACACTACTACTAAGTGTGTTTTCATTGCCATTGTGAGATGAACCTACAGGGTCACACGCATAGACGAGCTAACGAGCTTCATGTCCAAATTCAATGAATCTAGAATGTGTCTAGGTTCATTGTATCTGACATTTGTCTTTCTGAAAATAATAAAGTGTTTATTATTCGAATTAGAGATAGGGGCAATTTCGGTATTTTACCTATAGCTGGGATTACGTGGGAGTTATTATCCGATAAAGACTCCCACTACCAACGAAAGTCTAGGGAACGTGGGATTCTGAGACTCCCACTGCCAGAGAAGTTGAGTAGAAGTGAGAGTCGTTCTAGTAACAAACTCTCACACTCTATATAACATCTCTTAGCCGAAACCTAGAATGTGAAGATAATTTCAGCCGAAATACTAAGAAATCCAGAAAACAGTTTTCTGCCTCTCCCTTTTCTCTCTAATTCCCGAATATCAGAAAAACGAAGAGCTAGCAATCACTGCCCGTTTCGTCGCGTGGATATCGGTAGAGGGACTTTCCGCAAAGGGAATTCCGTTGGTGGCAGATTAGCATCCAAGAAACGTCATCCTCCATTCAAGAAGTAGCTTCTTCAAATCCAAGAAACGTAAGTTTTTCATTGCTTTTACCGAATCGAATTTGTATGAGCGGATCCTTCAGGGGAGGACTCATGGGTGTTTGGAACGAGTTTCCGCCCATGAATCCCTACACCATCGTCCAACATGATCATGGTATGTTTAGTTGGACAATCCCGTGCAAAGTGACCCTTACCATGACATTTAAAACATTCCCGATCATGTGTTGTAGGTGCATTAGCTCTCAAATCGGGCTGTTTTGTAGCAATCGGTAATCTTGCTGCCCCAATTGCACTTGTGGCTGTTTTTGCACTTCCCAAACTGCCCTTAGCTTGATTTTGGTGTGGCAAAACAGTAGGGTTGTTTAGGGGCTGATTTGGCCTTTTCCAAGATTGGAAATTAGCCGAATAAGCCCTCAAACTCTTCTCATTTTGCTGCCTTTCAACCTGTTCAGCAAAATAAACCATATCAATAAGAGAAGTAAGGTTAGCACGTTCTACCTTGGGTCTAATTTTGTCATTTAGACCAGCCAAGAAACGAGCCAAAGTAGCCTCATTTGCTTCCCGAATGTTAGCTCTAATCATGGACATCTCCATTTCCTTGAAGTATGCATCAACGGTCTTTATCCCTTGCCTCAATCTTTAGAGTTGATTATACAACTCACGGTTAAAATTTTGGGGTATAAAACGTCTTGACATAACCGTTTTCATGTCATCCCAAGTATCAATTGGTCTTTGCTCCGTTCTTCTTCTTTCATTGACCTCATGATCCCACCAAATGGATGCATAATCTCCAAACTCCATGGCTGCTAACTTAACCTTTTTCTCTTCGGAATAATTATGGACATCAAAAACATGGTTAACTTTTCGTGTCCAATCAAAAAATAAATTAGGATCATTAGTACCAAGGAAAGGAGGAATCTTGCTCTTGATTGAACCAAGATTATTATCAAACCTTTGAGCTTGATAATTTGGTCTCGGTTCATCAAGATCAAAGTGTCTAGGATCATACCTTTGATTGTTTTGCCTTGGTTCAACATTAACAAAAGGATTTGGATCATACCTTTGAGCTTGATGTTGAAGTTGCCTCGGCTCAAACCTATCTTCATGACCAAGAGGTCTCGGATCATACCTTACATCTTGTTGATGTTGCCTTGGTTCATAGGCCGGATTTGGAACCATTCTTGGAACAACTATCAGCTGAAAATCAACATTGTGCCGAGGGTTGTTTCTTGCATTTTGATCAATGGATTCTTGAGAATCTTGATCTTCTTGATCCTCTATTGTTGCCTTTTTGCCCTTATCCGAAGGGTTCTTGAGGTCACGAACCTCCAATTTAAGCTCATTGATGGTTTGCATCAAAGCTTGCATTGTTTGTTGTAATGATTCTTTGAAAAGTTTGTCTCCATCTATGGCACCTTGCTGCGAAGTACCTTCACTAAAAGACATTATCTTTGCAAGAGAACAAACACAAAAATTGTTAGTAGAAAAAGAAAGATATTGAATCTTGAATTTCTTGAAAATAGATTTTAAATTTTCGGATGAATAGTGCTGTGAACAGTAATCGAAAATTGTAAAATCTTGGAAAAAGTTGTTTCTTGAATCCCTATCTTGCAAGAAAAACACACAAAAATCGTTAGTAGTAAAAGATATGAAAATATTGAGTCTTTCTTTCGATTTTTCCACAAATACTTGTCAAGAACTTCCAACTTTAGATGATTGAATGTGTATGGTGATGGAAGGCTGAAAAATATATCAAGAAGTACTTTCTTGACTTAACAAAAAGGCTAGGGAAAAAGTATAAGGGTAATTGTAACAAGAACAAGAAAAAGATGTAACCTTTATGTTTCTTGATTTTCTTTCTTCTCAAAATTGCTTTTTCTTGAAGCCTTTCTTACCTTCTTACCCAAGACTTACCCTTATCTTAGCCACACAGATCAAGAACTTCTATGGTATGAAGATGTTACCTTGATATTTTTACCTTGATGGTGACTAATTCAAGATGAAGAGGGAACAAGAGCCAATTCCTTGTTGAAGGAAGTTTTCTTTTGGATTGTATCCTTGTCTTTTGTGGGATAACTCGGTTGCCAATTTCTTTATATGGGAGTGGCTTTTTCTTTGGGTAATTAACCCGTATTGTACTAACCCGGCTGCCAATTTCTTTACTTCCGGGTGGCTTTTTCGTTGGGGTATAATTTTTTTTGTTATCTTTCGGCTATTCTCAAGCAAACAAGAAAAAAAAATTCCAAGAAAAACTGTAAAAGGTACACCAAGATAGAGATCAACCTTTTGCTCTGATACCACTTGATGCGAAACCTTGATAGGTTATATCAAGATTCGGCTGAAAACAGATCTTTCTCTATCTCGAATAGTTTCTATGGGAATACACTTAACACAATCCCGGAAAGGTTAAGTATCAATGGAGGTTGAAACACCACAACTAAAGAAACCAACTAGTTGATACAGTAACTTAAAGGAATATGAAATTCAACCGGAAGTTCATAAACAAGTATCAAATGATTAACCTTAATCAAAATATCAATATATCAAGTCTAAGTAAAAGAGGTGGCCAAAATTCCCTTTAAGTAGAAGGTAATTCGGTTCCAACTCAAAATAGGAAAAGGGAAATAAGAGTCCTTTAAGAAGTAGGACTCTTGAATAACAACTTGCTATCAAGTAACTACCTAAACAAGATAATAGGGACATGTGCCTATTATCTTGGCGGCATAAATAGAAATAACTACCAAAATAATGAAGAGTCCTAGTTGCATTAGGACTCTTAATAACCAACTAACTAACACATGGACAACATGTCCTTTATTTCGGCTAAACAATAAAACAAATAACATTGCTGAAAATATTAAAATCTAGAATAGTCTAGAATAGACTTTAATATGTGAAAAGACTAAAATACCCTTTTTAACCAAAATGCTTGTTTGGGCCGATTTGAATGCTTTCAAGAGTAAGAAGTTGAACTTGTACTTCATCTTCTAAATGAAGCTTGGCTTCTTCTTTAGACTTCAACTCTCGGACCAATGTGGCTAGTTCTTGATTCCTTTGTCTTGTTCTTGATCTAGTCATTGGTCTATGGATTCTTTGTAAAGGGTGATGTATCCTTCTAGATGGTCCCGTATCATATACTTTCTTCTTTCCACCACTTTGATGCATAAATATAAAATCCCATGGCTGCCGTCTTTACATTTTTACCCTCCGAATAATCAAGAATAGCAAACATACAATTTAGTTTATGTATACATTCAAATAAAGATTCAGGATCACTCGTACCTTCAAAAGATGGGATCTTGGATTTGGATTTCTGAATTTTGTCTTCCATTCTCGGCTCACAATGATAAAATTCACCATTATCATCAAATCTTTGGATTTGTTCCCTTTCGTAGCCGTACCTTTCATCATCATAATTAAAGTTGCCATCTTCTTCATAACTTTGTTGCCTCATCTTGCGCAAGAATTGTTGATTCTTCAATCTTTACGTTTCTTGATTCTCGTTCTTGAATCTTTTCTCTCTTTTTTCTTGACTTACCCTTCTTCTTGGCCGAGATGTGTCGAGAATGAGGTGCCTACGCTATCAGTTCTCGATGTGTAGTAATGAAGGTCACGGCTAAAAAAATTAAAGGGGGAACGTTTGCCGATTCTTGGAACGAGGCCCTACGCAATGGACCAAGAAGTTTGCTTTTTGGCTTTATAGTTCCTAAAACTCTTGGCTGCTTTTTGATGAGGAACCTTGATTTTTAAGGTCAAGATTCGACACAAAGGTTAAAGTTCGGATCTTTCTCTTTCTCGAATTAGTTTCCATGGGGAATATAATCAGCGCGACTCCAAGAAGGTTGATTATCGATGGAGGCTTAAACACCACAACAAGCGAAACTACCTTGTTGATACAGTAACTCAAAGAATGAATGAAGTTCTATGATGCGGAACCGTGATACAAAGTATCAAGATTCGTCACTAAAAGGTTTGAAACGGATCTTTCTCTATCTCGAACTAGTTTCCAAGGGGAATATAATCAACGCAACTCTAAAGACGGCTAATTATCAATGGGGGCTGAAACACCCCAACAAGCGAAACTATCTTGTTCGTACAGTAACTCAAGAATGAATGAATTCTATAAGAAGTTCAAACACAAGTATCTAAGGAATAACCTTAACCAAAATATCAATATATCTAACTTATGTATTATGTTGGCCGAAATCTCTCTTAAATAGAGTGAAGATTTCGGTTCCAAGCAACAATAAAGGAAGAGTCCTACTTTAGGTAAGACTCTTGAATCCTAACTTAAGTAAACTTCCTAAAACAAGACACTACCTAACATCATGGAAAACATGTCCTATTATTTAGCTAGCATTATCTTTATTCGGTAAACATGGCTAGTAATAGTAAACAATAAACCAGAAAATATAATTAAAGTCTAGAATACACTTTAATGTACAAAAAGACTAAAATGCCCCTATTATCCACTTTGCTTGTTTGGGACGAATTGAATATCTTGTAAACTTAAGAGTTGAACCTGAATATCATCTTCTGGATGTAATTTAGCTTCCTCTTTAGCCTTCAACCCCCTCGGATCAATGTAGAGATGGCTATATCTACTTTCCCTGCTCTTTGTCAAGTCATTGGACCGAGTATGTTTGATAAAGGGATGCTCGATATGTGGCAGCCCCGTAGATGGTCCCGTGTCATTCTACATAGAAGTTCAATTCACAAGGAACTAAGGAATAACCTTAAAATATCATAAAGCAAGTCTAGTCTACAACTTGGCCGAATTCCCTCGCAAATAGAGTAGGAATTTCGTTGCCAATGACCCACAAATGAAGAATCCTAATTAAGTTAGAATTCTTCTATCTAAGAATTGTAAACTACTCTAATTGAACCACTAACTAAACACATGGAATACATTACCTTTATTATATTGCCTTATCTAGATAAAGAGGCGCTGATGCGGGACCATGTACAAGGCTGCCTCATGTAAAGCATCATTTATCAAGGATAGTTGGACCAATGACAAGATCATGAACCAAACAAGTGAATCAAGAATTGTCTACATTAATCTGAGAGTTAAAGTCTAAAGAGGAATCCAAGCTACATCTAGAAGATGAGATTCAAGTTCAACTTCTAACTCTCACAGACATTCAAATCGGCCCAAACAAGCAAGATGGCTAAAAAGGGCATTTTAGTCTTTTCACACATTAAAGTTTATTCTAGCCTATTCTAGACTATTCTAGACTTTAATTATTTTCAGCATTATTATTTCTTGTTTTAGCCGTGTACTAGCAAGTCTTTGCTCGAATAAAGGACAGGTTGTCCATGTGTTAGTTAGTTGGTTATTAAGAGTCCTAATGTAACTAGGACTCTTCATAGATTTAGTTACCTTATTCTAGAACTATTCTAGAATATACTTTACAAGTTTCTACTTGATAGCAAGTTGTTTTACAAGAGTCCTACTTCTTCAAGGACTCTTTCTTAGATAGGTTATTTTGTAACCGAAATACTCTATTTAATAGAGATTTCGGCAGCCATGTAACTTAAACTTGATATATTGATATTTTGATTAAGGTTATTCTAAGATTTTGGAGAGTGGTGTCTGGAATGTTTTGTTTTAATGGGGAAGGTGGTAGTACCGAGGTTGGTAATGAATCTAGGCTGTAGAAAGAGTCATTATTTGTAATTTTTATTTTCAATATCCGTATGATTTGAGGAATTATGATTAGGAGTGGAATTATTAATAGTATTCTCATATGTTTGGGAAGATGGAAGCTCAGGATAGGTTTAGGGTTTTCTGTAGAATTATTATTTAAAATCTGTACAGGGGATGGTTTCTTGGGAAGACATCTGGATATCAAACATATTGACGTGTATATCATACTCATTGCAGATTGATTTTGGGTCTTTTTTCTCAGAAAGTGATGGAGAAGATTTGGTGTTTTCCTGAATGTCATACTCTTTGGTAGAAGTCTTTATCAGAGTATCTATCTGTTCGAGTATTGAAAAATAATTATTGTTGTATTGTCCTTTTCCTCTAGGTACCCAAATCTTTTTTGTATTCTGAATCTTACTTGATGTGTCAGATGAGTTCGTGGCTAGATTTGAGAAGTGATTGTATGAGGTGTTATGACTGACATATTTGTTGCGTTTAGCCACAACCATCCATGGGTCGTGCTGGGCTGGATCTGGTTTGTTAGAAACTTGCAATCCACTTGTAGAATTATCAGATGAATTAGGGGCAGTTGGACCATATAACTCTGATAAGGACAATTTAAATTTTTTTGTCCTTTTCTGCCACACTCAAAGCAAATAAGATTAATACCTTCGTAAATTACTCTTTGTTTATGTATACCAATATAGACGAATGTGGTGAGTGGATTGTCCAATTGCACTTATAAACATAATCTTGCATATTGTCCCCTTGTAGCAGATAATGTGGTTGCATCAATACGTAATAATGTACCCAATTTATTGCCAGTTCTTGTTAAAATTTCTTTATCCAAATAGTCTGGCGGTAGCTCAGGTAATCTTGCCAATATAGCCGTATATGTAAAAGTTACCTATGATAGCATAAACCGTGGTTCCCACTTTCTAACAACAATGAATTTTGTCCTAGAAACCAATGACCTTGATGCAATGCTTTGTTGTAATTTTACTCATGATGAAAATTGATAAGAAAATAATTGTTGCCCAAATCCATTAGTTTGAGATCTTCTGTTAGCTTCCATATATCTTGAAGTTTATTTAAGAGGAATATGTATCCAGTTGTTCGTCCATATACTTTAACTATAAGTGTGATCTGCCAATGTTGATAAATTCTTGCTTTATCCGATGTTGAAATAGGGATGAAATTTGAGGAAAGAGTATGATTCTCGCTTCATCTGACAAATCTTGTTGATTGAAATTGACTAATAGGCTTTCTTTAGAACTAGGAGAGGTTATATAATTTGTAAGTTTAGATTAATAGGAAATGGGAATAAAAGTAGTTTTATCAGAATGTATGATATTTGGGTTCTGTTCAACCGAATCATTGTTGGAGGTTATGTTTGGTGTAAATGTATTTATATGATCCTTCAGTTTCTATGGCTACGGATAAGTGTGTCAAGTTCCTCATAACAGGGTGGAGGTTGTTGATGTTCATGGGTGAAGAAAGGGATTGGTGGTGGTCTAGGTTGGAACGAAGAAGATACCATCGCCGATGAGGTTATAGTATTTCCTCATCTTATCGATATCCCAATTCCAAACTTTCTTTTTTTTTTTTTTTCTTTCTTTGTTTCATCTTCTCCATCTCAATCACCATTACCACCCTCGTCCATCTCTTATATCCCTACCGTCCTTCGCCTTCGCCTTCTTTCTCAGCTTCGAATTCTTCTTCTTCCTTTAATTTCCCCCCAAATTTCTAATCCCTAATTTCAATTATTATGATGGGGGACCATCCAGGGGCTTTCCCTACTCAAGGTACCCCTTCACCAACATCCAAGGACCAATGACAAGACAAAGAACAAGGAAGATGAATCAACCTATCTCTACATTCATTAGAGAAGTCAAACCCAAAGAGGAAGCTGAGCTACACTTACAAGAGGATGTTCAAGTTAACCTCTTGACTTTCCAAAGTATTTAAATCGGCCCAAACAAGAAAATTAAAGTCTATGCTAGACTTTAATTAGATTTTCAGCATTATGTTATTTATTTATTAAGTGTTTAGCCGCATTATCTTAGTGGGGCTAGAATAAAGGACATGTTGTCCATGTGTTTAGATAGTGGTTCTATTATAGTTAGTTTGTTATTCTAGGATTGAAGAATTCTATCTAGATTAGGATTCTTCATTTTGTGGTTCATTGGGCCGAATTCCTACTCTATTTAAGAGGAAATTCAGCCACCATTGTAATTACGTTAGATTTATGCTATTTGGTAAGGTTATTCCTTAGATATTTGTGAATTGAACTTCTTATAGAACTTCATTCATTCTTTGAGTTACTGTATCAACAAGATAGTTTCAATTGTTGTGGTGTTTCAGCCCCCATTGATAATTAACCTTCTTAGAGTTGCATTGATTATATTCCAAACCTTGGAAACTAGTTCAAGATAGAGAAAGATCAGAGTTTAACCTTTTGCTGTTGAATCTTGATCCAAAATATAAAGGTTCCTCATTAGTTGGTATCAGAGCACAAGGTTGATCTCTTTCTTTGTGTATCTTTACTGATTTCTTGAAAATTTTCTTGTTTGCTTGGATAGAAAATATATCCGAGAGTATTATTACAAGTAGTGAACAAAGCCAAAAGCAAATTTCTTGATCCCTAGTGCTTCGAGCCTCGTTTCAAGAATTGGCAAACATTCACCCCTTTCAACTTCTAGCCATGACATTCATTCCAAAATCAAGAATTATAGAGTCTTCAAACCTGAATTCTTTGATACATAGTTAGTTCATCCAAGAAAAGGGTAAGTTCAAGAAAAAGAAAGAAAAGTTTCAAGAACAAGATCAAAAAGTGTAAAGATTGAGATCTTCCTTTTCCTAAACACAAATAGATACCTTTAAAGTATCTTCTTTTCTTGATTAGGTCTAGGATTTTCAAGAATTCTCTATTATTCTTTCTTTAACCTATTTCGTGTAAGTCTAGATATGGATTCTTTTCCATTATTTTCAGCTTTGTGTCAACCCAACAAATTTAGGAACCTTTAATTCATCTAGAGTTGAAGTTCTTTTACGATTATTGTTGTAATAAAGAGTGAATTTTTTTTTCTATCTAGCAGTTTGAGTGTTTTCTTTAAGATTAATATGTCTCATCAGGAAGAATCATCAAAGCAAGGCGAAATTTTGGGAGATGACAAGCTTTTGAAGGAATCAACACAACAATTCTTGCGCAAGATTATGCAACAAATGGAGGATATGTCCGAAAGATTGAGACTTCTTGAAGAAATACCCTTTGAGGGTATAGAACCTAAGAGGGGGTGGGGGTGAATTAGGTTCTTAAAAACTTTTTAAGCTTTTCTAAATCTTCTTTTGCCTAAGTGTTCACCTTAACAACAAGTATGTT
This sequence comes from Vinca minor, assembly GCA_026122235.1. Lineage (NCBI taxonomy): Eukaryota > Viridiplantae > Streptophyta > Magnoliopsida > Gentianales > Apocynaceae > Vinca > Vinca minor. Next base: position 1,982,442 of record JAOCZM010000210.1, on the reverse strand, counting down.
GTTTAAGCACATAAGGTGATTCAATTATGATCAAGGCAACTTAGATGACTTAAGTGAAGCAATTGTATAAAGCATGGAAGCATGTGATAGTTTCTATCCTAAGAACATATGTTCATATAATCAAATATACAAGTTATAGCAAGTACATGAACAAAAAGAGTAAAGGAGTAGGGATAGAGAAAACTAACACAAAGTTTTTTAGTGGTTCGATTCACAAAGAATCTACACCCACTACCTTAGGGAAATACCCAAGGATTTCAACATCCACAAATGGATACCCTTCACAACAAATGCAAGGTGGGTTCTACCCTTCACAAAGAAGACTCCACTCTGTAAAACACAAGAGGGGGGGGGTGAATTGGGTTTTAATCGATCTTGCGAACTTTTTCGAATCTATTCAATGCTAGTGTAGGTTTGAGCAAGATGATTAAAAGCAATACGAAAGCCAATCACAAGACAAAGGATTTAGAGTGGTTCGATTCACTTAGAATCTACATCCACTACCTTGAGCCACACCCAAGGATTTCAAAAACTTCACTAAGAAGGATTTTACACTTGTGGCTAACTCACTAAGAGTTTTACAAGGCAACCACAATACAAAACTCACTAAGAGTCAATTTCCCACACAAAGTAGGACTTAACAATTTGCCCACACAAAGTAGGACTTTTACAAGAATAACCCAATCACTTAGAAAGGGAATAAGAATGTTTAAAGAACAAGGTTGTTCACTCTTCTAAGTGAAAGATATATACCTTTGAAGTACAAGAATGATAAGCTCTTAGAACATATGAAGCACACTCTTTGTCTTGCTTTTGAAATTCACCTTTGAATGATTTAGATCATGGCAATGAAGTGCATTTTACTTTGTGAGTATTTAGACTTGATAAGAAATCAATGAATATTGTATGTGCAAGCCTTAGAGTCATTCTCTAGCTTTGGAGTATTTATACATTTCAAAATATGCTGAAAAACGACTCTGCAACGGTCATATAACGGCTAGAATTCGCAGAGTTCGGTTGACCGAACAAAACACCTCGGATGACCAAAGCATATGGTCGGTCGACCGTCCATGACCTCGGTCGACCTAAGCAAACCTCGGATGATGGTTCGGATGACCGAGGCTTGACAGATTCCAAAACTCAACTCTCTGTTTCTCTTCGGTTGATCCGAGCTAATCTCGGTCGACCGACCTCCTGAGCTTTGAGAGATGTTGATTTTTCACTTGTTTTGAAATCTTTTGAAGTCTAAAAGGTTTTCCCAAAAAGGTAACAACTAAGAACATTTGGAAAACCATTTTAAAGGACTTAGACCTTGAAAACAAAGGCTTTTGGAAATAAGAATCCTTTTGAAACTTAGCCTTTTGAAAACGTGTTTATGAGCATGCAAGACTAGAGTGTTATATGTTTATGTTCATAAGAGCAATGGTTAGAGCTTATAAGATAAAGACTTATAATGGCAAAGCTAATCTAACCAAACCTAAGTCTTCAATCTTCAATCTCGATGAGATATGCCTTTAAGTATAACTTTGAATCTTGATCATGGCTTGATTGAAGTACTTAGAGCTTCCATTATGATAACCATTATTCTATCACAAAGATTGAAACCATTAGACACAACATCAAATGTTTGTCCATTATCAAAAACTGAGTTTGTTCGCCCTTAGGGCTTACAATCTCCCCCTTTTTGATTATGACAAACTTTGATGCAATAAGATAGAATAAGGACAATTTAAGAACAAGGAAGCATGGCAAAAAGACAAAGATCAAATAAGAACAATGACTAGTGCTTAAAGATAAAACCTAGAAAACAAAAGCACTAGCATGAAAACTTCTTTTTGCCATATGCATCTAGGGACTCTTAGAAGAGCCCTATTTCCCAACCAACCTCCTTTCCTCCTTCCTTCCATCATCATGAGTAGCATTCTTGTGTGTAATATACATACCTTAGTATACACAAGACGCTAACTTACCATTTTCATCAATGTTGATGTGAGTGCTAAGGATCCTATTATAAAGAACATGCTCACTCAAACATTAGAACTATCAATGGTTTGTTATCATCAAAACAACATAGGATATTTTGCCCTTCGGGCTAACAATCTCCCCCTTTTTGATGATGACAAAACATTGATGCAAATGGGAATAATATGCAAAAAGTAAAGCTTTAAAGCATATAAATATGAATGCATGAGATAAGAATATTAAGGATCTAGGAAAGTAGATGTTTTTCAAAAAAAATATTCTACTCCCCCTATTTTAAAGAATCCCTTATCTCTCCCATTTTGCAAGTTCTAAGCTTTCTCCTTTTGTAAATTACTTCTCTTGGCACATTTGCAACACTTAAAAACTCTCCCCCTTTTTGTCAAAATCAAAAAGGGATATCAGAGCGCCAATAAGAAAAGCATTTGCTCCTCCTCTTCATTGAAGAATATTTGAAATGCCTTTTAACGAAAAGTAAAGATGAATAAGATTAAAATTGTGGAGAAGCTTGATGATATGTAAGAATTCTCCCCATATATAAAAAAACTTTTAATGCCATGGAGAATCTTGATGGTCTAATAGATTGATAAGATAAGAACCAAAAGATCAAACCTAAAAACCAAAAATCATTTGAAGAATGATTATTCTGAATAAGCTTGGTTGATTTCTAAAAACAAGGAGTCCATAATAACACATAAATAAAAAGATGGTTATATATGGCTCAAAAAGAATATCAACCTAAGCTAAAAACAAAGGAGATAAGGAATATAACCTTTAAGCACAATCTCCCCGTTTATCAAGCATACGATGTTAGCTATTTGAGATAAAACCAAGTTTGATACCAATTGACCAATTGTAAAACATGTTTGAAAATATAGCTAACAAAGTACTAGTGGAAGTGATACCATGAATTCATAAGTTAAGCACATGTATCACAACCAAAAGAAGCAGAGGAAGTGTAAGATGACAATTCGAGTACATTCCTCTAATAAGTTAATGGTTAGCTAAATGAGTATAACAACTCTTGAAGCAAGACTAACCAAAAACCATAATGAGATCACAAAGGATAAGAAAATGAAGAATATGATCTCTTAGTTATTAAGGGAGAGTATATGTGATACCAAATGTAAGAAATAACCAATTGTAAAAAAAAAATAAACACATATAACTTCCAAAATAACTTACACAAGTTGGCTATAAGAGATAAAAGATGAAAAGCAAGCCAACAAGTGATGTGATGATGTAAAATAAGAACAATATAGCATACATCACATAGTGAGTATACATCCTAAGTCAAGCATCTAGACGATCAACCACAAAGATTAATGCTATAGACTAGAATATAAACACAACAACATCTCTAAATGCAATAAAGATCAAGCACATAAGGATCAAAAACAAAACAATGATCACTAACAAGGGATGAGTTAAGCTATTGTACCTCAATGCTCTTTGAGCTTGGACTTCTTACCATTTTGGTTGATCTTCTTTATCAATCAAGTCCATAGAGGCCTTTTGTGTGATCTTTTTCATGATCATCATTATCTTTTGAAGCTCATTGAGAGGTTGACATGTGATTGCTCCATTTTCTTTGTTGTTCATCTTTGATTGATGAGATGAAAGCAATCTCCTCTTCTATTCATGACAAGTGTAGAGTCATCAATGATGGGTGACTTTTCTTTTCTTGATGAACCCTCTACAATCTTGTAATCCTTGGCATTTGACTCTTTTCTTGGAGTCTTGGCTCATTTGTGCCATTCCTTGTAGTTCATATCTTCTTCTTGAAGCTTAGAACTCTTTGTTACCTACAAGGAATTCTTGAGAACAAATATGGTACCTTTTTAAAGGTCCTTCATGATTAGTTCAATATCTCAAGTAGCACATATATGCACAAGGATCATGCAAATAAAAAACAAAACAACTAGATGAATTCTTAAATGAATAGGACATGACAAAACAAGAATCAATCAAGTTGCATATGCTACATCTCATAGATACCTTAGCTAAACACACATGGACAATAAAGAATATGCTAAAGGTTATCTATATAAATATAAAATTCAAGAATGTGAGATGCAACATATATAAGAGCAAGCATATATAAAAATATATATATCAAAAACACTTAAACACATTAATTAAAGTGTTAAGAGAAGGTGATTTTGATACCTTTGCTTTCTTACCAAGTGATGAAGATATTGGATTTACACTAAGGCTCTTGTCATCACTTGATGCTTTGCTCTTTGCATTTAAGCAACTTGGTTCTCCAATTGATTAACATTTGAGCTTTGAGAATCCAAGTGTTAAGGAGTGCTTTTGAATTTCTTCTTTTGGCACATCTCCTTTGATCTAATAAGAACCTATAAACTCAAGGGAAGAGTAACTTTTGGTACCCACTTTTGTTTGGGTCCATGGGGGTTAGTTAAAGTACGCTTAACTCTCCATATGGTTTTAACTCCCCTATCAATCTTTTTCTTCACATGGCATCTAACACAAGTGTGACCATGTTTTCCACAATATGTGCAACAAATATGTGGCTTAGAAGATTTATGAGCATGCTCAAGATATCTATTTGACCTATGTGACATTCTAGCATTTACAACACGGTTCTTATGTATAAGAGAAGAGCTAGCAATATCAACATGATTAGCAATATAACCAAGGTCATGTTTATCATGTGAAGCACGTTGCATACCAAGAATTTGATCAAGAGTATTCTTACCCTTATTAAAGTTATCAACAAGAAGGGTAAGGTCATTAACTTTGTTCTTCATGTGATCAAACTCAACAAGCTTGTTTTCAAGAGATGACAATTTATTACAAGCTTCTATGTATTGTAATGAAGATGTATTGCAAATAGTAATAAGACTTTCATTTTCACATTTCAAGCAATTAACATCATCACACAACTTCTTATTTTCATCAGCCAACTTAGCTCTTTCATCAAGCAAGGATTCCATTTTAAGCTTCATTTCTTTGTTTTGCTTTGCACATTTTTTCAATTGATCATACATATCAATTAAAAGCTCATTAGGATCATCCTCATCATTATCATCATTATCATAAGAATTTGAAATAGAGGGAGAAGGATGTACCTCATTACCAAATGCCATAAGACACATGTGGTCCTTTTTAAAGAACAATTTCTCTCCCTCTTCATGATTAATGATGGAATCAAGATCAACACCCTTTTTAGGAACATTTTTCCTTTTCTTCATTTCGAAGGTGAGTAGAGAGCCAATAAGTTCCTCCGTTGAATATGTCTTTAAGTCCTTGGCTTCTTCAATGGCAATAGCTTTTGTTTCCCAACTTTTAGGAAGAGAATTGAGAATCCTCCTATTTATTTCTCCGGTAGTATACTCCTTGCCATTAGACCTCAACCCATTTACAATGTTGGTGAGTCTTGAGTTCATCTCATTGATAGATTCGTTAGGCTTCATGGAGAATAGCTCAAATTCTCTAACAAGCATATTCAACCTTGACTCCTTGACTTGATTTGTGCCTTCATGAGTAACTTCAAGCATTTTCCACATGGAGTGTGCGGATTTTCTTCCAAGGACACGGTTGTACTCATCCGGATTCAAGGCACAACTAAGAATGTTCATTGCCTTATAATTTTGAGTCATTTTCTTGGACTCAACTTCATTTAACTCATTGTCCGGCTTTGGCACTTGAACATCATCCACCATCACCATAGGTACAAAAGGACCTTCTTCAAATATATGCCATAAAGAATAATCTATGGAGCACACAAATATCTTGAAAAGGTCTTTCCAAGCCTCATAATTATTTCCATCAAAAAGTGGTGGTCTATTGCTGGAAGACCCCTCTAGATAAGCTAATGCGGAATTACCGGCCATAATCTTTTCTTCAAGCGATTAAGCTAAAGATGAAGAGAAGGCTCTGATACCAATTGTAAAACACAAGAGGGGGGGTGAATTGGGTTTTAATCGATCTTGCGAACTTTTTCGAATCTATTCAATGCTAGTGTAGGTTTGAGCAAGATGATTAAAAGCAATACGAAAGCCAATCACAAGACAAAGGATTTAGAGTGGTTCGATTCACTTAGAATCTACATCCACTACCTTGAGCCGCACCCAAGGATTTCAAAAACTTCACTAAGAAGGATTTTACACTTGTGGCTAACTCACTAAGAGTTTTACAAGGCAACCACAATACAAAACTCACTAAGAGTCAATTTCCCACACAAAGTAGGACTTAACAATTTGCCCACACAAAGTAGGACTTTTACAAGAATAACCCAATCACTTAGAAAGGGAATAAGAATGTTTAAAGAACAAGGTTGTTCACTCTTCTAAGTGAAGGATATATACCTTTGAAGTACAAGAATGATAAGCTCTTAGAACATATGAAGCACACTCTTTGTCTTGCTTTTGAAATTCACATTTGAATGATTTAGATCATGGCAATGAAGTGCATTTTACTTTGTGAGTATTTAGACTTGATAAGAAATCAATGAATATTGTATGTGCAAGCCTTAGAGTCATTCTCTAGCTTTGGAGTATTTATACATTTCAAAATATGCTGAAAAACGACTCTGCAACGGTCATATAACGGCTAGAATTCGCAGAGTTCGGTTGACCGAACAAAACACCTCGGATGACCAAAGCATATGGTCGGTCGACCGTCCATGACCTCGGTCGACCTAAGCAAACCTCGGATGATGGTTCGGATGACCGAGGCTTGACAGATTCCAAAACTCAACTCTCTGTTTCTCTTCGGTTGATCCGAGCTAATCTCGGTCGACCGACCTCCTGAGCTTTGAGAGATGTTGATTTTTTCACTTGTTTTGAAATCTTTTGAAGTCTAAAAGGTTTTCCCAAAAAGGTAACAACTAAGAACATTTGGAAAACCATTTTAAAGGACTTAGACCTTGAAAACAAAGGCTTTTGGAAATAAGAATCCTTTTGAAACTTAGCCTTTTGAAAACGTGTTTATGAGCATGCAAGACTAGAGTGTTGTATGTTTATGTTCATAAGAGCAATGGTTAGAGCTTATAAGATAAAGACTTATAATGGCAAAGCTAATCTAACCAAACCTAAGTCTTCAATCTTCAATCTCGATGAGATATGCCTTTAAGTATAACTTTGAATCTTGATCATGGCTTGATTGAAGTACTTAGAGCTTCCATTATGATAACCATTATTCTATCACAAAGATTGAAACCATTAGACACAACATCAAATGTTTGTCCATTATCAAAAACTGAGTTTGTTCGCCCTTAGGGCTTACACACTCACTTAGAGTGTTTTGCCTCACAAAGAGGACTTGTGCCTACTCTTAGAACTTTTTGCTTCACTAAGAAGACTCAACTCACAAAGAGTGTTTGCCTCACAAAGAGGTCTTATGCCTACTCTTAGGACTTTGAAACACTCACCAAGAGTGAAGCTCTCTAAGATTTTTTTCCTAGCTCACAAAGAACTAGTTCTCAACTAATGAGAAATTTGGGTAACCTAACTCTTTTAAAAGAGATTTACAATTTAGCTCACTACAAAGAATTCCCCTCTTGGAATGGATTTACAATATAAGCTCTAATCACTCTTTAAGAATATAAGGCAAGATGGAGTTTAAGCTCAACACAAATGCTTTGAATTATTTTGCAATTAAGCACAAAAGTGTAAGCTTGTGTGTTTAGAAAGTGTATATGCCTATGCTCTCTTATGGCTTGATTAGTTATAAAAAAATTCAGCTTTGAAATCTTTTTATAGGGCAAGAATACACTAGCTTTGTTGGTTACAGCGGCTATGATTTTGGCCTTGAATTGATAGATCCAGTTGACTGCTACTAGATAGTAGGTCGACCGGAGTGCATTAAATCAAATGTTAAAGGCCCTCTTTCCATATCTCGGTCGACCGTATAAGAGTGGTCAGGTCTACCAAAGCAAAGTCCGGTCGACCTACCTGAAATCTCGGTCGTCCGGATATGATATAGTTGTTGGAGCATTGGAACATTCAAAACTCGAATAAGGCCAAAAACACATTGGTCGACCGAATCAACACTGTCGGTCGACCGGGGGACAGTCCCAAAGTGGTGTTTACACTTAGTTAAGTTTCTAATGTTCTCATGCATATGCCTAACTAAGTGTTTTGTAAATATAAAAAACACATTTTAAAGTACTTAGGCATTGACCAACTTGTTTTCAAATAATGAACAATGTAAAAACATGAGGTTTTGAAAACATGCAATGTTGAGCTTTAAACATCTATATAGCCTAGTATTCTCAAAGGAAATATTAGTCAACAGGATTACCTATAAGCTTAGACTAATCTTCCTAAGTTCTTCAAGTTGTTTCTTCTCGGAGCTTGGATTTTGAAGCCTTTGATCAACATTTTCTTGAGGTGATGAAGTCCTCTAGCAATCTTGAGTTGTATAGTATTGGACTTCACACTTCTTCTTGTCAAAGAGAATACCACTTGATTCTTCTCTTGGATTGAGTAGCTGATGAGGGATCATCCATGAAGATAAAAGAGGTCATTCATCCAAATGACCAAGTTATTAACCCATGCATTCCAAATCCAAGTTTCCGAATAAAGCCTTTGTTCCAAGTGTTTAAAGTATTTAATCTAAAGGCTCATGGGACAAAGAAGCCTTCCAAGAATGCAAGGCATAAAGATCAAATCCATCTAATCGCGTTTGAAGGAAAGATACACAATTGGAAGGAAAAAGGTTAAAGGGCATTTTAGGAAACTTGTAAATTAAAGCCAATGATTAGAGGCAATAACGGTTAAAGGGCATGCTAGACTTTAATTAGAATTTCAGCTTTATGTTATTTACTTATTATTGTTTAGCCGCCATTATCTAGATAAGGCTATAATAAAGGACAAGTTGTCCATGTATTTAGTTAGTGGTTCAATTATAGTAGTTTACTATTTTTTGGATAGGAGAATTCTAACTTAATTAGGATTCTTCCTTGTGGGTTCCTTGGAACCAAAATTCCACTCTATTTAAGAGGGAATTCGGCCAAGTATTATGGAGATTTGATATATTATATTTCTTAAGGTTATTCCTTAGTTACTTATGAATTGAACTTCTATGTAGAACTTCATTCATTCTTTGAGTTACTATTTCTCTTGTTGTGGTGTTTCAGCCTCCCTCGATAATCAACCTTCTTGGAGTTGCGTTGATTATATTCCCCTTGGAAACTAATTCGAGAAAGAGAAAGATCCGAGTTTTAACCTTTTGTGTCGAATCTTGACCTTAAAAATCAAGGTTCCTCATCAGTAGCATGACATGTTGATCTTCCTTCTTCTTGACTTTGCAAGTACTTTCATAGCATGTGGAATGACTTCATGCTTGTGCTATGGAGTCTTGCAAAGTGTAGCTTTCTTGTGTGTAATATTCATACCTTGGTTTACAAAAGAAGCAAACTTACCATTTTCATCAATGTTGGTGTGATTGCTAAGGATTCTATCATTAAGAACATGCTCACACAAACATTAGAACTATCAATGATTTGTTATCATCAAAACAAATTGATCACTTTGCCCTTCGGGCTAACAATCTCCCCCTTTTTGATGATGACAAAACATTGATGCAAATGGGATTAATATGCAAAAGGTAAACTTTAAAGCATATAAATATGAATCCATGAGATAAGGGTATTAATGATCTAGGCAAGTAGATCTACTCCCCTTATTTTATAGAATCTCTTATCTCTCCCATTTTGCAAGTTCTAAGCTTTCTCCTTTTGAAAATTACTTTTCTTGGCACATTTGCAACACTAAAATTTCTCCCCCTTTTTTGTCAAAATCAAAAAGGGAAATCAAAGAGCCAATATGAAAAGCATTTACTCCTTTTTATTGAAAAAACTTTTAAATACCCTTTAAAGGAAAGTTAAGGAGGAATAAGGTTTAAATTGATGAATTTTAAGAATTCTCCCCTATATAAATACCTTTAAAACTATGGAGAATCTTAGTGGTCTAATAGATTGATAAGATAAGAACCAAAGGATCAAATCTAGAGACCAAACATCATTTGAAGAAGGATGATTTTGAATAAGCTTGGTTGATTTCTAAATACCAAGAGTCCATAATGACACATAAATCAAAAGATGATCATGTATGGCTCAAAAAGAATATCAACATAAGCTAAAGCTAAGGAATAACCTTTAAGTACAATCTCCCCGTTTATACCATGTTAGCTATTTAGGATGAAAAACAAGTTGAAAATATAGCTAACAAAGTATCAATGGAAGTGATACCATAAATACATAAGTTAAGCATATGTATCACAACCAAAAGCTTTAGAGGAAGTGTAAGATGACACTTTGAGTACATTCCTCTAATAAGTTAATGGTTAGCTAAATGAGTATAACAACTCTTAACTAAAAACTCTAATGAGCTCACAAAACATATGAAAGTGAAGAGTATGATCTCAAAGTTATCAAGGGAGAGTATATGTAAGAAATAAACATATATAACACATATAACTCCCAAAATAACTTACACAAGTTGGCTAAAAGATTTAAAAGATGAAAACAATCCAACAAGTAGGGATGGTAATGGGGCCGGGTGGGGGCAGATACCATGATCTCCAGTCCCAGCCCCGCCTCTTCCATCATATTCACATCCTCGGCCCAGACCCATCACTGGGAATGGATGGGCATCCCATCCCCAGCTCAGGTGGAGGCCCACCCCCAATTGGGAATTTTTCCACCAAATTCCCACTTTCGTCCCAGTGGAGGCTCAATTTCGAATAGAAAAAAATAGTGATTTTTTTTAACAAAAATCCCCAAATGGAACTTTGAAAAAAATGATATAGAATTGTAAAATAAAATATTTAATGCCTGTAAAATTAAACAACGTTATCTAAATTGATACTAGTTTACTTACTAAATGATACTAGTTTGTAGACACCGCTCATTTGCTGTCCAACAACATAATATAGATCACCTTGTAAGATATGTGACCTCTTCCCAAGATCCAAAGATTGAGAAGTCGAAAAACTTGTTGGTCTATTTGGTTGCTTCTCATTTTTTGACTTGTACTCATTAAACAAATTAATGCAATACTTGTTAACGTTCTCAATCCTACTAGGAGATTCAACATCACCATATATTTTAGGAGGAGGAGTCCCGGAAAGAATTTGATTCACGCGATATTTTCCAAATTTGACGTCTATTTCATTTTATTAGTATTTATGCTCTTTCTATTTAGTAATTTTAGATGGGCCATACGAGGCGGGACGGGATGGAGGCGGGGATATTATTTTACCCGCAGGGGCGGGGCCAAATTCATCCCCAACTTAAACCGGGGAATCCCCAACCCAACTGGGTTGGGCAGGCCCGGATCTCCAATTCACCTTCCCCATTACCATCCCTACCAACAAGTGATGTGATGATGTAAATTATGAAAACTGAGCATACATCACATATTTTGAGGGGGAGGGGGTATGGGATGAAAACATTTGAAAACTCCCCCTAAAGATGTGCCTATATGAATAAAACAACAAAACTTACAAATTACAGAAGTTGAAGTTCCAGAATTTATGAAATTTGGCTGTGCCGGTCGACTTATCATCTTTCACTGATCCGGTACCCAGAGTCCGGTCGACCGGACCTTTGACAGATTGCAAGAAAACCTACAATTTCAGTTTAAAACCATGCCAAACATTCATATAAACACATAACAGGCATATGTAATGCCCCAATTACAGTTTATATCATAAGCCAAGCATCTAGACGATCAACCACATAAAATTCATACTACTGACTTGAATATAAACAACAAAATAAATCCCAATATGCTATGTAGATAAAATGAAAGCCAATCCCCAAAGCATAAGACACTAAGAATAGGGGGAGGGGGGGTTCAACATAAGCTTTCATTTCAAGGATCAAATCATTAAGCTCATCAACTATAACATGCTCAAAGAATCAAAACATATTAAAGAGCATAACATATTATATAAGCATCAAGGTGCCCCTTTAAGCAATTCATACAAGGAAATGATAGAATAAGAACAACAATTGATATTCTAAGGGTACACAATATAATGAAAAGGGGATACAAGGAAATGTAAATGAGATTGAGTTTAAGAAATTTCTCATTGATTTGAAGAATGGCTTCTTGTACTTTGAGGTCCTTCAATGAGTTCCTTGAACTTCTTCAATCATCTTGATCATTTGGCTCCTTTGGTGAAGTTTCAACACTTGGTAGATCATCTCCTTTGTGTTCAACTTCTTCACTCAAATCATCCTGGTCTTCAATACCCAAATTAACCTCTTAATCCTTGTTCCCAACTTCAACACCCAAATCTTCACCCTTGCCTTCAACTTCTTCAAGCTCAGTCACATGTTTGGGTGCTTCTTCCTCTTTACTTCCATGATGGAGTCTTCATCAAAAGCTTCCGCTTCTTCTTCTTCTTCCTCCTTGTCTACTTTTTTCTCCTCATTTTCTTCCAAGATTGATGTCCTAGACTTGGTATTTTTATCAATAACATCAATCTTGTAGTCCATATCATTGAATTTAATCCTCCAATCTCCAATTTGAGCCTTTAAATTCTTCACATCGTCCTCCATACTTGACATCTTCTCAAATATCAATTTCAAATCATTCTTTATGTTATCTTGAAATTCTTTTAGATATGTCAAGATTGAGTTCAAAATATCTTCATTTCTTTGAGGATGATGAGGTCTTCTTTCAACATTTTCCCTTGGAGTATCCCTTTGATCTCCAACCTCTACATGATCATCCCCTTCTTCACCAACTCCTACATGAATGCCTTCATAACCTTGATTTTGCCCTTCTTGACCTTGTACTTCTTGTTGTTGTTGTACATTGGCCTTTGAATGCCTCTTTTATTCATTTCTCTCTTCAAGGTTTCACATACTTTTGGAGATTTGTTGTGTGCAATTAAGGCCGTAAAAAATTCCTCATTTGTGCACCTTGAATGGAATTTCCATCTTCCATTTATTGAGATCATGTGCATTTGATAAAAGGCCTTCATTGTAGATATTGTGCCTTTTGCTTCTTTGAATTGAAGTTGAAAGTTTGAGCTTGTATCTCTTAAAAAGAAAAGTGAGCATACTTCCATAGGGGAAGAACTTCCAAGTTCCTTTAACACTTTCCAAGAAGTATTTAAGAGCCAAATGAGCGAAACTTTCTTTCTTTCTATCCACAAGCCATTGCATAACCATCATTTGAAGATATGTGATTGAACTCTTATGGACGGAGATAGGGACAACAACATTGGATACCATGTGATGAAGTATGCGACCATTTTGTCTAATTTGTTTGTCACTCTTTCTATTGACTTGTTGAATGCATCTTGAACATTGAAGTAAGTCTTGAAGCTCCTAATACCTAGCTCATCCTCACTAGGCACCTTTCCAGAGTTATCAAAGAATCGAATAGCCGCATTATAAAAACAATTTAATTTTGGTACCGATTTTCTTATGGGTCCTTGGGGGTTAGTTTTGGGGTTCTTTTCAACCCAAATAGATTTTGCACCTCTTTCAATCTTTTTCTTAATAATGCAACAATTGGCATGATGACCACATTTACCACAATAAGAGCATTTAGCATAGTGGTATGTGATGTTCTAGCATTAAAAGAAGTAGAGTATGCAATATTATGTGTGTGCTTGTGCTCTATACAATTTCTAGCAATAGGAGCATGAGAAGCAACAAGCACATTACCAAGGATGTCTTTAGAACATGTACACATATTAGCATAAGTGGTTAATACATCAAATTTGTGCTTTAAGACATTATGCTCAACAAGTTTAGATTCCACATTATGCACCTTGTTGAGAAACTCTTGGTTTTCAAGAGACATAGCATTTAGAGATAAAAGCGCATTCTCTTTTTCATTTGATAGTTGATGTGAAAAGAGTTAAAAGATTATCATACTTAGCTTGCATTTTAGATCTTTTATTAAGTGAGCAAGCAAGTTCATTACAAGTGATCTTGTTCTTCTTATTTAACCTTTTCAATTCATCATATAAATCGGTTAATAGCACATAAGGATCCTCCTCATTAACATAGTCAAGATCAATAGAAGGATTAGATTGTACCTCATTACCTATAGATTTAGGACTTTGATTTTCACTTTGATCTTAGTCAAAGAGACCAATGAGGCATAGTGTTTGTCCTTGATCTTGACCTTTTCCTTCTTGGAAGGAGGTTGTCCTTTGTAGGCCTGCAAACGGGTCGGATTTTTATCCGTATCCGACTCGAATCCGATTTTATTTTTAGGATATGGTAAGAACTCTAGACCCATATACCCGCATCCGAATTCGAGTCCATATAAGAGTAATAAAACGGTTACGAATATGAAATATAAAAAATCGTATCCGTTAAACCAGAATCCGTTTCAGGTAAAACAATATATATATTCCCTAAAACAATATATTTTACATGATTTATAGGATTTAGGACTTTGTTGTAATATAAGTATTTTATAGGATTTATGTGATAATTATTTATATTGCAATTTTAGTCCTGTATATATACATTCTTAAGGGTCAAGAGATAACAAACCCTAACATCACAGCCTCTTCTTCTCTCTCTCTCCCGTTACCTCTTCTACCTTTCCGGCGCCGTTCCATTTCTTTCCTTTCTTCCCTCTTCTTCTCTCTCCCTCTCCCCGTTTCCTCTTCTACCTTCTCCGGCGCCTACTCCTCGCCGCTGCTCTTTCCCGTCACCGTCACCGCCGCAGGTATATTTAGTTGCGTGTAAAGTATTTTTCTTCCGTTGGTTCTCGTTTACAAAGATATGTTTTTGTATTTGGTGTTCGAATTGTAGAATTATTTGTGGATTATAGTATAATTGGACTTTTTGAAACGGGTTTTATCATATCCGTATTCGGATCCAAATCAGCGGATCTGATAATACATATTTTGGATCCGCTAGGATATGGATACGGAAATGGTAGAAAAAATTAAAAATGGATATGGATCCGGAATAGACAATTCCGTATCCGTTTGTAACCGTTTACAGGCCTAGTCCTTTGATTGCTTCTTCTTTTTTATAATTGCATTTGTAGCACTAGAAGCAATCTCCTTTTGGTTTGTGAAGTCATCATAGATGTTTTCCTTGTTGTCCTTTGATGAACTCTTTACAAACTTGTTGTCCTTAGCACATGACTCTTTGTTTGGAGTCTTAGCCTTGCTTTGCCATTCCTTGGGGTTCATTTCTTTGAATTGACAGTTATCTCTCTTGGAACCTATAAGGGAAACTTGAGAAACATATGGTACCTCTTGCAAAGGTCCTACATTGTTAGAACATTTTCTCAAGTGGCAAGTGTGTGCAATAGGATCAACATTAATAATATTACAAGTACTAGGATGATTCTCATTAGATGAGAAGTAAGAGCAAGAATCATCCAATCTTGTGATGTTGTATGTTTTAGATACCCTAGCAAGAGAAACATCAACCGAATGAAGCTCTTGCAATAGGTTATCTTCATGTGAAGGATCACTAATATAACATGATGCAACATCAACAAGTGTACAAGTAATAGCATCAATTTTACCTCTCATACTATTAATAACATCAATTGTAAAGTTATGAGAAAGTAAATTTGATACCTTTGTAACCTTACCAAGTGATTATGATTGTGTATTGTCATTGAAGGTTGATCATCACTTGTAGTTGATCATCTTGGTTCCTTGAATATATTTGAAGTTTGGGGAATCCAAGAACTATGGAGTGTTTGTGATTTCTTTCTCATTTGAGTATATCTCCATTTAAATTCTTCATCCTTCAAGCCACTTCTCTTTGAATTTCTTTCTTTGAAGCTTAGTGGCAATCTTTTTCTCTTCCTTTTGCAAGAGGATTGATCTTCATTATCTCCATCATAAATGAATTTATTTTGAAGATCATCCTCTTGTGCTTCCATCTCTTCTTCTTTCTCATCTTGTGAAGGCTCAATTTGCATAATTTTTTAGCTCCTTGAGGATTGATCATTGATTTCTCCTAGATCACACTTATTGGTTGTATTAAGATTTTGAGGTGTGATTGAGATGTCCTATATACCTTCTCACCTTTGGCTTTTCCACTTCAACTTCTCCTTTGTATGATGCTTCAAGCATTTTCATCATGGAATGAGCATCTTCACATTCATGCACTTTGTTGAGAGATTATCCATTTAATGCAGAACAAAGAACATTTAAGGCCTTGAAGTTGATTGTCATATTCTTGTAGTCTTCTTTATCATAGTTTTTCCTAGACTTTGGCACCATGACACATTGTGTGTAGATTGAAGGAATAAAATGACCTTCTTCTATAATGCACAACAAGGAAATGTCATTAGAAGACAAAAACAATTAAACGCACATTGCCAACTATAAAAGTTGGAGCCATCAAATAGAGGTGGTCTAGATGGGGATTGGTCATCTAAGTTAGAAAATCTATGAGCCATGGATCCTCCTAGGATGTAAGTCCAATAAAAAGGAGACTAGGCTCTGATGCCAATTGAAATACCATTTGAGGGTGAATTATGTTCTTAAAAACTTTTTAAGCTTTTCTAAAACTTTTTTTGCCTAAGTGTTCACCTTAACAACAAGTATGTTGTTTAAGCACATAAGGTGATTCAATTATGATCAAGGAAACTTAGATGACTTAAGTGAAGCAATTGTATAAAGCATGAAAGCATTTGATAGTTTCTATCCTAAGCACATATGTTCATATAATCAAATATACAAGTTATAGCAAGTATATGAACAATGAAGTAAAGGAGTAGGGATGGAGAAAACTAGCACAAGGATTTATAGTGGTTCGATTCACAAAGAATCTACATCCACCACCTTAGGGCAACCCCCAAGGATTTCAACATCCACTAATGGATACCCTTCACAACAAATGCAAGGTGGGTTCTACCTGTTACAATTGCCTCAACAAATGAGGACTTTTGCTTCACAAAGAAGACTCCACTCACTTAGAGTGTTTTGCCTCACAAAGAGGACTTGTGCCTACTCTTAGAACTTTTTGCTTCACTAAGAAGAGTCTACTCACAAAGAGTGCTTGCCTCACAAAGAGGTCTTTTGCTTACTCTTAGGACTTTGAAACACTCACCAAGAGTGAAGCTCTCTAAGAGCTTTTTCCTAGCTCACAAGGACTAGTTCTCAACTAATAAGAAATTTGGGTAACCTATCTCTTTTAAGGATATTTACAATTTAGATCACTACAAAGAATTCCCTCTTGGAATGGATTTACAATATATGCTCTAATCACTCTTTGAGAATATAAGGCAAGATGAAGTTTAAACTCAACACAAATGCTTTGAATGATTTTGCAATTAAGTACAAAAGTGTAAGCTTGTGTGTTTAGAAAGTGTATATGCCTATGCCCTCTTATGGCTTGATTAGTTATGAAAAAATCAGCTTTGAAAATTTTTTATAGGGCAAGAATACACTAGCTTTATTGGTCTTGAATTGAAAGCTCCGGTCGACCGCTACTAGACAGTAGGTCGACCGGAGTGCCCTAAATCAAATGTTAAAGGCCCTCTGTCCATATCTCGGTTGACCGTATAAGAGTGGTCAGGTCTACTGAAGCAAAGGTCGGTCGATCTACCTGAAATATCGGTCGTCCGGATGTGATATAGTCGTTGGAGCATTGAAACATTCAAAACTCTTATATGGACAAAAACACACTAGTTGACTGGATCAACACTGCCGGTCGACCGGAAAGCTCAGGTCTACCTAGGCAAAGCCGTCGACCAGAGGACAGTCCCAAAGTGGTTTTTACACTTAGTTAAGTTTCTAATGTTCTCATGCACATGCCTAAGTGTTTTGTAAAGATAGAAAACTCATTTTAAAGTACTTAGGCATTGACCAACTTGTTTTCCAAAATCCTTTTCAAATAATGAACAATGTAAAAACATGAGGATTTGAAAACATGCAATGTTGAGCTTTAAATATCTATATATCTTAGTATTCTCAAAGGAAAGATTAGTCACAAAGGATTACCTATAGGCTTAGACTAATCTTCCTAAAGTCTTCAAGTTGTTTCTTCTTGGAGCTTGGACTTTGAAGCCTTTGATAAACATATTCTTGAGGTGATGAAGTCTTATAGCAATCTTGAGTTGTATAGTATTGGAGTTCACACTTCATGTTGTCAAAGAGCATACCACTTGATTCTTCTCTTGGATTGAGTAGCCCATGACATGTTGATCTTCCTTCTTCTTGACTTCGCAAGTACTTCCATAGCATGTGGATTAACTTCATGCTTGTGCTATGGAGTCTTGCAAAGTGTAGCTTTCTTGTGTGTAATATTCATACATGGGTTTACACAAGAAGCTAACTTACCATTTTCATCAATGTTGGTGTGAGTGCTAAGGATCCTATCATTAAGTGCATGCTCACACAAACATTAGAACTAGCAATGGTTTGTTATCATCAAAACAAGATTGACCACTTTGCCCTTCGGGCTAACACTTGAAGTCTCAAAGCAACCATATGCGCCTAAAAGAGGTAAACAAATTGATGTTGATGCCGAGAGTGATGAGGAAGAGTCACATGAATCCAATGAGCCATTGAGGGAGACCATTCGGCCAAGGTTGGATTTAAATCGTGAGGTACTAAGTACCAAAAGGTTCGACAACATAATTTGTGCCGGATCTTTCTCTAATTCTCGAACTAGTTTCTAGGGAATTTAATCAACGCAACGCTAAGGAAGGCTAATTAACAATGGAGGCTGAAACACCACGACAAGAGAAACTAAACTTGCTGATACAATAACTCAAAGATGAATGAATTCTTAAAAGAAGTTCATACACAAGAAGTTAAGGAATAACCTTACCAAAATAATAATATATCTAACGTACTTAATAATGTGGCCGAAACATCTCTTAAATAGAGAGATTTCGGTTACAATGAACCAATATAAGAAGAGTACTTGAAGAAGTAGGACTCTTGGAAAACAACTTGCTATCAAGTAAACTACCTAAACAATATAATATACAACATGTCCTATTCTCTTGTTTCTTGGCGGCTAAGACAACTAATAAAGCTGAAAATTAACTAATTATGTGAAGAGTCCAAGTAGATGTGGGATTCTTAACAACTAGATAACCAACTATGGACAACATGTCCTTTATTATAGCAACTACTTGCTATGCACACCTAAATACTCTAAATAAAGTAAATAATAAAGATGGATAATAATTAAAGTCTAGCATAGACTTTAATAGTATAAAAAGACTAAAACATCCTTTAATTTCGTCCCAATTCTGGACAGATTGTTGGATCAGGTTGCGCGACGATTTCGGACACCAAACGGGCAGAATCTGATCTTGTGGTCTTCATAGAAGTTGTAGATATTCCTTTTATATTTAATATGAAACTGGAATCAGGTCCATTGGATACATATATCGAAATTTATGATCATTATACCAAACTGTCGCAAAGCTGTTCATCAACTTGTAAGATTACTAAAATGCCCTTCTTAGCCTCTTTGCTTGATAGGACCTAATTGTACACTTGTGAACCTTGAGAGGCTGCCTTGTACTTTATATTCTATGTGTAACTTAGCATCCTCTTTGTACTTTAATATACGAACCAATGATGTAGTTATCTGCTTCATGTTCCTCATTCTAAGCCTCGTCATTGGTCTATGTATCTGATCCCTTGAATTGGGGAGCCTCGAGGTTGGTACCGTATCACATACCTTTCCCAAGAATGAAGGCAGCTTGGGAAGGAGAGATAATACTATCAAGTGTGGGCATTAACCAATCTGCCAGGATTTTAGGAATAATTTTATAGACAATATTGCACAGAGAAATAGGCCTAAAATGATCAATCTTAAAAGCATTATCATTTTTAGGGATAAGGGAAATGAAAGTATTATTCAGAGATTTAAGCTTATTGAAGAACATCAACCAAAGAATTACCAACAATATGACATTAAATCTTAAAGAAACAAGGATTCATACCATCAGGCCTGGGCTCTTACCTGATTTCATTTGAAAAACAGTGGCCATCACCTCCTCATGAGTAGGAATCTCACACAAGTCCTTGTTTGTCTCGTCTGATATAGGTGGTTGAATTAATTACTGCAAATTTTATGGGAAACAAGGATTAGTAGATTTAAAAAGATTTGCAAATGAGATGAGAAAGCCTCGTCATTGGTCTATGCATGTGATCCCTTGAATCGGGGAGCCTCGAGGTTGGTACCGTATCACTATTAGTGCAAAATATACATTTTCAAGCTTGGCTTATAAAGTTTGGTCCCTTAAAACAATGAAAACAAGCCTAAGATGTTCAACATGCTCTTCTAGATTCTTGCTATAAACAAGTATATCATCAAAATAAACCACAACAAACTTACCTAAAAATGCCAAAATATATGGTTCATTAATCTCATGAAAGTACTGGGAGCATTAGTTAATCCAAAAGGCATCACAATCCATTCATATATACCATATTTAGTTTTAAAGGTTGTTTTCCATTCTTCACCCTCTTTCATATGAATTTGATGGTAACCTTGAGTTAAATCTACTTTAAAAATATCATGGCACCATGTAATTCTTCAAACATATCATCTAAACGAGGAATATGATGTCTATATTTAATTGTTATCTTGTTAATAGCCCGACAATCCGTACATAATCTCCAAGTTCCTTCTTTCTTAGGTACCAAAATAACGAGACTAGCACAAGGACTTAAAGATTCCCTTACCTTCTCCTTTTCAAGAAGTGCATCAACTTGCCTTTGTATCTCCTTTGTTTTCTCGAGATTGGCCCTATAAGCTGGCCTATTTGGAATGATGGATCCGGGAATAAAGTCAATTTGATGCTCAATACCTCGGATGGGAGGTAGTCCTTTTGGTAACTCCTTTGGAAAGATGTCTTTAAATTCCTGCAAAAGGTTAGAAACAAGACTAGGTAGAGAAGAATTGGTTAGATCAAAAGTACTTAGAGCACAAGTGCTCTCAACTTCTTGGAAAATAAGCAAAACAATTGCTTGTTTTTCTCTCATTTCCCTATCTACCTTACCAATGGTTGTAAATAAACTATCTCTTCTCATTTTTTTAGAGTCGGCCTTTTGTCTCACTTGACTCATGGCTTTTCTCTCATCATTTTTTTTCACTCGTGTTTCTTCTTTTTCAAGGGTAGGATCACTCGTTTCTTTCAACTCATCTCTCATTCTTTGCTCTCTTTTCTCGGCCATTTTTTTATGAACCTCACAAACTTTACTAGGAGTTAAAGGATATAACGTGACAAGTTTCTTGTCCATGTACAATTGATAGACATTCTTTCTTCCATTATGATCCGCACCTCTATCATATTGCCATGGTCTTCCCAAAATTATGTGACTAGCGGTCATAGGAACCACATCACATAAAACACTATCTTTATACTTTCCAATCTCAAAGGTAATTTCCACTTGCCTTTCCACCCTTATTTCTCCACTATTGTTCAACCAATAGAGCTTGTAAGGATTAGGATGTCTCTTCCAAGGTAGATCAAGAGTATTAACTAAATTTGAAGAACAAACATTTGCACAACTACCATTATCAATAATAAGACAAACCTTTCCTTGGACATGGCACTTAGTATGGAATAGGTTGCTTCTATGAATATGTTGTTCATCCTTTGGTTGTGTGTGCAAAATCTTCATAGATACCAATATTTCTCCATCAACGGGAGTTGCATGAATGTCATCTTCAATGACCTCTTCATCATTGCTCTCGGCATCACATTGCTCTCCTTCACTTACCCAAATTCCATCATCTTGCGTGATCATTACACTATTTTTTGGGCAGTCCTTAGCAAAGTGTCCTTTGCCCCTACACTTGTAGCATTCTCTTTGAATAGAAGATGAAGTACTTGGCCTCCAATTTGTTGTATTGGAAGGGGCGGCTACCTTGGATGGTCCAATTGGTGATGGGGTTGTTTTGGCAGCTCCAAAACTTCCTTTATTCTCAATTTGTTTTGGCCAAGAACTAGAATTATAAGGGGGCTTATTTGGCTTTTTCCAAGGTGGAAATCTAGCCGAATTGGTCCCTTTCTTCTCCTCTTTGTTTTGTCTCTCTATTTGCTCCGCATAGTACACCATTCCTACAAGATCAACATGATGTGCACTCTCAACAATTGGCCTAATATCATCATTTAATCCGGCCACGAACCTAGCCAAAGTGGCTTCATTGTCTTCTTGTATATCTGCTCTAATCATGCATATCTCCATCTCTTTGTAATATTCCTCAACAGATTTTGTACCTTGTTTAAGCCTTTGTAAACGATTGAAAAGTTCCCTAGTGTAATGTTGGGGAACAAATCTACGTTTCATCATGGCCTCCATGTCATCCCAATGATCAATAGGTCTTTGTCCCGCTCTTCTTCTAAGCACATTCTCTTGATGCCACCAAATAGATTTATTTGGGGTATTGGTTGTCTTGTTCTTTGTTCAACCTTTTGATCAACTAGATTTATTCGTTCTTTAAGGGTTCACATCTCGGACATTTGTTCTTTGATGATGGCCATATCCACAAAGAGCTTTTGAAAAAATTACATTTGAGCCTCTCTAAAGAGTTTATCATCATTTAAGCTATCAGATTTCTTAGATGTTGATACTCCTTGTTGAGACATGTTGAATTCTCTCAATTTATAAGTGAATCTCTCAATATTCCTTGAAACTTTGCAAAAAGAATTTCAACTCTAGAAGGCTTTAAAGATGAAAGCCAAGATTTGGAATCCTCAAGGAGGGGAGGGGGGTACAACTGGAAAAAAAGAAAGAATAGAAGACCTAGACCTTTAAGGAAAAGGAAGATGCAAAGAAAAGGAAAGTAAATTTTGAAATCCTAGACCTAAAAGGAAAAGTAAATGGAATCCTAGTCCTAAAAGGAGAAGGAATTGAAATCCTAGACCTAAGAGGAAGAGAAAAACTTTGAGATATCCTTATGTGTTTAGGACTATTTGACCTCAATCTTTCTTTGTTGATTTGGAAAACACTTTTAGGAAAGTTTCCTAATCTTTTCTTGCCCCTTTTGCTATTTGTATCCTCTTTTTTTTTTTTGCTGAAATAGGGAGACCAATTAATTGATATTTGATCCTTTCTTTCTTTTTATTTTGTCAAGAATCAAGAAACAAAGAATTGGGTAATTTGGATCTTGTCCTTTTTTTTTTGTCTCGGCTATAATTAAATAAAATAGAGTAGATATATATATATATATATATATATATATATATATATATATATAAAGCAAGAAAACATACAGAAAAAAGAGATCAACCTTGAGCTCTGATACCAATATGATGAAGAACCTTAACAATTGGATTTATCAAGATTCAAAACAAAGGATAAAAGAAGGATCTTTCTCTTACTTGAACTTAGTTCACGTGGAATTTCCTCACTAACACATCAAGGCAACAATAAGCACCAAGCAATACTAGCAGCGGACTTTCAAGAGTTCGACACATAATACCTCAAGACAGCAATAAGCATCAAGCAACCTTGGCAGAAGACTCTAATGGATGAAGAAACACCACAACAAGGAAACTAACTTCTTGATTAATAACAATGAAAGGAAGATCTATGAAGAAATTCAATTCACAAAGTAACAAAGGAATAAACCTCACAATTATATTATCAATAAACCTCTCTCTATATAGAGGAGGATTTCGACTAGAAACCCTATAAACTAAGTCCTAATTAGATTAGGAACTAAAGGAATTACAAGTAAAGTAAACTACCTTAAACTAATACTTGCTATAAAATGAATAAGCATGTGGACAACATGTCCTTAAATAATGCGGCGAAAATTAATAAAACATAAAGCTGAAAATTAATTAAAGTCTAAGATAGACTTTAATGTACAAAGTTCCTAAAATTCCCTTTAGCCACTTTGCATATATGAGCCGTGAGTTCCTAGTTTCAAAGTGATGAGATGGACTTGTCTTGATTGACTAGAATCATGTAGAAGTACCCTTGCTTCTTCCTTAGCTTGAACCTCTCGAATAAGTGTAGATAAAGCTTGATTTATTGTCTTTTCTAGCTCTAGTCATTGGACCTTGGATGTTGATCATGGGGATCACTTGAATAGCTTGGTGTGTCTTCATAAACTCTTCTTTCTATCTGACCCCAACACTTTTCGGTCCCCGATAACAAACTGAATCTTCCTCTCTCGGTAATCCACTAAGGCATGATGAGCATACAACTAGTCCATACCCAAAATCACATCAAAATCCACCATATTTAGCTGACTGAGGTCCACCTCTAATTCATTAGAGTCTATTTTTACCTGGTATCCCTTATGCCCCCAATTCTAACCAAGTTGGCACACGTCCTTACTCCTGGCCTAAAAGTGCTGGTTGGTCCCGAGGTGGGAGCAAACCTTTCGGGCAGCCAAAGGAGTGTTAGTGTTAGGATGTGTCCTTGAACCATAGTGGAGTGTGATCTCTTCACCAACATTTCATAATCTGCTCTAGTGAACTTTTTCAGCCTTTCATAATAAGTCTCTGGATCTGTTTTAGCCCTCGTTACTCTAGCATCCCAGGCATGATAATTTATCAAATGTTGTTAGTTCTGTAGCACCTGAGCTAAAATGTTGAGAGTAGCAGTCAGCTCAGTAGGTGCCACAGTGTTAATTGGGGGGGGGTGGTGGTACAAACACTGTTTCTGCAACCGGTTCCTGGCGAGGAGGGAACCGTGCTTGTTGTTGACTTGTGGAACCCATAAACTTTCTGCTACTACCCTAGGGCCTTAGCGGGCAAAGGCGACAATAAGCATATCGAAGTCGTCGACCTTGTTCTGTTTTTTATCCATCTTTCACCAACAACAACCCACAAATTTATATAAGTAATTAACTCACATAGCATGCTAACAAGTTAAATACATAACATAGTATACTTAGCAATCAGCATACCAAGGCATAACAATGACATAGCAAGACATAGACCATTAACAACTTATAACATAACACAATAGTCATCAATGGTATCTAAAGCGATAAGTAAACACATACGACATATACTAGAGTCTCTACCCATCTCTTATGTCATCTACCAAGTCCATCATATGTTAATTCCATACTTAGTTCTAACCATGTGTTTAAGCCTAAGGTTCAACCTGCTCTGATACCATTCATGTCACACCCCAAAACTGGGTGATAACCTGACAACACCGAACCTTGGGATGAAGTATCAAATAAGACTCACAAATACTTTCCCGACTTCCCAAAATTGTGTGAAATCATGCATAGCTTAACTTGACTTGAATACATCATATATCATTTGAAATATACATAACTTATAGAAGACTTGACTTGAAAACAAGAACAGAACAGAAGCCAAAGCATACCAAAATACCATCGGGATGACCAGAACAGAGGTTAGGTCGACCGGAGGTCGTCCGTGATCTAGACAATAGCCATGTCAAAAGGTTCGGACGATGTACAAAAAAAACCCGATCGACCGGAGATTGTCTGAGGTAGTTCGGGCAACCTGAAATCTAACCAGGTCGACCGAAGTGGTTATTTGGGAAAGTCATTTGGTCCTAGTAGTTTCCCCCTGGACGAGGGCTAGGATGGTTCAGTCGATCGAAGATCGTTCGGGATTAAGAACTGCCCAAGAAGAGTGCAAATTTGTGAAGGAAAAGTGCAATTTTAACAAGGGAATATTCTCAACGCAACTCTAAAGAAGGCTAAGAATCGATGAAGGCTGAAACACCACAACAAGCGTAAACTAAACTTGTTGATAGAGTAACTCAAGAATGAATGAATTCTATAAGAAGTCAATTCACAAGTAGCTAAGGAATAACCTTACCAAAATATCAATATATCTAACGTAATTATAATGGTGGCCGAATTCTCTCTTAAATAGAGGAAGAATTCGGCTATCTAGCCTAAAAACAGGAAGAGTCCCTGAAGAGGTAGGACTCTTGAACAACAAACTTGCTATCAATTAAAACACTAACCAAGATAATGGACAACATGTACTACTATCTTTCACACACTAATAATTGGCGGCCAAACATGGCTGAAAAATATTAAACATGTGAAGATGTGGGACTCTCAACTACTAGATAATTAACTACTCAACCATTATCTAAACACATGGACAACATTTCCTTTATTATAGCAATACTTTCTATACACGCCTAAATATAGTAAATAACAATACTGAAAATAATTAAAGTCTAGAATCGACTTTAATTGTACAAAAAGAATAAAATGCCCTTTTTAGCCACATTGCTTGTTTGGGCCGATTTGAACACTTGTGAAGCTTAAGAGGTTGACTTGAATATCTTCTTCTAGTTGTAGTTTAGTTTTCTCTTTAGTTTTAATCTCTCGGATCAATGTTGCAATTTTGCCTAAAGTCATCTTTGCCTTTGAACTTGTCATTGGTCCTTGAAGGGTCACTAGCGGGTCCTTTGAGTAGGGTTGCCCCTTGGTTAGTCCTGTATCATCCCCTCCCCCTTGAAAAACATGATTCGTCCTCGAATCATCATCATCAACATAATCTATATAAAAATCGAAAGGGGACAAGTCAGAAACATTGAACGTAGAATGTATGCCATACTCACATTTCAAGTCTATCTTGTACGCATTATCGTTGACCCTAGCAACAACTTCAAAAGGACCATCGCCCCTTGGATGAAATTTTCTCTTTCTTTCATTAGGAAATCGGTCTTTCCTAAGGTATAACCAAACCCAATCACCAACTTCAAAGGATATTCTCTTGCGGCCTTTGTTGGTATATCTTGCAAATTGTTCATTCTGCTTTGTAATGTTCTCTGCTACTTGTTGATGCATTCTTTGCATATATTCTGCCCTATATCACCTTCTACATTATAATACTCATCAACAGGTAAAGGAGTTAGATCTAAAGGGGTTAAGGGGTTAAAACCGTAAACAACTTCAAAAGGAGAGTTATTTGTAGTGGAATGTAAAGTCCTATTGTAAGAAAATTCAGCAATAGGTAAACAATCTTCCCACCTTTTTAAGTTCTTTTGAATTAAAGCTCTAAGTAATAGCCCCAAAGTCCTATTGGTTACCTCCGTTTGACCATCCGTTTATGGGTGACTTGATGTAGAAAATAGCAATTTAGTCCCCAACTTGCTCCATAAGGTCTTTCAAAAATAACTTAGGAACTTTACGTGCCTATCACTCACAATGGTCTTCGGAATTCCATGTAACTGAACTACTTCTTTGAGAAACAAATTTGCAACATGACTCGCATCATTGGTTTTCCTGCAAGGAATAAAGTGAGCCATTTTAGAAAAACGATCAACAATAACCATTATACTATCTATACCTCATTGAGATCTTGGCAGCCCAAGAATAAAATCCATGGATGTGTCAATCCAAGGTGAAGATGGAGTAGGTAAAGGCATGTATAATCCATGAGCTTTGCTTGTACTCTAAGCATGTTTACACTTAAGGCAAAGTTCACATATTTTCCTAACATCTTTCTTCATCTTAGGCCAATAAAAGTGTTCTTGTAAAATATCCAAAGTTTTAAAAACACCAAAATGACTCATTAAACCGCCACATTGTGCTTCCCTAACAATTAAATCTCTAGAACATGACAATCTATTGCCTTTAAACAAAAAATCTTCAAGTAGTGAAGCGCCACTTAATTTCTCAATAAAATATGCTAAAGGTTTACCTTCTTGTTGCAAAACAGCCCCAATACCTATCCCTGATGCATCACATTCAACTTCAAAAGTTAAATCAAAGTTAGGTAAAGACAAAACAGGAGAATAAGTAAGTAATTGTTTAAGCTTCTCGAAGCACTCTTCTTGCGGCTTGTCCTAAAAGAATGAGACATCTTTCTTCACAACTTCATTTAATGGGGCAGTGATCGTGCTAAAATCACGAATAAAACGCCTATAAAAGCTCGCTAACCCATAGAATGATCGAACTTGTACAACACTTGTTGGTCTCGGCCACTCTATGATTGCTTGAATTTTGTCCGGATCAACACTTATATAATGAGAACTAACAATGTATCCAAGAAATTTAACGGAATTAGTGCAAAAAACACACTTTTCAAGTTTAGCATACAAAGTTTGTTCCCTAGAATAGTAAAAACAGTTTTAAGATGCTCAATGTGCTCTTCTAACTTTTTACTATAAACAAGTATATCATCGAAATAAACTACAACAAATTTTCCAAAACAATGTCTAAATATGTAGTTCATTAATCTAATGAAAGTACTAGGTGCGTTAGTAAGAACAAAAGGCATAACAATCCATTAATATAATCCGTGTTTAGTCTTAAAAGCGGTTTTCCATTCGTCACCTTCTTTCATTCTTATTTGGTGATAGCCTTGAGTTAAATCAATTTTAGAAAATATTAAAGTGCCACTTAACTCATCTAGCATATCATCTAAGCGAGGAATCGGATATCTATATTTAATAATTATCTTATTAATATCGCGACAATCCGTACGTAATCTGAAAGTCCCTTCTTTCTTAGGTACTAAAATAACCGGACTAGCACAAGGACTTAAAGATTCTCTTACCTGCTCCATTTCAAGAAGTAAATCGACTTGCCTTTGAATTTCCTGGGTTTCATCCGAATTTGCTCGATAGGCCGCACGGTTTGGAAGACTTGCTCCCGGAATGAAGTCGATTTGATGCTCAATTCCCCTAATTGGAGGCAGCCCTCTCAGCAACTCTTTGGGAAATACATCCTTGAATTCCTACAAGAGATCAATAGCAAGACTAGGTAGAGAAGAAGATGTTAGATCAAACGAAAAAATGTTAGAAGTAAGAGATCTTTAGGTTTCTCTATATACTAACAAAAAAAAATTACTTGTTTTGCTCGTATGACCCTATCTACCTTTCCAGAGTTGATAAATAAACACTATTTTCTCTCTTTTTGTGAGCTTTCCTTTTCTCTCACTAAGCACAAGGCTTTTTGGTCCTTTTTTCCCTCGGATTTTACCTCATGGGTAGGATCACTCATTTTTTTTCTCTCGCTCTCTCTCTTTTCTTTTTCTCTCTTCTCTCTATTTATGGCCATTTGTTTATGTACCTCACAAGCTTGATTAGGAGACAATGGAAGTAAAGTAAATCTAATTTTATCCTTTGTAACCTCATATTCATTCTTTCACCCCATATGATTTGCATCTCGATCATATTGCCATGGCCTTCTAAGAATTATGTGACTTGCGGTCATCGGCACCACATCACACAAAACTTTATCGTCACCCTTATTAAGCTTAATTGTATTTATGCTCGATCTCCAGGTAGACTGTTTCGACAAATAGCATTTGATAACCACTTTATCAAATACATTTGAGCACGGCCATGCATTTAAACAGTCTTTCCCTATCGAGGGGCCCATGGATATCTCTCTCTAATAATAGAGAGGGACAAATTCCTTACAATGTCTCTCACATTCAAGCTATGATAGGACACTACATCCGATCTCAGTCGTATTGATTACTTTGTTACAAGTAACGTCCGACTGAGTCAAAACGTGGCTCCATTCATACTAGAATCAATGAAGACATAAGGTCTAAGGATTCTAAAATAGTATTGAGGAAGTAATACTTATGACTTAAGACCATGAAGTATTATTTCTCTGACGGATCACGTCCAATGCAATGTATCCCTATATATTGCATCTATGATGTGATTTGTATCCATTACACATGATCAGTAAAACAAGATCATCAATCAACAATCATACTAGTTTTATTTCATAGTAATTAAGCATTACATAAAACTAGGGACTACTAGAATAGTAATTACATAAGCTAATGAGTTTTACTATCAAATCACACATTTGATAATAAAAAGCGAAATTAACTATTCAATTACATGCTCAAAAGATAATAAAACGCACAACATGTGCTAATGGTCCTAGGGCACTACTAACAGAAATCAGTTTAACGGGGGAATATAATCAACGCGACTCCAAGAAGGTTGATCATCAATGGATGCTGAAACACCACAATAAGCGTAAACTAAACTTATTGATACAGTAACTCAAAAGAAGGAATGACAAGGTAAGAACCTCACATCATGTTCCAAAAATATCTTGTATTAAAACAACTAATCTAAAAATTATGTTGGCCGAACCCTCCATTATATAGAGTAATAATTCGGTTCCAAACAACAACAAATAAGAGTCCTTGAAGAATTAGGACTCTTGATTAAACAACTTGCTATCAAGTAAAACACTTAAACAAGAAGAGTCCTAGTAGATGTGGAACTCTTAACAACTAGATAACCAACTAACTAACACATGGACATCATGTCCTTTATTATAGCAATACTACTTGCTATACACGAAAATAATGTAAATAATATGCTAAAGATAATTAAAGTCTAGCATAGACTTTAATTGTACAAAGACTAAAATACCCTTTAATTTCGTCCCAATTCTGGACAGCTTGTTGGGCCAACTTGTATGACGATTTCGAATATTAAGAAGGCAGAATCTGATCTCGTGATCTTCATGAAAGTTGTAGATCTGCCTCTTATCTTTAATAGGAAATTGGAATCAGCTCCATTGGATTCTTGGATTGATAGATATGACGTTTATACCAAACTGTTGCAAAGCTGTCCAATCCCTTATCATTCTCTCTTTCTTCAAAAAGATTCGTCCTCGAATCTTGAGCGTTGTGGTAGGATGAACAGTAAGGGAATGATTCTTTCTTGATTTCTTTTTTTTTTTTCCTTCTTCTAGGCTACCTTGTCGTTCTTGATGCTCTTGATTACTTGAATTTTCCATTGATCTTGACCGAATGCATCAAGTAGTGAGGCTCTATCGCTTTCAATACTTAATGTATGGGGTTTATTTCGACTCAAAACAGCAAGGGGGAACGTTTGCCAATTCTTGGACGAGGCTCTATCGCTTTCGTTGGCAAGAGTTTGCTATTGGCTTTATAGTTCTCTATTCTATACTTGGCTACCAATTTCTTTATACCAAGTGGCTTTTTTTTTTTCATTGTAATCGGCTGCCTTTTCTTGAATAATGCCGTGGCTCTTTTTTTTCTTTTTTTTTTTGTCAATCTAGCAAACAAGAAAAATTTAATGAAAACAGTAAAAGGTACACCAAGAAAGAGAGGTACCTTTTGCTCGGATACCAAATAATGAAGAACAACCTCGTGCCTTTCCAAGCACTTTAAAGGTTTCCTCGTGCCTTTCCAAGCACTTTAGAGAATTCGACAAAAGTGGTACACCAAGAAAGAGAAAAACCTTTTGCTCTGATACCAAACGATGCGGATCCGAAGTACAAAGTACCAAGAATTCGACAACGAAAAGGTTTCGGATCTTTCTCTTTCTCGAAATCAGTTTAACGGGGGAATATAATCAACGCGACTCCAAGAAGGTTGATCATCAATGGATGCTGAAACACCACAATAAGCGTAAACTAAACTTATTGATACAGTAACTCAAAAGAAGGAATGACAAGGTAAGAACCTCACATCATGTTCCAAAAATATCTTGTATTAAAACAACTAATCTAAAAATTATGTTGGCCGAACCCTCCATTATATAGAGTAATAATTCGGTTCCAAACAACAACAAATAAGAGTCCTTGAAGAATTAGGACTCTTGATTAAACAACTTGCTATCAAGTAAAACACTTAAACAAGAAGAGTCCTAGTAGATGTGGAACTCTTAACAACTAGATAACCAACTAACTAACACATGGACATCATGTCCTTTATTATAGCAATACTACTTGCTATACACGAAAATAATGTAAATAATATGCTAAAAATAATTAAAGTCTAGCATAGACTTTAATTGTACAAAGACTAAAATGCCCTTTAATTTCGTCCCAATTCTGGACAGCTTGTTGGGCCAACTTGTATGACGCTTTCGGATATTAAGAAGGCAGAATCTGATCTCGTGATCTTCATGAAAGTTGTAGATCTGCCTCTTATATTTAATAGGAAATTGGAATCACCTCCATTGGATTCCTGGATTGATAGATATGACGTTTATACCAAACTGTTGCAAAGCTGTCCAATCCCTTATCATCCTTGCTGATTTTTAACATTGAGTTGCCTCATCTCTTCCGCCATATCATTCATTTGTTGGCGCATCTCCAAGATTTGTTTTTGTAACGCCTCTTTGTAGAGCTTTTCCGGATCAGAAGTTTCGGTTTTCTTTGATGGAGATCCTTGATAAGACATGATATAATCTCAAGAAAACACACACAAACTATTACATATCAAAGAAAAATTCACTCTTTATTCCAACACTACTCGTAAAAGAACTTCAAACTCTAGATGAATTGAAAGGTTCCTAACTTGTTGTGTTGAACAAAGATGAAAAAAATAAAATAAAGGAAAGATATCCTAACACCTACACGAAAAGCTTAAAGAAAGAAAATAAGACGAATCTTGAAAAAATCCTAGACCTAATCAAGAAAATAGATACTTTTTGAAGGTATTCTTTTGTGTTTAGGAATAGCAAAATCTCAATCTTTACTTTCTTGATTTTCTTATTTTTTGACATTCTTGAATTTTCCCTTCTTCTTGGCCGAATGATATCAAGAGTGAGGCTCTCACGCTATCAGTACTTGATGTATGGTGATTGAAGAACACGACTCAAAATAAAAGGGGGAACGTTTGTCAATTCTTGGACGAGGCTCTATCGCTATCGTTTCAAGAAGTTTTCTTTTTGGCTTTATAGTTCTCTATTCAAAATATATATGCGGCTGCCAATTTCTTTAAACCGCAAGGCTTTTTTCTTTTAATAAATCTCGGCTGCTTTTTCTTATATGCCTTATGTTTTTTATTTTTATTTTTGTCAATTCAAGCAAACACGAAAAATTTAAGGAAAGCTAGAAAAGGTACACCAAGAATGAGATGAACATTTTGCTCTGATACCACTTGATGAAGAACCGAGGTACAAAGTACCAAGACTCGACACTTTAGTTTAAATCGGATCTTTCTCTATTCTTGAACTAGTTTAATGGGGGAATATTCTCAACGCAACTCTAAAGAAGGCTAAGAATCGATGAAGGTTGAAACACCACAACAAGCGTAAACTAAACTTGTTGATGCAGTAACTTGAGAATGAATGAATTCTATACGAAGTCAATTCACAAGTAGCTAAGGAATAACCTTACCAAAATATTCTAATGTAATTACAATGGTGGCCGAATTCTCTCTTTAATAGAGGAAGAATTCGGTTATCTAGCCTAAAACAGGAAGAGTCCTTGAAGAGGTAGGACTCTTGAACAACAAACTTACTATCAAGTAAAACACTAACCAAGATAATGGACAACATGTCCTATTATCTTGCACACACTAATAATAGGCGGTTTCCAAACATGGCTGAAAAATAGTAAACAAGTGAATAGTCCTTGAAGAGGTGGGACTCTCAACTACTAGATAACTAACTACTCAACCATTATCTAAACACATGGACAACATGTCCTTTATTATAGCAATACTTGCTATACATGCCTAAATATAGTAAATAACAATACTGAAAATAATTATTCTAGACTTTAATTGTACAAAAAGGCTAAAATGCCCTTTTTAGCCACTTTGCTTGTTTGGGCCGATTTGAACACTTGTGAAACTTAAGAGGTTGACTTGAATATCTTATTCTAGTTGAAGTTTAGTTTCCTCTTTAGTTTTAATCTCTCGGATCAATGTTGTAATTTTGTCTATAGTCATCTTTGCCCTTGATCTTGTCATTGGTCCTTGAATGTTGACTAGTGGGTCCTTTGAGTAGGGCAGCCCCTTGGTTGGTCCCGTATCAAACCACATGTCCTTTATTTAAGTAATAATTTGAAAATAATAAAAGACTAAAAGCTGGAAATTAAATAATAACTAAACTTAGAAAAACAAGATTGATTCTCGCCAAAATCTGGACAGTATGATGTAGCAACTTGCACGACGATTTAAGACAATAAAATGGCAAGAATCGGATCTTGTGGTCTTCATGAAAGTTGTAGATATACTTCTTAGTTTTCCATAGCATCTTGAATGAGCTCCATTTGATTCCTGGATCGAAAGTTATGACATTACACCAAACTGTCGCAAAGCTGAAATTAATGTTGATCCAAGTTGATGATAATTCTCATTATGTAGAGTTTTTGGGTCTCCAAAATGAGTGATTTGATGTTAGAGCTTGATTCATATATCCCCTTTTGAACATTATCCAAACCTCATTATTCCTTGAAGCATCCGTATATGAGTTCTCATCATTCCCCCTTTCTTCAAAAAGATTCGTCCTCAATCTTGTAAGTGAATGAAAGGACCATTTCTTCGTTTTGGTGCAATTATTTTGGTAACTTCATTGAAAATACAGCCTTGTACTCTTGTTTAATAGGAGAAACAATACTAGGAAGAATAGGAGTTGTTAGATCAATAGTAGTGAATGAAAAAGTTTATGCTTTAGATTCTTCAAAAATCATTGCATGAAAAGGATATTTTTCCTCATAAAGCAACTGTGTTGCATCAAAATGATCTTTTTCCTCATCAAGAAATTGTGGTTCGCGCAAATTTTGCAACTCATCCCGCACCACGTTTGCCTCTTCTTGGAATCTAGCCTCGTCTTGCAATCTTGCATCTTCTTTCTCTCTCAATTGTTGAATAATTTCTTCAAAAGAAGGTATCTTTTTTCTCTTGGTTTTTGGGGACTTTGCAACCCTAAAGAACGGTTAATAGAGTTCATGCTCTTATTTATCTCCTTGAATTCCTCGTTCAAGCTCTTATTTATCCCCGTCAATTCCTTTTCGAATCTTTCCATAATTTCTTGTAGTTGACATAATTCCTCCATCATCCCTCAAATCAAAAAATTTAAGGACAAGTGAAACGTTAGGAAAGGTGAAAATTTTGGAAAGGTGTAAAAATTACTTTCCTAATTTTTTTTTTTGTCAAAATCAAGAGACCAAGTAATTTGTTATTGGTTATTTTCTTTTTTCTTGTATCTCGGCTGAAAAAATAAATAGGGTTAATTTTTTTTATTATTATCAAGAAAGCAATAAAGATACATCAAGAAAGTGATCAACCTTGAGCTCTGATACCAATATGATGATGAACCTTGACAATTGGATTTATCAAGATTCAACACAAAGGATAAAAGAAGGATCTTTCTTTTACTTGAACTTAGTTCACGTGGAATTGCCTCACTAACACCTCAAGGAAGCAATAAGCACCAAGCAACACTAGCATAGGACTTTCAAGAGTTCGACACACAAAACCTCAAGACAGCAATAAACATCAAGCAACCTTGGCAAAAGAATATAATAGATGATGAAACACCATAACAAGGGAACTAACTTGTTGATTAGTAACAATGAAAGGAAGATCTAAAAATAAATTCAATTAACAAAGTAACAAAGGAATAAACCTCACAATTATATTATCAATAGTCTATAATCTAAGTAATAATGAGGCTGAGAAGGAATTTAAGCCAAACCTTACAAAATAGAGTCCTAATTGGGCTTGGAAACTAAAGCAAGCACAAGTATAGTAAACTACCTTAAACTATTACTTACTATAAACTAACTAAATAAGTACTTTACTTAAACTAAATAACTAATGGACCACTTGTCTTTATTTAAGTAATAATTCGAAAATAATAAAACACTAAAAGATGGAAATTAAATAATAACTAAACTTGGAAAAACTAGATTAATTCTCGCCCAAAATCTGGACAGCATGATGTAGCAATTTACACGACGATTTAGGATACCAAAATGTCATGAATCTGATCATGTGGTCTTCATGAAAGTTGTAGATCTGCCTCTTAGATTTGCATAGCATCTTGAATGAGCTCCATTGGATACCTGTATAAAAAGTTATGACCATTACACCAAACTGTCGCAAAGCTGAACTTAATGTTGATCCATGTTGATGATTTCTCATTACGTAGAGTCTTTGGGTCTCCAAAATGAGTGATGTGATGTTAGAGCTTAATTCCTAGATCTGCTTTTGGACATTATCCAAACCTCATTATTCCTTGAAGCATCCGTATATGAGTTCTCATCAGAAATCTCTTTGTTGCTCTCTGCCAGGATTCCGGTCGACCACAGCCTTCAAATTCGGCTGCCCAAACATGCCCTGTTTCTGCAAAATTGTACACTCTAAACCTTATATTTTTTTAGTTTTTGCATTTCCTTATATGGGCATTGTTTTAGGGGGGAGCTTTTTATCTTTTGTCTATTTTATACCCACCTAAGAATGTGATGTGTGCCTAAACTTGTCATATCATATGCATCATCACACCATAAGTTGGCTTTGCTTTCATATTTTCATATATTTTGAGCCAACTTATGAATTTTTTTGGGAGTAGTATGTTCTTTCTTGTATATCTTTTGTACTACCTCCCTTATCATTTGAGATCATGTGCATTTTCTCTCTTATATCTTTTGATCTCATCATTTGATTCTTTGGTTAGCTCATTGCCTTAGTTGTTATACTTCTTTGGCTAAACATTATCTTAAAGATGAATGTTCTCCAAAGTGTTAACTCTACACTTCCTGATACGGTACCAGCCTCGAGGCTTCCTGATGAAGAACTGCAAGGTTCGACTTAAGTTGAGCCCGATCTTTCTTCAATTCTCGAACTAGTTTCTATGGGAATTTAATCAACGCAACTCTAAGGGAAGGTTAATTAACAATGGAGGCTGAAACACCACAACTAGAGAAACAAGCTAGTTGATACAGTAACTCAAGAATGAATGAATTTCTATCCAGAAGTTCAAACACGAGAAGCTAAGGAATAACCTTACCAAAATATCAATATATCTAACGTAAATATTAAAGTGGCCGAAATCTCCCTTTAATAGGTTGAGATTTCGGTTACAACCACAAAAAGAAATAAGAGTCCTTAAAGGATTAAGACTCTTGAAAACAAATAAGAGTCCTTGAAGAATTAGGACTCTTGAATAACAACTTGCTATCAAGTAACTACCTAAACAAATAAAGTGGCGGCTAGAATCAATCTAACTACCAAATCTATGAAGAGTCCTAGTTGCATTAGGACTCTTTATTAACCAACTAACTAACACATGGACAACATGTCCTTTATTATAGCAACTACTTGCTATACACGAAATTAAGTAAATAATAAAGCTGGAAAATAATTAAAGTCTAGCATAGACTTTAATTGTACAAAAAAATCTAAAATGCCCTTTTAAATTCGTCCCAATTCTGGACAGCTTGTTGGGCCAACTTGCACGACGATTTCGGATGTCAAGAATGCAGAATCTGATCTCGGGTTCTTCATGAAAGTTGTAGATATGCCTCTTATATTTAATATGCAACTAGAATCAGCTCTATTGGATAAACGGATAGAAAGTTATGACTATTCTTCCAAATTGTTGTAAAGCTGTCCAATCCCTCATCATCTTGTATGATTACTAAAATGCCCTTCTTAGCCTCTTTGCTTGATAGGGCCTAATTGTACACTTGTGACTTGAGAGGCTGCCTCGTATAACATTCCTAGATGTAACTTAGCATCCTCTTCATACCTTAGAACTCGGGTCAATGATGTAGATAGTTGCTTCACGTCCCTTGTTCTAAGTCTCGTGCTTAGTCGATGTATGTGCTCCTTTGACTTGGGCAGCCTCGAGGTTGGTACCGTATCATCCCCTCCCCCTTGAAAAGCCTGATTCGTCCTCGAATCATCACCAAGATCAGTCACATAATCTGTAAAATTTGTCAAAGTGAGCAAGTTAGAATGATAGAAAGTAGAATGTCCATCGTACTTACCTTGTAAAGAGATTTTATGGCGGCTGTCCCAAAAGAATTGTATCTCTTTTTTCTCCCTTATGGCAGCAAGTTTGCTACGATCACGAACAAAACGCTTACAAGAACTTGTCAACTCAAATGATGAACGAATGCGATTTGAACTAGTTGTGTTTGGCCATTCCTCAATTGTTGTAACTTCTGTCGGTTCAACTTTAATACTTTGAAAACTCATGATGCAACTAAGAAGGTTAATAGAATGAGTGTAATAAACATACTTTTCTATCTTAGCATCCAAGGTGTGTGTATTTATAATAGAAAAAATAGCCCTAAGATGTTTACTAAAACGCTCTCGGTTTTCACTATAAATGAACATATTATCAAAGCAATAAATCGGATGTCTATACTTAAAAGTTATGTGATCAATATGTAGACTATCCGTATATATTCTAAAAGTCCTTTCATGCTTAGGTTCATTTACCGGAATAAAATAAGGACTTAAAGACTTACTTACATCCTTCTTTGCACAAATTAACTCACCCTGGTTTTGAAGGCTAATAAGCAACCTTCTCGGCAACTCCTTAGGGATGACTTCATGGAATTTTTGAAAAATAGCAAGACTAGATGTAGAAAAAGATGTTAGAGTAAAAGAAAAAGCGTTAGTAAAAAGGTTCCTTGCGGTTCCTTTTAAATCCAACAAAACAACAAGTTGTTTTGTTTGAATCGCACTATCTACCTTTCCGGAATTAACGTACAAACTGTTAGTAGTGCCCTAGGACCATTAGCACATGTTGTGCGTTTTATTATCTTTTGAGCATGTAATTGAATAGTTAATTTTGCTTTTGATTATCAAATGTGTGATTTGATAGTAAAACTCATTAGCTTATGTAATTACTATTCTAGTAGTCCCTAGTTTTATGTAATGCTTAATTACTATGAAATAAAACTAGTATGATTGTTGATTGATGATCTTGTTTTTACTCGATCATGTGTAATGGATACAAATCACATCATAGATGCAATATATAGGGATACATTGTATTGGGACGTGATCCGTCGAGAAGTAATACTTCATGGTCTTAAGTCATAAGTATTACTTCCTCAATACTATTTTAGAATCCTTAGACCTTATGTCTTCATTGATTCTAGTATGAATGGAGCCACGTTTTGACTCGGTCGGACGTTACTTGTAACAAAGTAATCAATACGACCGAGATCGGATGTAGTGTCCTATCATAGCTTGAATGTGAGAGACATTGTAAGGAATTTGTCCCTCTCTATTATTAGAGAGAGATATCCATGGGCCCCTCGATAGGGAAAGACTGTTTAAATGCATGGCCGATGCTCAAATGTATTTGATAAAGTGGTTATCAAATGCTATTTGTCGAAACAGTCTACCGGAGATCGAGCATAAATACAATTAAGCTTAATAAGGGTGACGACCACCATGCCTTATGCTTAATTAGGGATATCGCGAGACAAAGGGATTAAATAGTGGATTGATATTAGGTTCCGTTGTATATTCATTCACTTTGGGTAGTCACAATGTCCCTGCTAGGGACCGCTTGTGATTTATGGACTCACACTACTACTAGGTGTGTTTTCATTGCCATTGTGAGATGAACCTACAGTGGTCACACGCATAGACGAGCTAACTGAGCTTTATATCCGCATTCAATGAATCTAGAATGTGTCTAGGTTCATTGTATCGACATTTGTCTTTACGAAAATAATAAAGTGTTTATTATTCGAATTAGAGATAGGGGCAATTTCGGTATTTTACCTATAGCTGGGATTACGTGGGAGTTATTATCCGATAAGGACTCCCACTACCAGCAAGTCTAAGGGGACGTGGGAGTTAAGGACTCCCATTGCCGAGAGGAGTTGAGGGACGTGAGAGTTAGTTCTGGGAACAAACTCTCACACCCTATATAATAAACTCTTGGCCGAAACCCTAGACTCCAATGCTTTTCAGCCGAAATACCTAAGAAGCCGAAATAGTTTCTGCCTCTCCTTTTTTCTCTCTAAATTCCCGAAAATCAGAAAAGACGAAGAGCTAGCAATCGCTACCCGTTTCGTCGCGTGGATACCGGTAGAGGGACTTTCCGCAAAGGGAGATCAATCGGTAGCAACATCCGATCCAAGAAACATCATCCTCCATTCAAGAAGTAGCTTCTTGAATCCAAAACCGTAAGTTTTTCTTGCTGTTTCTTGATGCTTTTTCGAATTGTTTCATATGAGCGGATCCTTCAGGGGAGGATCCATGGGTGTTTGGAACGAGTTTCCGCTCATGAATCCCTTCACAAACATTCTTTTCTCACACTTAGAGCGATTGCCTTTTTTCTCACTTTTGGCTCGGCTTTTTCTATGATTTTTACCTCTGATTTTACCTCATGGGTAGGATCACTCGTATTTTTCAACTCACTCTCTTTTTTCTCTCTTGGAACATCATCTAAAGGTTGTGAATGAAGTAGATTTATCGTAACCAAAGGTTGATTCCCATCTTCCGGAAGTTCCTCTAACTTGTCGGTTTCTTTCTCAAAATCAGATTCTTCGGTTTTGTTATCACTAACCCACGTTCCATCATCCAACATGATCATAGTACTCTTGTTAGGGAAGTCCCTAGCAAAGTTTCCTTTGCCCATACATTTAAAACATTCCCGAACAAGATTTGGATTAGAATTTACCCTCGTATTGGCCGAAACGGTTGAATTTTGTGACCTTACTGCCCCAAACTGCCCCGTGGCTGTTTTTGCATCATTAAATACCTCTTTACCCTTGCTTTGGCTCGGTAAAACAGTAGAAAAATTCTGGGGTGGATTCGGCTCCTTCCAAGGTAGGAAAGTTGCCGGTTTTGTCCTTAAACTCTTTTCCTGTTCCTGTTTTTCGACCTGCTCTGCATAATATAACATAGAAGTAATATTATCAAGATTAACACATTCTACCTTTGATCGGATCTTATCATTTAGGCCAGCCAAAAACCGAGTCATTGTTGCCTCATCTCCTTCATTAATGTCGGCCCGAATCATTGCAATTTTCATTGCCTTGTAATACTCATCGACCGAACTCTCTCCTTGCCTTAACCTTTGTAAACGGTTGTAAAGTTCCTTTATGTAATCTAGAGGAACAAAACGCCGTTTCATCACCGCTTTCATCTCGGCCCAAGTTGCAATTTCTGGTTGTTCCACTTTTACCCTTGTCTTGGTTTCATTATCCCACCAACTAGAAGCATATCCATAAAACTCCATGGCTGCTAGCTTTACTTTCTTTTTCTCCGAATAGTTATGAACAGCAAAAACATGGTTAACATTATGAATCCAATCAAAAAATAATTTGGGATTATTTGTACCTTCGAAAGATGGAATCTTCGTCTTGATTGAATCAAGATTGTTGTCATAACGATGAAATTGGTCCCCTATTCTCGGCTCAAAAATTTGATTGTTGATCAACAGATTTGGTGGCGGATTTGGAGGCGGCCTAGGCTGCTCAACTTCATCAACCAATTGAAGTTGTTGAATGTGGATTTTTGAGTCCGCCAATTCGCCCCTTAATTCAGCCATTTGTCTCGTCATATCCTCCATCATCTTGCACATCTTTTCTTGAAAAGACATTGTTATTAGATAAGAAAAACAAAAGAAAACACTCAAAAAACGTTAGATAGCAAAGAAAGTTTCACTCTTTATTCCAACACCGCTCGTATAGAACTTCAAACTCTAGATTTAAAGAATGGGTTCCTAACTTGTTGCGTTGACACAAGGCTGAAAAATAAGGAAAGAAATCCTATCTTTGACCTAAACAAAAAGTTTTTAGAAAGAAAAAGATGAAGAACGAAGTCCTAATCGAGAAAAGAAACCGGTTCTTGATGATCTTCTTGAAGTTCTTGATGTTCTTGATTCGGATGAATAGTACCCCGTGAACAGATGAATCGTGAACGATACCATGAAACGATGAATCGTTAACGATGAATCAGTGAATAGTAAACTGTGAATAGTAATTTCTAGTTTTCTTGATTACTTGAATTTTCCCTTGATCTTGACCGAATTTATCAAGTAGTGAGGCTCTATCGCTATCAAAACTTGATTTATAGTATGTGTGTTGGCTCAAAATTACAAGGAGGAACGTTTGCCAATTCTTGAACGAGGCTCGATCGCTATCAATCCAAGAAGTTTGCTTATGGCTTTATAGTTCGCTATTCAATCTATACTAACTCGGCTGCCAATTTCTTTACACCGAGGGGCTTTTGCTTTTGTAATCGGCTGCCCAATATTTACTAATGCCGTAATGCTTGTCAATTCTCGCAAACAAGAAAAAAAATTGTGCGTAAGTACATGGGAATTGGAGAAGAACCTTTTGCTCGATACCACGATGAAGAACCGCAAGGTTCGACTTAAGTTGAGCTCGATCTTTCTTCAATTCTCGAACTAGTTTCTATGGGAATTTAATCAACGCAACTCTAAGGAAGGTTAATTAACAATGGAGGCTGAAACACCACAATCGGAGAAACAAGCTAGTTGATACAGTAACTCAAGAATGAATGAATTTCTATCCGAAGTTCAAACACAGAAGCTAAGGAATAACCTTACCAAAAATATCAATATATCTAACGTAAATATTAAAGTGGCCAAATCTCCCTTTAATAGGTTGAGATTTCGAGTTACAACCACAAAAAAGAAATAAGAGTCCTTAAAGGGAGATTTCGGCCACTTTAATATTTACGTTAGGTATATTGATATTTTGGTAAGGTTATTCCTTAGCTTCTGTGTTTGAACTCCCGGATAGAAATTCATTCATTCTTGATTTCATTTGTATCAACTAGCTTGTTTCTCTAGTTGTGGTGTTTCAACCTCCATTGTTAATTAACCTTCCCTTAGAGTTGCGTTGATTAAATTCCCATGAAACTAGTTCGAGAATTGAAGAAAGATCGGGCTCAACTTAAGTCGAACCTTGCGGTTCTTCATCAGGTGGTATCAGAGCAA
Source organism: Vinca minor (assembly GCA_026122235.1). Lineage (NCBI taxonomy): Eukaryota > Viridiplantae > Streptophyta > Magnoliopsida > Gentianales > Apocynaceae > Vinca > Vinca minor. Next base: position 1,939,905 of record JAOCZM010000210.1, on the reverse strand, counting down.
AAGGACCTTCTCCAATTCCCGGTGTACCCTACGCACAAATATTTTTCTTGTTTTCTAGTTTGGGGCAGTAAGGTCACAAAATTCAACCGTTTCGGCCAATACGAGGGTAAATTCTAATCCAAATCTTGTTCAGGAATGTTTTAAATGTATGGGCAAAGGACACTTTTCTAGGGACTGCCCTAACAAGAGTACTATGATCATGTTGGATGATGGAACGTGGGTTCGTGATAACAAAACCGAAGAATCTGATTTTGAGAAAGAAACCGACAAGTTAGAGGAACTTCCGGAAGATGGGAATCAACCTTTGGTTACGATAAATCCACTTCATTCACAACCTTTAGATGATGTTCCAAGAGAGAAAAAAGAGAGTGAGTTGAAAAATACGAGTGATCCTACCCATGAGGTAAAATCAGAGGTAAAAATCATAGAAAAAGCCGAGCCAAAAGTGAGAAAAAAGTCAATCGCTCTAAGTGTGAGAAAAGAATGTTTGTACATTAATTCCGGAAAGGTAGATAGTGCGATTCAAGCAAAACAACTTGTTGTTTTGTTGGATTTAAAAGGAACCGCAAGGAACCTTTTTACTAACGCTTTTTCTTTTACTCTAACATCTTTTTCTACATCTAGTCTTGCTATTTTTCAGAAATTCCAAGAAGTCATCCCTAAGGAGTTGCTGAGAAGGTTGCTTATTAGTCTTCAAAATCGTGAAAGGTATAATCCATCTTTGGTTAAAAATCAGAAAAGTCAAAACCAAGGTGAGTTAATTCTTGCAAGGAAGAAGGTAAGTAAGTCTTTAAGTCCTTATTTTAATCCGGAAAATATTATACTAAAGCATGAAAGGACTTTTAGAATATATACGGATAGTCTACATATTAATCACATAACTTTTAAGCATAGACATTCGATTTATTGCTTTGATAAAATGTTCATTTATAGTGAAAACCAAGAGCGTTTTAGTAAACATCTTAGGGCTGTTTTTTCTATTATAAATGCACACACCTTGGATACTAAGATAGAAAAGTATGTTTATTACACTCATTCTATTAACCTTCTTAGTTGCATCATGAGTTTTCAAAGTATTAAAGTTGAACCGGCAGAAGTTACAACAATAGAGGAATGGCCGAACACAACTAGTTCAAATCTCATTAGTTCATCATTTGAATTGACAAGTTTCTTTAAGCATTTTGTTCGTGAGCATAGCAAACTTGCTGCCACAATAGAGAAAAGAGAGATACAATTCTTTTGGGACAGCCGCAAGAGAATTTCCTTAAAAGGTACGTACGGTGAACGTTCTACTTTCTATCATTCTAACTTGCTCCCATTTACAAATTTTTCAGATTATGTGACGGATCGTGATGATGATTCGAGGACGAATCAGGCTTTTCAAGGAGGAGGGGATGCTACGGTACCAGCCTCGAGGCTTCCCAAGTCAAAGGGTCACCTACATAGACCAAGGACGAAGCGTAGAACGAGGAATATGAAGCAGATAACTACATCATCGGTTCGTATATTAAAGTACAAAGAGGATGCTAAGTTACACATAGAATATAAAAGGCAGCCTCTCAAGTTGACAAGTATACAATTAGGCCCTATCAAGCAAAGAGGCTAAGAAGGGTGTTTTAGTAATCATACAAGATGATGAGGGATTGGACAGCTTTACAACAGTTTGGAAGAATGGTCATAACTTTCTATTCGTTTATCCAATGGAGCTGATTCCAGTTGCATATTAAAGATAAGAGGCAGATCTACAACTTTCATGAAGAACCCGAGATCAGATTCTGCCTTCTTGACATCCGAAATCGTCGTGCAAGTTGGCCCGACAAGCTGTCCAGAATTGGGACGAATTTAAAAGCGCATTTTAGACTTTTTGTGTACAATTAAAGTCTATGCTAGACTTTAATTATTTTCCAGCTTTATTATTTACTTAATTTCGTGTATAGCAAGTAGTTGCTATAATAAAGGACATGTTGTCCATGTGTTAGTTAGTTGGTTAATAAAGAGTCCTAATGCAACTAGGACTCTTCATAGATTTGGCAGTTAGATTGATTCTAGCCGCCACTTTATTTGTTTAGGTAGTTACTTGATAGCAAGTTGTTATTCAAGAGTCCTAATTCTTCAAGGACTCTTATTTGTTTTCAAGAGTCTTAATCCTTTAAGGACTCTTATTTCTTTTTATGGTTGTAACCGAAATCTCAACCAATTAAAGGGAGATTTCGGCCACTTTAATATTTACGTTAGGTATATTGATATTTTGGTAAGGTTATTCCTTAGCTTCTCGTGTTTGAACTTCTGGATAGAAATTCATTCATTCTTGAGTTACTGTATCAACTAGCTTGTTTCTCTAGTTGTGGTGTTTCAGCCTCCATTGTTAATTAACCTTCCCTTAGAGTTGCGTTGATTAAATTCCCATAGAAACTAGTTCGAGAATTGAAGGAAGATCGGGCTCAACTTAAGTCGAACCTTGCGGTTCTTTATCACTTCCTCTTGTTCTGTTTTTGGTTTGTGATAACACATGCTTTTATTTGTTTATACTTTCATGGTATCACATCCACTTGTCTTTGTTAGCCAAGCTTTATAACTTGTTTTCATCTAGTTATAGCTAACATTGATTTTGATAAAAGGGAGAGATGGTGCTCTAAGGATTTATTCATTTATCTCCTCATGTTTTAGCTTGAGTTGTATATTCATTTTTTAGCCATATGACCATTTTTTATTTTATGTATCATTCATTATGTGCTCTCTCTATTTTGAAATTAACCAAGCTTAAAACTTCTTCAAAATATTTTTTTAAAGTTTGCATACATCTTTAGATAAGCATAATCTCTCGGCCACTCATATTGCACTTAAATGGTCTTTTACAAATGATGTGCTTACATAGCTTTAAAGATTTCTTTCTTTTGGTCTTTAGTTTTGCCTTCTTTTTCTTAACTCCTTAATATTGATCAACAAGCTTCTCCATGCTTTAAACTTGATCTCTCCTCAAAGATTTTATTTTGATCCTTTGGATCTCTATTTTTAACAAAAAGAGGAGAAAATGCTTTTCCTATTGGCGCTCTGATGAACCTTTTTTATTTTGACAAAAAAGGGGAGAAAATTAGATTTGCAAATGTGCCAAGAAAAGTAATTTTACAAAAGGAGAAAGCTAAGAACTTTGCAAAATGTGAGAGATAAGGAATTTTTTAAAATAGTGGGAGTAGAATGATTTTTCAAAACATCTACTTGCCTTGATCATATGCATCCTTATCTCATGCTTTGCTTTTAGTGCTTAAATGCATTATCATCCTCTTGATATTGTATTCCCATTTGCATCAATGTTTTGTCATCATAAAAAATTGGGAGATTGTAAGCCCTAAGGGCTAATGTGATCAATCTTGTTTTGATGATAACAAGACATTGAGAAATTCTAATGTTTGTGTGAGCTTGTGTTTCAATGATATGATATTGTACACTCACACATGCATTGAAATGTAACTTCTTGTGGATATCAAAGATCATTCTACAACAAGAAGAAGCTACATTTTGCAGGTCTCCGTGACACAAGCTTAAAGGTCATCCACAATGCCATTGGAAGATATTACAAAATCAAAGGAAGATCAATATGTCGAAGAGCTACTCAATCACACAATGAATTTCATCCATCAAGTAGACTCTCAACAAAGAAGTGATGAAGTCCAATACACTACAACATGAAGGTTGCTAGAGGATTTCAACACTCAAAGAAGAGGTTGATCAAAGATCTCAAGTCCAAGTTCAAAGAGGAACTCATCTTGAAGACTTGAAGACCAAGAAGATTAGTCAAGAAGTCGTATAGGTGTATCCCTTGTAACTAATCTTATTTGATGAATGATAGTTTATAGTATGATGATGCTCATACTCTTGCATTGGTTAATCTTTCAAAGGTTTTGCAAAACGTCTTTTAAGTATTGGTTAATGCCTAAGTTCTTTAAAATGTTTTAAATATCTTTAAAAAAACACATAGGCATGGGTTTAAGAACATTAGAAAGTTGACCAAGTCAAAAAACCACTTGTGGACTGAGTCCGGTCGACCGAGTTCTAGACCTCGGGCGATATGATGAAGTCCCGTCGATCGACATGTGTTGTCTAGTTGACCAAAGTGTCTTTTTTACTTTATCACTTTTGAATGTTCCAAGACTCCGACGGTTATAAAATCTCGGAAAACTATGTTATAGGTCGGTCGACCAAACCTTTGATTCGGATAACCGGACCACCCTTTGCGGTCGACCGAGATGAGAACAGAAGCCTTTGAACTTAACTTCAGAAGCACTTCGGACGACCTACCATATGGTCCGGTCAACCGAAGATTTCTTGTCAAGGGAAAAATATAGTCGTTAAAACTCGATTTGCTTGCAATTTTTTGACCCTTTAAATAGCTTTTAAGGCTGATTTTTGTTTTTTGCTCAAGCCAATAGAGGGGCCTTAGTATACAAGTTTTAGACAAGCAAATCAAACACCTTTCATGAGCTAAATTCTTCCAATCATTCATCAAAACATTTCTATTTGAGAAAGAGCTACATCTACTTATTCTTTCCTTCTCAAATATGAATTAGAGCTTACATTGTAATATCCCATCCTTAAAGGGATTTCTTTTTCTTGACCTTAAATGTAAAATCTCATGTGTTGAGATTATCTTTCTTTGTAATGAGTTGAGTGGCAATGCTTGTTTGTGAGAGTGGTGGTTTTAGGCCTCCAACGAGTTTGAGTGGATCTTTATTGTAATCGTAGGAACTAGAGTGAATGGTGAACCCGAAATAGAAGTACGTTTGATGTGTTCATAAAACCTCCTCTTAGTAGACTAGGTTTGAGAAAGAGTTTACAAGTGTGGAAGGTTACATGAGTGTGTAAAAGACCATTAGTTGGTTTGTCCTTCCTTGTAATCTCTCAAGACAGCTTAGTGGAAAGTTTCCAAAATCCTTAGGTGTGTCCCAAGGTAGTGGATCTAGATCTTTGTGATTGAACCACTTTACATCCCTATGTTTGATCTTCTAACTCTATCTCTGCACTTTCAAGTTGTTACTTTATACTTGAGCTTATATTCACATGAACTTGATTGTATGATCTTTAATTGATTATATGGAGTTAGATCAATTTCTTTTTATATCTTCCCTTCGCTTGGGCATATGAGCTGTATATATCTCTTGTTAAATGCTAGTTCTCCTGATTTGTTTGTTTGTTCTTACAAGTTTTGCATATAGGAATCTTAATATAGACAATCCTCGATTGTATACATTGTCTTGTATTCCTATGTATTGCATTCTACACACATAAGTCATCTACGTGATAATCCTTTAATTCATCTTATATGCTTAATGAACATAATTGTTGTTAAGGTGATCACTTAGGTAAAGAATTTAATAGAAAGGTTAAAAAGTTTGAGAACCTTATTCACCCTCTCCTAGGTTATCCTATTTGGGTATTGCGAACACCCTTCGGGTATTTCAAGGTGGATCCATCGGGAAAACAACAACATGAACCAATGGCTTCTCAAGCCCAGGTATGGAAAATCTGTGAAAGCCCCAAGGGCCAATGCAGCTCAAAATTCCATGAACGCCACACGCGTACTCTATCAATAAAATCATTTTGCCTGAAAAGCGCATGTTCAAAGCACTCAAGATAATACCCCAAAATACTCTTACTATAAGGGTCAAAATCAGTCGCTAAAAGCACGACATCAAGGTATAAACGCCAACCAAATGTGCAAGACCCAACCTCTTTGCTTCGGGCACTAAGGTTCGAAAGGACTCTTTGTTCGCCGGGCACAATAACACCCGGCCAACTAGGCAAGGGGCACAAAGGAAAACACATGCTGCAAAATTATAGAAATTCGAATAGGGATATAAAATTCCAAGGAACGACGGCCTGAACAACGGCAAGTGGTGAGAGATCATCCATGAAGATAAAAGAGGTCATTCATCCAAATGTTCAAGTTATTAACTCATGCATTCCAAATCCAAGTTTTCGAATAAAGCCTTTGTTCCAAGTGTGATGCGAAACCGTGATGTTTTATATCAAGGTTCGGCTTTTTAGCAGATCTTTCTCTATCTTGAAATAGTTTCTATGGGAATATACTCAACACAACTCCAAGCAGGCTAAGTATCAATGAAGGCTGAAACACCACAACTAGAGAAAGAAGCTAGTTGATACAGTAACTCAAAGAATATGAAGTTCTACCAGAAATTCATAAACAAGTATCAAAGGAATAACCTTAATCAAAATATCAATATATCGAGTCTAAGTATTATGTTGGCCGAAATCTCTCTTAAATAGAGTGAAGATTTCGGTTCCAAGCAACAAATAAGGAAGAGTCCTACTTTAGGTAAGACACTTGAATCCTAACTTAAGTGAACTTCCTAAAACAAAACATTACCTAATATGATGGACAACAAGTCCTATTAGGATGCAAATTCCCTTATTCTTGCAGCCAACATGGCTAATAATAATAAAGACTATAAACTAAATATATTAAAGTCTAGAATAGATTTTAATGTAAAAAGACTAAATTTCGTCCAAATTCTGGACAGATTGTTGGGACCAGCTTGCATGACAATTTAGGATACCCAGCATGCAGAATCTGATCTTGTGATCTCATAGAAGTTGTAGATCTGACTCTTATCATTAATATGAAACTGGAATCAGCTTCATTGGATACCTATATCGAAAGATATGATCATTATACCAAACAGTAGCAAAGCTGTACATTCCTTGTACACTTGTGATACTTAAGAGGTTGACTTGTACAACATTCCTAGATGTAATTTAGAGTCCTCTTTGTAACTTAATACACGTTCCCTTGAGTTGGGCAGCCCCGAGGTTGTTACCGCATCATCCCCTCCCTCTTGAAAAGGATTTGTCCCCGAATCATCCCAAAAATCAGCGTTATAATCTGAAAAATGAATAAAAGGGAGCAACTTAGAAATATGGAAAGTAAAAATTGCATTATCCTTACCTACCAAGGAGATTCTCTTGCGGTTGTCCCAAATAAATGGTGTCTTGTCCTTCTTAATGGAAATTAATGGGGCAGCAAGCTTGCAAAAATCGCGAACAAAACGTTTATAAAAGCTTGCCAACTCATATGTTGAACGAACTTGATGGATACTAAGTGTTCTCGCCGATTCCTTTATTGCATTATCTTTTGTTGGATCAACTTTAATACCTTGAAAACTCACAATGTAACTAAGAAGGTTAATAGAATTAGTGTAAGAAACATAATTTCCCATCTTAGCATACAAAGTTTGTGCTTTTAAAATAGTAAAAACAGCCCTAAGATGTTCAATATGATTATCTCGGTTTTTACTAGCAACAAGTATATTATCAAAGTAAGGAATCGGATGTCTATACTTAAAAGTTATGTTATTAATATCGAGACTATCCGTATATAATCTAAAAGTCCTTTCTTGCTTTGGTACAATTTTTGCCGGATTAACATAAGGACTTAAAGACATACTTACCTTCTTCTTTTCAAGAATTAAATAATCTTGTCTTTGAATTTTCTGAATTTTACCCGAAGATGGTTTATATCTTTCAAGATTTTGAAGGCTAACTAACAACCTTCTCGGCAACTCCTTGGGAAAAGTTTCTTGAAATTTCTGAAAAATAGCATAACTAGATATAGAAAAAGATGTTAGATAAAAAGAAAAAGTGTTAGTAACAAGGTTCCTTGCGGTTCCTTTCAAATATAACAAAACAACAAGTTGTTTTGCTTGAATTGCCCTATCTACCTTTCCGGATTTATTGAACAAACATTCTTTTCTCACTTTTTGAGCTATTGCCTTTTTTCTCACTTTTAGCTCGGCTTTTATATCCTTTTTTCCTTCGGTTTTTACCTCCTGGGTAGGTTCGCTCTTTTTTTTCAACTCACGCTCCTTCATTCTTTTCTCTCTACCCTCGGCTAATTTTTGTTGAATCTCACTTACTTTACTTGGTGCCATAGGATGTAAAGTATATCGAATATTATCCTTTGAAACCATGTAGACATTCTTTCTCCCGATATGATCCGCATACCTATCGTATTACCATGGTCTTCCCAAAATAATGTGACTTGCTGTCATAGGTACCACATCACACAAAACTGAATCTTTGAAGTTCCCAATGTTGAAATCTATCTCAACTTGTTTATCAACCTTTATATCACCACTATTGTTTAACCAGGAAAGCTTGTATGGCATAGGATGTGCTTTCATAGGTAAATCCAAAGCGGTTACCATCTCAAATGAACAAACATTAGTGCAACTTCCATTATCAACGTTAACTAAACAAGTTCTATCATTTACAGTGCACAATGTATGAAAGAGATTACTTCTATGTTGATGTAATTCATCTATTTGTTGAGATTGTAAGAGATTCCTATTTACCAAAAGATGATTGCCCTCATTCGGATATTGATCATTGCCCTCGGCCTCAAATTCACAATTTGCCTCCTCGGTTTCTTCCTCACTAAAATATATTGAGTCATCATTATCCGCTTCAATATCAGCTTGCTGTGATGAACTTTCAATAAAAGACATATTAATCTTGAAAAAGAAACACTCAAACTGTTAGATAGAAAACAATTCTCTCAATATTCCAACAATACTTGTCAAGAACTTCCAACTCTAAATGAATTTAAAGGTTCCTAATGTTGTGTTGAGGAAACGCTGAAAAATATGGGAAAGAATTCCTATCTTGACCTACACGAATAGTTAAGAAAGAAAAATAAGAGTAATCGTTAAAAAGATGTGACCTTTACGCTTCTTGATTTCTTGAAAAACTGAAATTTATTCTTGGATGAATAGTGCTGAAACAGTAACCAACAATTGTAAAATCTTGAAAAAAGTGATTTCTTGATTTTCTTGAAAATTGATTTTAATTCTCGGCTGAATAGTGCTGTGAACAGTAACCGAAAATTTAAAATCTTGAAAATCTTGTTTTCTTGATTTCTTTCTTTACCTTATACCTTTAGACTTACTCTTTTCTTGGCCGCCTTTATCAAGAACTCCGTGTCAGTAAGATATTACCTTGATTTGATGAGTTTGATGGCGACTAATTCAAGAACAAGAGGGAACAAGAGCCAATTCCTTTGTGTCCAAGCGGACAAGGAAGTTTGCTTTTGGTTTGATCTGTGTCTAACTAGGATAACCCGGCTGCCAATTTCTTTACTTCCGGGTGGCTTTTGCGTATGGTAGTAATATTTTTTCATGTTATCTTTCTCGGTCTATTCCAAGCAAACAAGAATTTTTTTTGAAAACGTAAAGGTACACCAAGATAGAGATCAACCTTTTGCTCTAATACCACTTGATGCGAAACCTGAAGGGATTCATGGGCGGAAACTCGTTCCAAACACCCATGAGTCCTCCCCTGAAGGATCCGCTCACACAAAATGAATCGGAAAAACAGCAAGAAAAGACTTACAATTTCGGGTTCAAGAATCCGATTCTTGAATGGAAGATGTTGTTTCTTGGATACTTTGTTGCCACCAACGGAATTCCCTTTGCGGAATATCCCTCTACCGGTATCCACACGACGAGACGGGCAGCGAGTGCTAGCTCTTCGTCTTTCTGAGTTTCGGAATTGTGAGAGAAAAGGGAGACCGAAAACTGAAATCAGATTTCAGAGAGTTGGTGATTTTTTTCGGCTGAAAAACTAATAGGCAAGGGTTTCGGCCAAGAGATCATTATATAAGGTATGAGAGTTTGTTCCCATAACCAACTCTCACATCCTCAACTCCTCTCGGCAGTGGGAGTCTTTAACTCCCACGTCCCTTAGACTTCTGCTGCTAGTGGGAGTCCTTATCGGATAATTACTCCCACGTAATCCCAGCTATACCGAAAAAGCCCCTTATCTCTAATTCGAATAATAACGCTTTATCATTCTCAGAAAAGTGAATGTCAAATACAATGAACCTAGACACATTCAAGATTCATTGAATCTGGACATGAAGCTCGTTAGCTCGTCTATGCGTGTGACCCTGTAGGTTCATCTCACAATGGCAATGAAAACACACTTAGTAGTAGTATGTGTTCATAAATCACAAGCGGTCCCTAGCAGGACATTGTGACTACCCAAAGTGAATGAATATACAACGGAACCTAATATCAATCCACTATCTAATCACTTTGTCTCGCGATATCCTAATCAAGCATAAGGCATGGTAGTCGTCGCCCTTATTAAGCTTAATTGTATTTATGCTCGATCTCCAGGTAGACTGTTCCAACTAATAGTATCCGATAACCACTTTATCAAATACATTTGAGCACGGCCATGCATTTAGACAGTCTTTCCCTATCGAGGGGCCCATGGATATCTCTCTCTAATAAGAAAGGGACAAATTCCTTACAATGCCTCTCACATTCAAGCCATGATAGGACACTACATCCGATCATCAGTCGTATGGATTACTCGATTAAAAGTAACGTACGACTGAGTCAAAACGTGGCTCCATTCATGCTAGAATCAATGGAGACATAAGATCTAAGGATTCTAAAATAGTATTGAGGAAGTAATACTTATGACTAAGGACCATGAAGTATTACTTCTCTAACGGATCACGTCCAATACAATGTATCCCTATATATTGCATCTATGATGTGATTTGTATTCATTACACATGATTAGTAAAACGTAATCATCAATCAAACATCATACTAGTTTTATTTCATTGTAAAATAGATTACATAAAACTAGGGACAACTAGAATAGCAATTACATAAGCAAATGAGTTTTACTATCAAATCACGCATTTCATGTTCATAATAAAAAATTAACTATTCATATGAAATGCTCAAAAAGATATAAAACGTACAACATATGCTAATGGTTCTAGGGCACTACTAACAATCTCCCACTTGCCCTAGGTCCAATCATACATGATCCTCAATCCCATTGACCTAGTATGACTCTCATGTTTGAGGGCTGTGGGAGTGGCTTGGTCAATGGATCTGCGATGTTGTGGTGCATGTATGTACTTTGCAAATACTAGCGTCTCCTACTGTCGATGATCTCTCTAATGAGATGGAAACGCTTGAGAATGTGTTTGGATCATTGGTGAGATCTAGGTTCCTTAGCTTGTGAAATGGCACTAGTACTATCACAATAGAGGTCCATCTGGGTTCACAATGCTTAGGGGACGACACCTAGTTCATCAACAAACTTCATGATCAGAGCAGACTTCTTTAGTCGCTTGGAGAGCGACTAGATACTCGACTACATTGTAGAGTCGGCCATGGTTTCTTGCTTTGAGCTCTTCCGACTCACAGCACCTCCATTCAAACAAAACACAAAACTTGATTGCGATCGATAATCATCTACGTCGATCTGGAAGCTTGCATACGTGTAACTATTTACAACCGGACTTCCTTCACGACCTCAGTAAACTAAGAACATATCTTTAGTCCTTCTCAAGTACTTAAGAATGCTCTTGATTTGCGAGTCCAATGTGACTCTCGAGGGGTCGATTGATATCTACTAGTCATACTTAAAGCAAATGAGACATCCGGGCGAGTGCATATCATGGCGTACATAATAGACCCGATGGGCTGAAGCATATGGGATCTTACTCATGCGCTCTTGGTCCTCCTTTGTGGAAGGTCCTTGAGTTACTGCTTTGAGTTTAATGCCATGTGACATGGGCAAGAATCCCTTTTTGGAGTTTTGCAAAGTGAACCGTTTGATGCCTTGTCAATATATCCCACTGCAGCTCAGGCCAATCATTTTGTTAGATCTATCTCTATAGATTCTTATACCCAAAATGTATGTGGCCTCGCCTAAGTCTTTCATGGAAAAGCACTTCCCCAACCAAGCTTTTTCACTTTGTAATGTGGGGATGTCATTTCCAATCAGTAAGATGTCGTCCACGTAAAGCACAAGGAACACTACTGCATTATTAGTTACTTTCTTGTAAACACAAGGCTCGTCTTCATTTTTGATGAAACCGAATTCTTTAATACGTTCATCAAAGCGACGATTCCAGCTTCGAGATGCTTGCTTTAATCCATAAATGGACCTTTGAAGCTTACACACTTTGCTAGGATTTGTTGGGTCAACAAACCCCTCAGGTTGTGTCATATACACATCCTCGAGAAGGTTTCCATTAAGAAACGCAGTCTTAACATCCATTTGCCATATCTCATAGTCATAATATGCAGCTATGGCAAGTAAAATCCTAATTGACTTTATCATCACGACAGGGGAAAAGGTTTCGTCATAGTCAATACCATGAACTTGTCTATAACCTTTAACTACTAGTCGAGATTTAAAAGTGTGTACATTACCATCCATGTCGGTCTTCTTTTTGTAACACCATTTGTTATCAATGACCTTGCACCCTTCGGGTTAGTCAACCAAAGTCCATACTTGGTTGTCGTACATGGATTGCATCTCGGACTTCATAGCCTCTAGCCACTTATCGACTCGGAACTACTGAGTGCCTCTTTGTAGGTAGAGGGTTCATCTTGATCAATCGAGTTCAACTCTGGTGATCATCGATCACGAGAAATCCATATCTCTCGAGTTTGTTGATGTACCCAGACTCGACCTCCTTAGGCCTTGTGTCAAAGATTGAAGCTCGAGTATCGGCACGTGAGCTTGCTTTGGGAACTTCCAAAGTTGGCTCGGATGTTGTTTGGGGATCTTGAATTTCCTCAAGATGGATCGTACTCCCACTATCCTCTTTGGAAATAAATTCCCTTTCAAGGAATAAACCATTACGAGCAACAAACACTTTGTTCTCTGATGGGAGATAGAAGTAATATCCTTTAGTTTCTTTACGATATCCCACAAACAAACACTTGTCAGATTTAGGGGCGAGTTTATCAGATAACAAGCGTTTTACATACGCCTCGCATCCCCAAATTTTGAGAAATGACAAACTAGGTCGTTTCCCAGTCCATATCTCATATGGAGTTTTCTGAACCGCTTTAGAAGGAACTCTATTTAATATAAATGCAGCAGTTTCTAGGCCGTAGCCCCAAAAGGAAATTAGAAGACTTGTTTGACTCATCATAGATCGAACCATATCTAATAAGGTGCGATTCCTCCGTTCCGATACACCATTCCATTGTGGTGTGCCAGGAGGAGTTAATTGCGAAACAATTCCACAACCACTAAGATGTTCGTCAAACTCTTTGTTTAAGGTATTCGTCACCTCGATCTGATCGAAGTATCTTAATACTTTTACCAAGTTGATTTTGTACTTCATTTTGAAATTCTTTGAATCTTCCAAAAGATTCTGATTTATGTTTCATTAGATAGACGTAGCCATATCTACTGAAATCATCTGTGAATGTGATGAAGTACTGAAACCCTCCTCTAGCACTAGTGTTTATTGATCCACAAACATCTGTATGTATGAGGCCCAATAAATCGGAAGCTCTCTCACTTTGTCCAGTAAAGGGAGCTTTAGTCATTTTGCCTAACAAGCAAGAATCACAAGTCTCATAAGACTCTAAGTCAAATGATGTCAAAATTCCATCTATGCGTTTCTCATTTATGTGGCCCAAACGACAGTGCCAAAAGTAAGTCTGGTTTAAGTCATTTGATTTAAACCTCTTAGTATTAATGTTATAGATGGGCCTTTTAATGGAATCATCGAGGTTAAGAATATAAAGCCCATTCATCAAAAAGGCATCTCCATAGAAGATACGATCTTTATGAACGGTGCAAATTTTATTCATAATATTAATTTCAAAACCATCAATATCCAAACAAGAAACTGAAATAATATTCCTACTCAAAGTTGGAACATACAAACAATTATCCAGTTCTATAATAAGGCCACTTGGCAAAACTAAATTAAATGTCCCAGTAGCTACAGCAACAACTCTTGCTCCGTTGGCTACTCTGAGGTCCACTTCTCCTTTTGCGGTGATCTACTCTTTTTGAACCCCCTGCACATTTGCACAAATGTGAGATCCATATCGGTATCTAATACCCATGAAGTAGGAGCGAGACATGTTAATTTCAATAACATAAATACCTAGAGAGACAGTCAAACTGGCCTTTCCCTTTTTCTTCTCTTCCAAATAGAGTTTGCAGTTCCGTTTCCAATGACCTGGTTCATTGCAATGGAAGCAAACTCCCTCCTTTGGTGCCTTGGCTTTGGGCTGGGGCTTGGGCTTGTCATTGCCTTTGCCTTTGCCTCTCTTGGTTCGTGGGCTTTCCCTTTCCTTTCTTCTTGAAATTCCCTTTTTGAACCATTAAGACTTCAGGGGTCTTCTTAATGTTCAGTTCAGCCTGCTTGAGCATCCCGTGTATTTCAGGTATGGTCTTCTCCATGGCATGCATGTTGAAGTTCATAATAAATTGGTCATACTCCGATGGGAGTGAGCCCAAGATCATATCTGTGGCCATGTCATGACCTACGGGAGCCCCAAGTTTCTCAAGTTGGTCAAAATAGCCCTTCATCTTAAGAACATGTGCACTTACAGAGGTGCCAGGGGCCATTTTGCAACTATTTAACGCCTTAGTTGTGAGGAATCTTTCATGACGAGCTTGCTCTTGGAACATTTCCTTGAGCTGGCCCATCATCTGGAAAGCCTCAACTCCTTCGAACTGTTTTTGAAGGTCAGTGCTCATTGTGACTAACATGAGACAAGTCACATCGTTAGAGTCATCAAAATGCTTCTTCCAAGTATCTCTTTCAGCTCTAGGGGAGTTATTTGCAGGCTGTTCAGGAATGTCTGTATCAAGAACGTACATCTTTCTTTCCTGCTTAAGGACAATCCTTAAGTTGCGGGCCCAAACAAGGAAATTGGTCCCGCTTAGTTTTTCCTTCTCAAGGACGGATCGCAATGAATTGTGTGATGTATTGGTTGCCATTATCTACATTAAATTATTTACAAACTTATTAGTTTTGAGCAAAAACATTTTCCACAATTTTCAACACTTGATAAATAGTGGGGAAAAACATTTAAACAATAGTTATAGGAAAGCTTTGGCTTAACACCCATAATTAAAGTAAAATCATGTAATGGGATTGACATCTATATGTCCCGGCTATTTCCCATTTTATGCCCTAGGCCCAAAACTATTTTGATGGCCTAGTTAAGTCGAACCATGTCTAAGCATGTGTGTAAAACACAAGAGAGGGGGGGGTGAATTGGGTTTTAACTAACTTGGAAACTTTTTCAATTCTTTGCAAAGCTATTGTAAGTTTGAGCTAGAAGAATTAAAGCAATGCAAAGTAAAACCCAATAACAAGACAAAGGATTTAGAGTGGTTCGATTCACTTAGAATCTACATCCACTACCTTGAGCTGCACCCAAGGATTTCAACAACTTCACTAAGAAGATCTTTTTACAAATGTGGCTAACTCACTAAGAGTTTTACAACACAACCACAATACAAAAGCTCACTAAGAACTTGCCCACACTAAGTAGGACTTTTACAACAATTACCCAATCACAAAGAAAGGGAGAAATGAATGTTTAATACAAAGAATATTCACTCTTCTAAGTGAAAGATTAATACCTTTGAAGTACAAGAATTGTTGCTCTTTAGAACATATGAATTCCACTCTTTGTCTTGCTTTTGAAATATTGCTCTTGAATGATTTAGATCATGGAAATGAAGAGCATTTACTTTGAGAGTGTTTGGACTTGATAAGGAATCAATGTAAAATGTATTTTCAAGTCTTAGCATGATTCTCTAGCTTTGGAGTATAAATACATTTCAAAATAGGCTGAAAATCGAGTCTCCAACTGGTCAAAAACGGCTAGTAAAAGACAGAGTTCGGTTGACCGAAGGTGAACTTCGGATCCACTTTGGGTACCTCGGTCGACCGAGGTAGTGTATAGGTCGACCGACCTATTTTTGTTAAGCTCTCAGTTTCTCGACGGTTGAACCGAACTTGAGCTCGGTTGACCGAACTTCCAAAGTGATTTTTCACACGTTTTGAAATCTTTTGAAGTCTATTGAAGTCTAAAAAGGTTTTCCTAAAAGGTAACAAGTAAGAACACTTGGGAAAACTTTTCTAAAAGACTTATCAATGAAATCAAAGGCTTTTTGGATAAGAACACATGTAAAGATCATTTTGAAACTTAAGCCTTTTGAAAACGTGTTTGTGTGCAAGCAAGACTAGAGTGTAGAGCTTATGTTCATGAGAGCTTTGGTTAGAGCTTTCTAAGATAAATACTAATAACGACAAAGTTAATCTAACCAAACCTAAGTCTTCAATCTTCAATCTTGATGGATGAGCCTTGTATAACTTTGAATCTTGATAACAATGGCTTTCAATGGCTTGATTGAAGTACTTAGAGCTTCCATAACGAGTTCCGATATTCTATCACAAATATTAAGATCATTAGACACAACATTAAAAGTTTGTCCAATATCAAAAACTGAGTTTGTTCGCCCTTAGGGCTTACAATATGGAAATCACTATTTTCCCATCTCCTCTTGCCTAGATAACCACTTATCCGTTGCTTTGGCAAGCAGACATAATGATGATCCAAGCTCATGGAGTGCTTAGGATATGGTAGGCATTTTAAGACTTAATTAAAACCATTTGATGTGACGTCTAAAATAAATCCATTCAGACATAAAATAAACATCACACGCAGGATATGAAGTGAAAATGTAAATGTGATATAGCATGGCCTATTCCTATAATGACTTCCACGAGCCTTGTGGGAGCCAAGGGTCAATCTAAGTCTGTATTCATCTCATGAATGTAGTCTTCGATCCAATGTCCTCCTGTCTTGTTACATGATTGCATGGGCATACCCAGCCTTCAATGTGAAGTAATAAAACTAATCTAAGAAAGCAGTTACAATTTTACATCATAAAGAAAAACGACTCGCAGGTCGTACTATAAAATTACAACTCAAACATGTAAAACAAGAGGTATAGTAGGCCATGCTATTCACCATGCTAATATCACGTAAAACATGACATAAATAATTCGCGTATATAAATACAAGTTTATATGTGTTGCCACTACGCAGAGCTGACGGCGGTCCGGGGGCAGCGCCCCTGGAAGAAAAATCTGATTCTACATCAGCTCATCGAATGAGTTTTTCTGCCCATATTTACCCCTCTTCTGCCTTACTTACATAATCGGATTATGTATTGTTTAATCGGATTAACAGCAGGATTAATCGAGTTAATTACAATTTATGCGTGAGAATAGAATTAATTAGATTAATTCCAGATTCACAGATACAGTTTATGCAGAATCAATATTCACAGAAACAGTTTATCCCGAATCAACATTCACGGAAACAGTTTATGCATAATCAAAAACCGAAAACAGTTTATATCATAACAGTTCATATAACCGTATAAACATGATGAACCGAGAAGAGTTTATGCGTATACTCATCAAAAGATACAATCTTTAAATGCAGTTAAACTGTTTATGCATTTATCATGATCAAAGAAACGATCTTTTCTGATTCAAACATACACATACCAAATCAGAATTGATAGTGTTATTGTCTGATTAACAATATAAAATTCGAATCGTATGAGCAAGGCTCTGATACCACTGAAGGGATTCATGGGCGGAAACTCGTTCCAAACACCCATGAGTCCTCCCCTGAAGGATCCGCTCATACAAAACGAATCGAAAAAATATCAAGAAAAGACTTACAAATTCGGGTTCAAGAATCCGATTCTTGAATGGAAGATGTTGTTTCTTGGATACTTTGTTGCCACCAACGGAATTCCCTTTGCGGAATATCCCTCTACCGGTATCCACGCGACGAGACGGGCAGCGAGTGCTAGCTCTTCGTCTTTCTGAGTTTCAGAATTGTGAGAGAAAAGGGAGACCGAAAACTGAAATCAGATTTCAGAGAGTTGGTGATTTTTTTCGGCTGAAAAATTGATAGGCAAGGGTTTCGGCCAAGAGATCATTATATAAGGTATGAGAGTTTGTTCCCATAACCAACTCTCACATCCTCAACTCCTCTCGTCAGTGGGAGTCTTTAACTCCCACGTCCCTTAGACTTCTGCTGCTAGTGGGAGTCCTTATCGGATAATTACTCCCACGTAATCCCAGCTATACCGAAAAAGCCCCTTATCTCTAATTCGAATAATAACGCTTTATCATTCTCAGAAAAGTGAATGTCAGATACAATGAACCTAGACACATTCAAGATTCATTGAATCTGGACATGAAGCTCGTTAGCTCGTCTATGCGTGTGACCCTGTAGGTTCATCTCACAATGGCAATGAAAACACACTTAGTAGTAGTATGTGTTCATAAATCACAAGCGGTCCCTAGCAGGACATTGTGACTACCCAAAGTGAATGAATATACAACGGAACCTAATATCAATCCACACTCTAATCCCTTTGTCTCGCGATATCCTAATCAAGCATAAGGCATGGTAGTCGTCACCCTTATTAAGCTTGATTGTATTTATGCTCGATCTCCAGGTAGACTGTTCCAACAAATAGTATCCGTTAACCACTTTATCAAATACATTTGAGCACGGCCATGCATTTAGGCAGTCTTTCCTTATCGAGGGGCCCATGGATATCTCTCTCTAATAAGAAAGGGACAAATTCCTTACAATGCCTCTCACATTCAAGCCATGATAGGACACTACATCCGATCATCAGTCGTATTGATTACTCGATTAAAAGTAACGTACGACTGAGTCAAAACGTGGCTCCATTCATGCTAGAATCAATGGAGACATAAGGTCTAAGGATTCTAAAATAGTATTGAGGAAGTAATACTTATGACTAAGGACCATGAAGTATTACTTCTCTAACGGATCACGTCCAATACAATGTATCCATATATATTGCATCTATGATGTGATTTGTATTCATTACACATGATTAGTAAAACGTAATCATCAATCAAACATCATACTAGTTTTATTTCATTGTAAAATAGATTACATAAAACTAGGGACAACTAGAATAGCAATTACATAAGCAAATGAGTTTTACTATCAAATCACGCATTTGATGTTCATAAGCAAAATTAACTATTCATATGAAATGCTCAAAAAAATATAAAACGTACAACATATGCTAATGGTCCTAGGGCATTACTAACAAAACCGTGATGTTTTATATCAAGGTTCGGCTTTTTAGCAGATCTTTCTCTATCTCGAAATAGTTTGTATGGGAATATACTCAACACAACTCCAAGCAGGCTAACTATCAATGAAGGCTGAAACATCACAACTAGAGAAACAAGCTAGTGGATACAGTAACTCAAAGAATATGAAGTTCTACCGGAAATTCATAAACAAGTAACAAAGGAATAACCTTAATCAAAATATCAAAATATCAAGTCTAAGTATTATGTTGGCCGAAATCTCTCTTAAATAGAGTGAAGATTTCGGTTCCAAGCAACAAATAAGGAAGAGTCCTACTTTAGGTAAGACTCTTGAATCCTAACTTAAGTAAACTTCCTAAAACAAAACATTACCTAATATGATGGACAACAAGTCCTATTAGGATACAAATTCCCTTATTCTTGCGGCCATCATGGCTAATAATAATAAAGACTATAAACTAAATATATTAAAGTCTAGAATAGACTTTAATGTAAAAAGACTAAAATTCGTCCAAATTCTGGACAGATTGTTGGGACCAGCTTGCACGACAATTTAGCATACCCAGCAGGCAGAATCTGATCTTGTGATCTTCATAGAAGTTGCAGATCTGCCTCTTATCTTTAATATGCAACTGGAATCAGCTTCATTGGATACCTATATCGAAAGATATGATCATTATACCAAACAGTAGAAAAGCTGTACATTCCTTGTACACTTGTGATACTTAAGAGGTTGACTTGTACAATATTCCTAGATGTAATTTAGAGTCCTCTTTGTAAATTAATACACGTTCCCTTGAGTTGGGCAGCCCCGAGTTTGGTACCGCATCAAAGTGTTTAAAGTATTTAATCTAAAGGCTCATGGGGACAAAGAAGCCTTCCAAGAATGCAAGGCACAAAGATTAAATCCATCTAATCGCGTTTGAAGGCAAGATACACAATTGGAAGGAAAACAGTTAAAGGGCATTTTAGGAAACTTGTAAATTAAAGTCTATTCATCTTTTTGTTATTTACTTATTATTGTTCTAGCCGCCATTATCTAGATAAGGCTAGAATAAAGGACATGTTGTCCATGTGTTTAATTAGTAGTTCAATTATAGTAGTTTACTATTCTTAGGATAGAAGAATTCTAACTTAATTAGGATTCTTCCTTGTTGGTTCCATGGAACCGAAATTCCACTTTATTTAAGAGGAAATTAGGCCAATTATTATTTAGACTAGATATATTATATTTCTTAAGGTTATTTCTTAGTTACTTATGAATTGAACTTCTATGTAGAACTTCATTCATTATTTGAGTTACTGTATCAACAAGGTAGTTTCATTTGTTGTGGTGTTTCAGCCTCCATTGATAATCAACCTTCTTGGAGTTGTGTTGATTATATTCCCCTTGGAAACTAATTCGAGAAAGAGAAAGATCCGAGTTTCAACCTTTTGTGTCGAATCTTGACCTTAAAAATCAAGGTTCCTCATAAACAAGGGCTCGCCGGAGAACAACAAACGAATATGTTCTAAGAGGAAAAGCACATAGGGAATAACAAAGAGCCACATTAGAAGAAAGCACTCAAAGTAAAGGAAGTTAAAGTAAAAAGTGAAAACCAATGATCACTCTCTATTTATATCCTCTAGATGAATAGTAACTTCTCAGACGGTAACTGCCACGTAGGGCACGCTTACACCACGATTGGCGTAGCTATGCCACGTCACTACCAGCATGCTAAAGGGCTTTTCAAGAAGAAAAAAGTAACAGATGAATCTACCCAAAAAAAAGATAATAAGTTCATAATAGCTCCTCACTAAGTATCTTGAAGGGCTCATGATGGGATTGGACCCAGGTGATCGGACATGACCCAGTAAATTCGAATCTCGGCCGAGAAGAACTTGCACAAAGCCCAGGAACGGAGCACAATGACTAAAGCCCCCGCCCAAGTCCACGAAGTGGGCGCACAAATCGCAAGCTTGGACCTAGCTCAGGTTTTGGGTTGGATTTCACGAGGCCCAATCACTACAAAATACCTCACCAATGGACAGATAGAGCGCGTGCTGCTCACTCGGCGACACAAGCATCCATAGACGGTTTGCAAAAACGCGGTGGCATTCTCATACTTAAACTTACTCTACTACAATGTATATCTCAAAGTTATAGGGAAAGGGCCTCTATAAATAGAGCCCTTCCCGCCACATTTTACCTCAAGTCATTTCTAGCTCTAAAAACTCTTGCCAAGTTCTTGATAGTCTTTCTACTCAAACTAACTTAATAATCAGAGCATGATTGAGGTGTTTACTCATCTCTTTAACATTGTTCATCTTGCAGGAATAGGTAGGGGTGTTCATGGTTCGGGTTGGTTCGATTTTACACATTTTTTAAACCAAACCGAAATATTCGGTTTGAAAATTTTGAAACCAATAGAAACCATTCAAAATCTCAAACCGATGCATTCGGTTTGTATCAGTTTTGTTTGGTTGTTCGGGAGATACAAAATATATTGATTATAAAGTAAAAATAAAACAATTTTTTTTCTATAATTATTTAGCTGCTAAAAATATAAAAGAAATAAGACTATTGTTTTCACAAGTTAAACACAATCAAAAACAAAATAATGAAACATAAATTCTTGATTCTTGAACTTCAATAAAAAGTAAAAATAAAACAATTTTTTTTTTTTATATAATTATCTAGCTACTAAAAATATAAAGAAATATGTCTATTGTTTTTCACAAGTTAAACGCAACAAAAAAAAAACAAATTAATGAAACATAAATTCTTGATCTTGATTCTTGAAATTCAAATAAATTACTAAAAAATTATCCTACAATGAAAAAAGAAAAAAAATACAAAAATTACATCATTATTAATTTCAGAGTAAAACAAAAACTTCAGGTGAATCTAAAACCACATACAACAGATTACTATTAAATCTATTACTTTAGCAATTGAAGAGCTTGTTTATCATGTTATAAATATGAAGTTCAATATGTTTTATTGCAAAAGAGTTTATTATTTATTTATTAAGGGAGGGGGCCTATCTGTTACAAGAAATATGGGGATTAAAGAAGCGGGGAGGGGGTTCGAACTCATGACCTCTACGTCAAGAGACCTCAGCCTTGACCACTAGACCAATGCCTCATTGGCTACAAAAGAGTTCTTTATATATATATATATATATATATATATATATATATATATATATATATATATATATATATTTGGTTTGGTTCGATTTGGATTAAAAAAAATTAAACCAAATTGAAAGTTCGATTTTAATATAGTCGAAACCGAAACTAGTCCAATGCACCGTTCAAACCTAAAAATCGGTTTGGATTGGTTTGATTTGGTTTGTTTCGGATTTTCATGAACACCCCTAAAAATAGTTAAGCAGCTCAGACCGAGACCCAGAGCTCCAATCCGAGTCACCACCATCTCTTATTAGCTCGACTAGTTTAACACCAGGTAGGTAGCTCGGCTGACCCTTTGACTTTTGCCCGAGTTCCTCCCCACACTCTAGCTATGAAAACTTAGACACCCCTTAGTTAGAAATAATCCCTTGAGAAATAACTATTTTCCAAAAAAATAATGCGTGTTACAGAAAAAGAACAATTATTCTCCTTAAACAAATTTTAGAGGTCAGAATTCATATTTTTTTTTTTTATGAATACAGAATTTGTATTCCGCTTGTGTAAAATAAAAAACGTTCCCAATGTAGACGTAGTCAACCATAACTTTAGCTGTCAGTCTGTCACGACAGTCCAACTGAAGTCACCACCCCATTTTCTGTTTGCAATATAGACTCGTATATGTATTTTTCTTTTGCTAAGTAAATATTTAATCATTAGATAAATCCGAAACTGGATTAGAGTTACAAAAAGTGCCTCCCTTACAAATTACCGAAGGTGGAATGGCAGAAACGGTTGGAGTACATTTAATCTAAGGTGCGCCAATTCGATTGGGCTGGGCCGGGCCGGGCTTCGGGCCGGGCCGGGCCGAGATTGGATTGGGCCGACCGACCCGTTTGGACCGACCTTATGGCTGGAATGTTAGACATAAATTCAGCCCTCTTGATGGTGGTTGATGTGGTGGAGAGAGTGGAGGAGTAATTCTCTCCATGATCTCCCACTTCCCCCATTATCTCACCCCACTCTCTCTTGATAGACTAGAGGAAATATTCAGATTTTTCCTATCATTCTAAACAGTTTTCTCCAGCCTTTTGAAGCTAAGAGAATAGAGAGAAAAAGTGAGTTTTAGAGAGAAAAAGACAAGACAAATTTCTGGACTTTTTTCTTGCATTTTTGCTAATAGAAAAGAAGTTAGAAAGCTTGTTTCTTGTTCTTGAAAAGGTCGTTCATACTCCATCCATTGAAGAGTGTCTTCAAAGCTTCTACAAGGCGTTGGCTAGCACCAAGCAGTAGAAGACCATCTCCGAAAGATCGAGTGGATACCGGAAGAGACGGAGCCTGCAAGCGTGGTGTTCCGTTCGTTACAACAAACCGCTGAAAGCGTTTCAGCCATTCTAGCATCCATATAAGGTAAAACACTATCCCATAGTCGTAGGTACTTACTCGTGAAAGATCCTGATAGAGGCGGGTCAAAGTTATTTCCGCTGCGCTTATGTGTATGACCCGGTTATTCCTCTAACAGAAACATCAACACAGCCTACAATAGAATTTGATTTAGCCCATTGAACCAAATTATGAGCATGAAAATTTGCTATCCTATTTACATAATTTACCTTCCAAAGTTTAAATCTAGAAAGGATATAAGCACCAGATTTAACCAAATCTGTTGCAGTCCAATGAATATCAGATAAGTGACCATTAAGACATTTCAAAACATTTAAACAATCAACTTCCATAATGATTTTCTGCAAATTCAAAGACTGTAGTTTTTCCATAGCTATAAGGGCTGCATGAGCTTCTTCTTCAAAGGGTGTTCTAGATTAAAATCTCTGAATCCACATCCCTAGATTGTCCCCTTTATCATTTCTGATAATATAGGCACTAATTGCTTCATCATCTCTAATAAAACCATCATCAAAGTTTACCTTAATAACATCTGATGCAGATCCGGGGTACAACATACCAAGAATTCGACAACGAAAAGGTTTCGGATCTTTCTCTTTCTCGAAATCAGTTAAACGGAGGAATATAATCAACGCGACTCCAAGAAGGTTGATCATCAATGGATGCTGAAACACCACAATAAGCGTAAACTAAACTTATTGATACAGTAACTCAAAAGAAGGAATGACGAGGTAAGAACCTCACATCATGTTCCAAAAATATCTTGTATTAAAGCAACTAATCTAAAAATTATGTTGGCCGAACCCTCCATTATATAGAGTAATAATTCGGTTCCAAACAACAACAAATAAGAGTCCTTGAAGAATTAGGACTCTTGATTAAACAACTTGCTATCAAGTAAAACACTTAAACAAGAAGAGTCCTAGTAGATGTGGAACTCTTAACAACTAGATAACCAACTAACTAACACATGGACAACATGTCCTTTATTATAGCAATACTACTTGCTATACACGAAAATAATGTAAATAACATGCTGAAAATAATTAAAGTCTAACATAGACTTTAATTGTACAAAGACTAAAATGCCCTTTAATTTCGTCCCAATTCTGGACAGCTTGTTGGGCCAACTTGTATGACGATTTCGGATATTAAGAAGGCAGAATCTGATCTCGTGATCTTCATGAAAGTTGTAGATCTGCCTCTTATCTTTAATATGCAATTGGAATCAGCTCCATTGGATTCTTGGATTGATAGATATGATGTTTATACCAAACTGTTGCAAAGCTGTCCAATCCCTTATCATTCTCTCTTTCTTCAAAAAGATTCGTCCTCGAATCTTGAGCGTTGTGGTAGGATGAACAGTAAGGGAATGATTATTATTTTTTTTTCCTTTTCTAGAAGACTTACCCTTCTCTTGGCTGCACGGTATCAAAACTCCTTTGATGTGTGGTTATGTGCACGACAATGACAAGAACAAGGGGTGAAAAAACCAATTCTTGGACGAGGCGCCTACGCTATCAATCCAAGAAGTTTGCTTTTTGGTTTGAACACTTGTCTCAAATATATTTCGGCTGCTTTTTCTAATAAAGCCGTGTTTTTTTTTGTCAATTCAAGCAAACAAGAAATTTTTTAATGAAAACGGTAAACGGATCACCAAGAAAGAGAGGTACCTTTTACTCGGATACCAAATAATGAAGAACAACCTTGTGCCTTTCCAAGCACTTTAAAGGTTTTCTCGTGCCTTTCAAAGCACTTTAGAGAATTCGACAAAAGAGGTACACCAAGAAAGAGATAAACCTTTTGCTCTGATACCAAATGATGCGGATCCGGGGTACAACATACCAAGAATTCGACAACGAAAAGGTTTCGGATCTTTCTCTTTCTCGAAATCAGTTTAACGGGGGAATATAATCAACGCGACTCCAAGAAGGTTGATCATCAATGGAGGCTGAAACACCACAATAAGTGTAAACTAAACTTATTGATACAGTAACTCAAGAAGGAATGGCAAGGTAGAAACCTCACATCATGTTCCAAAAATATCTTGTATTAAAACAACTAATCTGAATATTATGTTGGTCGAACCCTCCATTATGTAGAGTAATAATTCGGTTCCAAACAACAACAAATAATAGTCCTTGAAGAATTAGGACTCTTGATTAAACAACTTGCTATCAAGTAAAACACTTAAACAAGAAGAGTCCTAGTAGATGTGGAACTCTTAACAACTAGATAACCAACTAACTAACACATGGACAACATGTCCTTTATTATAGCAATACTACTTGCTATACACGAAAATAATGTAAATAACATGCTGAAAATAATTAAAGTCTAGCATAGACTTTAATTGTACAAAGACTAAAATGCCCTTTAATTTCGTCCCAATTCTGGACAGCTTGTTGGGCCAACTTGTACGACAATTTCGGATATTAAGAAGGCAGAATCTGATCTCATGAAAATTATAGATCTGCCTCTTATCTTTAATATGCAATTGGAATCAGCTCCATTGGATTCCTGGATTGATAGATATGACGTTTATACCAAACTGTTGCAAAGCTGTCCAATCCCTTATCAACATCTTTTGGAGGAAGTTTCCAAGTAACATTCTTCTGATTAACCCCTCTCTTCATAGCTCTTCCTATGCCAGCTTCCCAATAACTTCTTGCCTTGAGCACTTCTTCCCCTTGCTTCTGTTGTTTCCGGAGAATGTCATTCCTTTGAATCCATGTCTGCTCTAATGTAACTGCAAAGAAATTAAAGAATTCAGATCTCATATTAACTGGAATAGGAAAAGGAAAAATACTTGAAGGTGAAGTTACTTCCCTAATCCATCTTGAGATGCTCCAATCCTGAATTTCAGCTAGGTTGATCTTTCATTTGGAGGAGAACCATAAAGCTTTAAAGAAAGGGCATTTGATGAAAATGTGACCAGGGTCTCTTCCTCTCCTTGACACAAAAGACAATTATCTTCCTGAATCCAAAAGCAGTATTTCAACCTTCCCCTAGTTGGTAAAACATTACACAGAATTTTCCAAATAAAATGTTTATGCCTATTATGTAAGTTAGAATGCCATAACTTGTTCCAGTTTTTCCTATGGATAAGGGAAGCTCCCCAAAATCTCTATTAGTTCACTTCTCTATAAGCAGATTTCACAATGAATTGCCCTGTCGAAGAGGGCAACCATACCATAAAGTCATGTTCCCTAGAGGGAATAATATGTTGAATAGCTTGAGCAGTAGTCTGATAAAATAAAAGGTGTTCAATAAGACTCCTGTTCCACCCAGCCTGATCATAGTTCATAAGTTCCTTCACAAGAACACAAGAATCCATACTCATGTGATCCCCATGTAGCCTAAATCCTTGAATATAAGGGATCTAAGGATCCTCCCAAATATTCGCCTCAGAATCTTTCACCACTTTGATGCAAGTACCTTTTTTAAAGTGTCAGTGGTTTTTAAAATACCATACCAAATCCAAGAGGCATTGTTCACAGAAAGATTCAAATTGAGCAAATTCCTACCTCTCAAATATTTAGACTTCAAAAGTTTCACCTAAGTTTTATCAGAATTCTGCATGATAGCCCATCCCAACTTTGACACACAAGCTGTATTCATATCAACAGCTTTCCTAAACCCAAGTCCCCCAGCCAATTTAGGAACACATAAAGAATCCCAGGATTTAAGATACAAGTGCCTTCCAGAATTCTCCTTGAAACCCCACCAAAAATCTCTACTAAGACTATCTAATTTATTGCATAAAGAAATAGGCAAAATATGCATCTGCATCACATAGATATGGATAGATTGGGCCACAAACTTAACAAGAATGCTCCTACCTGCCTGAGATAGAGCTGTAATTTTCCAGCTTGCTAGTTTTCTCCTAAGTTTCTCCACCACAGGAAAAAAAAAAGCCTCTTTCTTAGACTTTCCTTTGCAAAAAGGACTACCCAAGTAAGAACTTTTATGATCACATTCCTTCATACCCAAAATGGTACTGGCCTCTTCCTTGGCAAAAATCCCAACATTTTTGTTGTAGTGGACTACAAATTTGTCAAAATTTATGTTTTGCCCATACCAGCTGCAGAACTGATTAATGCACTTCATCAGACTCCTCAAGATTTGCTATACAGAAGATGGTAAGATCATCAGCAAATATTAAATGAGAAATACTAGGAGAAGTTCTACTCATCTTAATTCCATGTATTCTGCCTTGTAATTCAACCTGTGAGATCATCCTAGAGAGGAGGTCAAATACCAAGGTAAACAAAGCAGGTGAAATAGGATCACCTTGCCTTAGTCCCCTAGAAGGGGAAAACATACCATAAGGAGACCCATTGATCAGAATGGAAAAAGAGGAAGTAGAAATGCACTGAAACACCAAGTTCACAAATGTATCACAGAAACCATGCTTTCTCAAAATACTAACAAGTAAAGAACACTTAACTTTATCATAAGCTTTAGACATATCCACTTTAAGGGCCATAAGTCCAAACTTACCTTTCTTGCTATTCATATGGTGCATCAATTCATGATAGATGATGATGTTATCTTATACCTTTCTTTGATGGAGATCCCTGAAAAGACATCTTAATAATTCAAGAAAACGCACAAAAATGTTAGATAGCAAAGAAAGATTCACTCTTTATTCCAACAATGCTCGTATAGAACTTCAAACTCTAGATAAAAGAATAGGTTCCTAACTTGTTGCGTTGACACAAAGCTGAAAAAAAATAAGGAAAGAAATCCTATCTTTGATCTAAACGAAAAGCTTTAGAAAGAAAAAGATGAAGAAACAAAATCCTAATCGAGAACGGAAACCGGTTCTTGATGATCTTGATGTTCTTGATTCGGATGAACAGTAATCTGTGAACAGTAACTTGAAATATCCCTTGATCTTGGCCGAATGGTATCAAGTATTGAGGCTCTAACTCTTTCAACACTTAATGTATTTGATTATTTAATACGGCTCAAAACAAAAGGGTGAACGTTTGCCAATTCTTGAACTAGGCTCTAACGCTTTCGTTTGCAAGAAGTTTGCTAATGGCTTTATAGTTCTCTATTCTAATATATACTTGGCTGCCAATTTCTTTACACTAAGAGGCTTTTGAATCGGCTGCTCTTTTAATATATATGCCGTGAGTTTTTTTTTTGTCAATCTAGCAAACAAGAAGAAAAAAATTTGCGTAGGGTACACCGGGAATTGAGAAGAACCTTTTGCTCTGACACCACCTGATGAAGAACCGAATGGTACAAGGTACCAAAGAGTTCGGCTTTTAGTTGAGCCCGATCTTTCTCTAATTCTCGAACTAGTTTCTAGGGAATATAATCAACGCAACGCTAAGGAAGGCTAATTATCGATGGAGGCTGAAACACCACAACAAGAGAAACTAAACTTGTTGATACATTAACTCAAGAATGAATGAATTCTTAAAAGAAGTTCATACACGAGAAGCTAAGGAATAACCTTACCAAAATATCAATATATCTAACGTAAATATTAAGGGAGCCGAAATCACTCTTAAATAGAGAGATTTCGATTACAATGAACCAATAAAAGAAGAGTTCTTGAAGAAGTAGGACTCTTGGAAAACAACTTGCTATCAAGTAAACTACCTAAACACGATAATAGACAACATGTCCTATTCTCTTGGTTATAGGCGACAATAACAGCTAACAAAGCTGAAAAATAACTAACTAGGTGAAGAGTCCTAATAGATGTGGGACTCTTAACAGCTAGATAACCAACTATGGACAACATGTCCTTTATTATAGAAACTACTTGCTATACACACCTAAATACTCTAAATAAAGTAAATAACAAAGTTGGAAAATAATTAAAGTCTAGCATAGACTTTAATTGTACAAAGACTAAAATGCCCTTTAATTTCGTCCCAATTCTGGACAGATTGTTGGATCGGGTTGCGCGACAGTTTCGGACACCAAGCTGGCAGAATCGGATCTTGTAGTCTTCATAGAAGTTGTAGATCTGCCTCTTAACTTAAATATGCAAATGGAATCAGGTCCATTGGATATATATATATATATATATATTGAAGGGATTCATGGGCGGAAACTCGTTCCAAACACCCATGGATCCTCCCCTGAAGGATCCGCTCATATGAAACAATTCGAAAAAGCATCAAGAAACAGCAAGAAAAACTTACGGTTTTGGATTCAAGAAGCTACTTCTTGAATGGAGGATGATGTTTCTTGGATCGGATCTGCCTCTTAACTTAAATATGCAAATGGAATCAGGTCCATTGGATATATATATATATATATATATCGAAGGGATTCATGGGCGGAAACTTCGTTCCAACACCCATGGATCCTCCCCTGAAGGATCCGCTCATATGAAACAATTCGAAAAAGCATCAAGAAACAGCAAGAAAAACTTACGGTTTTGGATTCAAGAAGCTACTTCTTGAATGGAGGATGATGTTTCTTGGATCGGATGTTGCTACCGATTGATCTCCCTTTGCGGAAAGTCCCTCTACCGGTATCCACGCGACTTTAAACGGGCAACATTGCTAGCTCTTCGTCTTTTCTGATTTTCGGGAATTTAGAGAGAAAAAAGGAGAGGCAGAAACTATTTCGGCTTCTTAGGTATTTCGGCTGAAAAGCATTGGAGTCTAGGGTTTCGGCCAACAGTTTATTATATAGGGTGTGAGAGTTTGTTCCCGAACTAACTCTCACGTCCCTCAACTCCTTTCTCGGCAATGGGAGTCCTTAACTCCCACGTCCCCTTAGACTTCGTTGGTAGTGGGAGTCCCTTATCGGATAATAACTCCCACGTAATCCCAGCTATAGGTAAAATACCGAAATTGCCCCCTGTCTCTAATTCGAATAATAAACACTTTATTATTTTCAGAAAGACAAATGTCGATACAATGAACCTAGACACATTCTAGATTCATTGAATCTGGACATGAAGCTTGTTAGCTCGCCTATGCGTGTGACCACGCAGGTTCATATCACAATGGCAATGAAAACACACTTAGTAGTAGTGTGAGTTCATAAGTCACAAGCCGCCCCCTAGCAGGGACATTGTTACTACCCAAGGTGAATGAATTTACAACGGAACCTATTGTCAATCCACTATTTAATCCCTTTGTCTCGCGATATCCTAATTAAGCATAAGGCATGGTGGTCGTCACCCTTATTAAGCTTAATTGTATTTATGCTCGATCTCCGTGTAGACTGCTTTCGACAAATACCATTTGATAACCACTTTATCAAATACATTTGAGCACGACCATGCATTTAAATGACTCTTTCCCTATCGAGGGCCCTATGGATATCTCTCTCAATAATAGAGAGGGACAAATTCCTTACAATGTCTCTCACATTCAAGCTATGATAGGACACTACATCCGATCATCAGTCGTATTGATTACTCTATACAAGTAACGTCCCGACTCGAGTCAAAACGTGGCTCCATTCATACTGGAATCAATGAAGACATAAGGTCTAAGGATTCAAAAATAGTATTGAGAAGTAATACTTATGACTTAAGACCATGAAGTATTACTTCTCTGAAGGATCACGTCCCAATACAATGTATCCCTCATATATTGCATCTATGATGTGATTTGTATCCATTACACATGATCGGTAAAACAAGATCATCAATCAACAATCATACTAGTTTTATTTCATAGTAATTAAGCATTACATAAAACTAGGGACTTCTAGAATAGTAATTACATAAGCTAATGAGTTTTACTATCAAATCACACATTTGATAATCAAAAGCAAAATTAACTATTCAATTACATGCTCAAAAGATAATAAAACGCACAACATGTGCTAATGGTCCTAGGGCACCAGCAACTATTTAACGCCTTAGTTGTGAGGAATCTTTCATGACGAGCTTGCTCTTGGAACATTTCCTTGAGTCGCCCATCATTTAAGGATTGTCCTTAGCGTGAAAGAAAGTCATGACGTTCTTGATACTGGACATTCCCGAACGACTGCCAATAACGCCCTAGAAGTCGAAAGAGATTCTTGGAAGAAGCATTTCGATGACTCTAACGATGTGACTTGTCTCATGTTAGTCACAATGAGCCCCTGACCTTCAAATATATATATATATATATATATATATATATATATATATATATATATATATATATATATATATCGAAAGTTATGATCATTATACCAAACTGTCGTAAAGCTTTCCATCGCCTTGTAAGATGACTAAAATGCCCTTCTTAGCCTCTTTGCTTGATAGGGCCTAATTTTACACTTGTGAACTTGAGAGGCTGCCTTGTACTTTATATTATATGTGTAACTTAGAATCCTCTTTGTACTTTAATATACGAACCAATGATGTAGTTATCTGTTTCATGTTCCTCGTTCTAAGCCTCGTCATTGGTCTATGTATGTGATCCCTTGAATTGGGGAGCCTCGAGGTTGGTACCGTATCACATACCTCTCCCAAGAATGAAGGCAGCTTGGGAAGGAGAGATAATACTATCAAGTAAGGGCATTAACCAATCTACCAGGATTTTAGGAATAATTTTATAGACAATATTGCACAGAGAAATAGGCCTAAAATGATCAATCTTAAAAGCATTATCATTTTTAGGGATAAGGGAAATGAAAGTATTATTCAGAGATTTAAGCTTATTGAAGAACATCAACCAAAGAATTACCAACAATATGACATTAAATCTTAAAGAAACAAGGATTCATACCATCAGGCATGGGCTCTTACCTAATTTCATTTGAAAAACAGTGGCCATCACCTCCTCATGAGTAGGAATCTCACACAAGTCCTTGTTTGTCTCGTCTGATATAGGTGGTTGAATCAATTCCTGCAAATTTTATGGGATACAAGGATTAGTAGATTTAAAAAGATTTGCAAATGAGATGAGAAAGCACTGACTAATTTCATCCCTATTTGAAAGCCATATATTTGTGAGGGATAGAAATAAGTCAATAGTATTGTGTCTCCTATGGATAATGGTAGACAAATGGAAGAAATGAGTATTAGCATCACCCTCTTCTAGCCACAAGGTTTAGGCTTTGTACCACCATAGGAGTTTTCCCCCTTAAAGACTTCATCCAATTCTTTCTGAAGTTCTTTTTCCTTAGCAACAACCATCATAAACTGTGGAAGATTTTGATGAATCTCAATATCATTTTTCAAACCACTAATAAGAGATTGGACATTACTAAAGCAAGATTTATTCCAGCTTTTATGAGTTGTTTTATTGCCTTTAATCATACTAAACCATTGAAATAGAGGAGAACCAGCAACAAAGATAGACCAAGCCTGGTTAACAACAAAAAAGGAAGAAGACTCTTTGATGCACATAGACTCAAACATAAAGGGTTTAGGATGAAGGGCTCTAGTAGGATTAGTATCAAGAAGAATGGGATTATGATCAGAACTAAGGGCAATCAAATGATGAATAGAAGCTTTGGGAAACAAAAGTCTCCAAGAAGTATTGACTAGCCCCCTGTCAAGTCTAACCTTAATGTTAGCTTCACCCCTATGTTTGTTATTCCAACCATAAGGTGCCCCAGAAAGTAACATATCAATTAGGTTATAGTGATTCACAAAATCATTAAAAGGCCTCTGTTTATACTCACTAAAGGGAAAAGCCCCATCCTTATCAAAAGAACTAGAAATACAGTTTAGATCACCCATAACCAACCAAGGACCCACAAAATTATGAGAAAACATCCCTAGATTATCCCAAAACTCCCTCTTATGAGCATCCACACAAGGACCATAAACGCCTGTGAACTGTCAGGGCTTGGAAGGGGGATGAGATGAAATAATATAATTAATGAAATGATCAGAAGCATCATTAACGTTAACAACAATATTATTTCTCCAGCACAACACAAGACCCCCAGAGAAAACAATTGAAATAACAAAATAGAACAAGGAAAAGCCAACAGAACGCAGTGTAGTAGTAATCCTATCAACAAAGGTGTTAGCCCGAAGGGCAAATTATTCTATGTTGTTTTGATGTTAACAAACCATTGATCGTTCTAATGTTTATGTGAGCATGTTCTTTATAATAGGATCCTTAGCACTCACATCAACATTGATGAAAATGGTAAGTTAGCTTCTTGTGTAAACTAAGGTATGTATAATACACACAAGAAAGCTACATAATGGAAGGAAGGAGGCAAGGAGGTTGGTTGGGAAATAGGGCTCTTCTAAGAGTCCCTAGATTATATGGCAAAAAGAAGTTATCATGACTAAGTGCTTTTGTCTTCATTGGTTTTATCTTTTAAAGCACTAGTCATTGCTCTTAATTGATCTTTAACTTTTTTCCATGCTTCCTTGTTCTTAATTTTGTCCATATTCTATCTTATTACATAAAAGTTTGACATAATCAAAAAGGGGGAGATTGTAAGCCCTAAGGGTGAACAAACTCAGTTTTTGATATTGGACAAACTTTTGATGTTGTGTCTAATGATCTTAATCTTTGTGATAGAATATCGGAACTCATTATGGAAGCTCTAAGTACTTCAATCAAGCCATTGGTATCAAGATTCAAAGTTATGCAAGGCTCATTTATCAAGATTGAAGATTGAAGACTTAGGTTTGGTTAGTTTAGCTTTGTCGTCATAAGTCGTTATCTTATAAAGCTCTAACCAAATCTCTCATGAACATAAGCTCTACACTCAAGTCTTGCATGCTTTCATAAACACGTTTTCAAAAGGCTAAGTTTCAAAACGTTCCTTACATGAGTTCATATCTCAAAAGCCTTTGTTTTCAAAGTCTAAGTACTTTAAAATGGTTTTCCAAATGTTCTTACTTGTTACCTTTTGGGAAAACCTTTTAGACTTCAAAAGATTTTAAAAACGTGTGAAAAATCAACATCTCTCAGGCTCAGAAAAGTTCGGTCAACCGAGCTCAAGCTCGGATCAACCGAAGAGAAACTGAGAGTTGAACCCTTTAGAAAAAGGGGAGTTCGGTCGACCTAGGCTGTGTTCGGTCATTCGAGAGGTCATCCGAGGTGTTTTTCGGTCAACCGAACTCTGCGAAAAACTAGCCGTTTTTTTACCGTTAAAGAGTCGTTTTTCAGCCTATTTTGAAATGTATATATACTCTTAAGCTAGAGAATGACTCCAAGACTTTGAGATACAATAAACATTCATATCTTATCAAGTCTAAAGACTTTCAAAGCAAAATACTCTTCATCTCTATGATCTAAATCATTCAAGAGTATTCTTTCAAAAGCAAGACAAAGAGTGTGCTTCATATGTTCAAGAGCTGAATTTCTTGTACTTAAAAGGTATCTATCTTTCACTTAGAAGAGTGAACAACTTTGTACTTAACCTATCTCATTCCCTTTCTTAGTGATAGGGTTATTTGTTTAAGTCCTACTTAGTGTGGGCAATTGTGAAAGTCCTACTTAGTGTGGGCAAATTGTAAAGTCCTACTTAGTGTGGGCAAGCTCTTTGTGAGTTTTGAGTTGTGGTTGTGTTGTAAAACTCTTAGTGAGTTAGCCACAAGTGTAAACATTCTTCTTAGTGAAGTTGTTTAAAATCCTTGGGTGCGGCTCAAGGTAGTGGATGTAGATTCTGAGTGAGTCGAACCACTATAAATCCTTTGTCTTGTTATTGGGTTTTGCTTTGCTTTTAATCATCTTACTCAAACTTACACTTGCATTGCAAAGCTTAGAAAAAATTTACAAGATTAGTTAAAACCCAATTCACCCCCCTTGTGTTTTACAAGAGGAAATGCGCAGGTCTGAGAGGAATAAAATAGAAGGATTTTTTGAATTTATGAAACCTCTCAGAGCCCTCACTGCCTTCGGACCCGCAAGTCCTTGGCAGTTCCACGCAAACACTCTCATGGCTCTTTTGGGGGCGTGATAAGGCTCGCCTCCTCAGTTATAACAGAAAATTAAGAGTAAATAGGAATACCCAACTCAGTATTATCCCTAGAAAATACCTCACGTGAAGTAGCCTCCATGTTCCCAATTTCATAATTGACCCGCCCCGGTTCCTCCTCCATAGGTAATTGAACATAGCTCACAGCAGCTTCCCCTAAGACCAAATCTCCAGGGTCGTCTATCTCAGTAATTTGGACAGCCTTTCCTGATTCAATTTCCAAGTCACTCATTTTAGATTTTTTTCCAAGAATTTTGTCTTCTGAATCGCATAAACTTTTTTCTTCCCATTAAAGGCATAAAATCCTCCTCCCCCATATCCTCACTTGTCATCTGGACAGGTTTAGAAGAATTTTTTGATGGATAAACAGTATAAGGTGTGACCTGATTAGAGAGTTGAAGATTAGAAAAAAGAAGATTCAATAGAAATTTGAGCAGACTCATCCGGGTTAAGGCTAGAATATCTACTAATGGGAAAACCATTTTTTGGTTTTTTATTTTGGTCTGGTTGAGTGGAAAGATATCTCTTAACATTTTGGTTTATATTGGTCTCTGGTGGGTTAAAGGTCAATCCATGACGAGGGTATATTTTTTGGCTCGGGTTTGGGCTAGTGAAGTTAACTGCTGAAGGGATTCATGGACGGAAACTCGTTCCAAACACCCATGGATCCTCCCCTGGAGGATCCGCTCATATGAAACAATTCGAAAACAGCAATAAAGAACTTACGTTTCTTGGATTCAAGAAGCTACTTCTTGAATGGAGGAAGGCGTTTCTTGGATGCTAATCTGCCACCAACGGAATTCCCTTTGCGGAATGTCCCTCTACCGGTATCCACGCGACGAAACGGGCAGCGATTGCTAGCTCTTCGACCTTCTGAGATTTAGAGAGAAAAGGGAGAGGCGGAAAAATCCGAAATCTGATTTCGGGTGTATTGGTTAATTTCGGCTCAAGCAAGGAGGGGCTAGGGTTTCGGCTGAGAGATAATTATATAGGGTGTGAGAGTTTGTTCCCATAACCAACTCTCACGTCCTCCACTTCTCTCAGCAGTGGGAGTCTAAACTCCAACGTCCTATCAACCTCTTTTGGCAGTGGAAGTCTATAACTCCCACGTGCACTAGACTTCTGCTGGTAGTGGGAGTCTTTATCGGATAATGACTCCCACGTAATCCCAGCTATACCGAAAATGCCCTTATCTCTAATTCGAATAATAACACTTTATTATTCTCAGAAAAGTGAATGTCAGATACAATGAACCTAGACACATTCTAGATTCATTGAATCTGGACATGAAGCTTGTTAGCTCGTATATGCGTGTGACCCTGTAGGTTCATATCACAATGGCAATGAAAACACACTTAGTAGTAGTGTGAGTTCATAAATCACAAGCGGTCCCTAGCAGGACATTGTGACTACCCAAAGTGAATGAATATACAACGGAACCCAATATCAATCTACTATTTAATCCCTTTGTCTCGCGATATCCTAATTAAGCATAAGGCATGGTGGTCGTCACCCTTATTAAGCTTAATTGTATTTATGCTCGATCTCCAGGTAGACTGTTTCGACAAATAGCATTTGATAACCACTTTATCAAATACATTTGAGCACGGCCATGCATTTAAACAGTCTTTCCCTATCGAGGGGCACATGGATATCTCTCTCTAATAATAGAGAGGGACAAATTCCTTACAATGTCTCTCACATTCAAGCTATGATAGGACACTACATCCGATCATCGATCGTATTGATTACTCGTTACAAGTAACGTCCGATCGAGTCAAAACGTGGCTCCATTCATACTAGAATCAATGAAGACATAAGGTCTAAGGATTCTAAAATAGTATTGAGGAAGTAATACTTATGACTTAAGACCATGAAGTATTACTTCTCTGACGGATCACGTCCAATACAATGTATCCCTATATATATTGCATCTATGATGTGATTTGTATCCATTACACATGATCAGTAAAACAAGATCATCAATCAACAATCATACTAGTTTTATTTCATAGTAATTAAGCATTACATAAAACTAGGGACTTCTAGAATAGTAATTACATAAGCTAATGAGTTTTACTATCAAATCACACATTTAATAATCAAAAGCAAAATTAACTATTCAATTACATGCTCAAAAGATAATAAAACGCACAACATGTGATAATGGTCCTAGGGCACTACTAACAACTGCTTGGGTAGCATATTTTGGGTTCTCACAAACAGGTTTGGGTTGGGTGTTTACACTAGGAAGAAAGGTTTTGGGGTATTTAAGGCCATCTTAACAATTGGGTTTTGGGTTTTCAGCCCTATGGAGCAGCCCTCTTCATTGGACCAGGCCTTTTGATTCAGAGAACTGTTCGCTTTAGGATACTGTGCCGCTTTTGTTGGCTGGTTAGAAGAAAGATCATTATCAAGGCCCTGTAGACATCCCATCTCCCCCAAAATATCTCCCATATTCCTACCTCCCTAAACCTTCACTGACATTTCCATCAGTCCCAATCCGAATCAAAGGTGGCATGGCCCCCGTTTTTTCAATCCATTTTTCCTCCCCTCCGGCTTCATCTCTACTATGACTGTAGCTACCAGAAGCCACCATGCACCACCCATACAGTACTGATGAAGGGGATTTTTAGCAGGTTCAGCACTGCATGATGGACGATGGATCTGCGGCATTTATATCTAGTTGTCATCAAGCAGTCTGCTATCAAAGGAAGCGCGCCACACTGGATCTGCTTTTAAACTCCCCTGTTCCCGCTCACAATTCATTTGTTGATCGATTTTTGTGCGATTTGAGCAATCCCAAACGCATTTTGGGTTCGAAAATCATGGAATTCTGAATCAAATTTGGCAACTTGCCTTTTAATCCTCACAATCATGATAAACGTGAGTTTCAATACACCAAAAAAAACCTAAATTCTCTTGTTC
The DNA here is from genome assembly GCA_026122235.1 of Vinca minor. Classification (NCBI taxonomy): domain Eukaryota; kingdom Viridiplantae; phylum Streptophyta; class Magnoliopsida; order Gentianales; family Apocynaceae; genus Vinca; species Vinca minor. The sequence continues at coordinate 1,901,579 of JAOCZM010000210.1, read as the reverse complement.
TTGAAATACCTGTAGGGCATTTGCAATACCCAAAGGGGAGAACCTTGGGGGGTGGGGAGTGAATAAGGTTCTTAAACATTTTAAACTTTTCTACCAAATTATTTTCCTAAGTGATCACCTTATCAACAATTATGTTCATTAAGCATATAAGGTGAATTAAAGGATTATCACTTAAATGACTTATGTGTGTATATGCAACACATAGGAATACAAGACAATGAATATGATCAAGGATTGTCTAGGTCCAGATTCCTATATGCAAAGCTTGTAAGAAAAAACACACAAGTCATGAGGAATAGCATTTAGCAAGAGATATATAAAGCTATAAAGATCTTTAAATGCAATTCCTATGCCCAAGCCAATGGAAGATATAACAAGCAATTAATCCAACTCCTTAGTAAACAATTAAACCTCAAGCAATCGAGTTCATGTGAATATTAGCACAAGTATAAATTAATAACTTGAAAGTAAATAGATAGAGTTAGAAGATCAAACCCAAAGATGTAGAGTGGTTCGATCACAAAAGATCTACATCCACTACCTTGGGATACACCCAAGGATTTTGGCAACTTTCCACTAGCTTGTCTTGAGAGATTACAGGGAAGGACAAACAAACTAATGGTCTTTTACACACTCATGTAACCTTCCACCCTTGGGAACTCTTTCTCTAACCTAGTCTACTAAGTGAGGAGGTTTTACGAACACATCAACCCTACCTCTATTTCGGGTTCACCATTCACTCTAGATCCTATGATTACAAGAGAGATACACTCCAACTAATGGAAGCCCAAAACCACCACTCTCACAAACAAGCCTTTCCACTCAACCCATTACAAGAAAAGATAATCTCAACAAATGAGATTTTAAATTTAATCTCAAGAAAGAAAACCCCCTCTAAGGATTGGATATTACAATTGAAGCTCTAATTCATATTTGAGAATGAAAGAGTATGTAGATGAAGCTCTTTCTCAAATAGAAATATTTTGATGAATGATTGGAATAATTTATCTCATAAAACTATTTGATTTGGTTGTCTAAAACTTATAAACTGATGCCCCTCTATTGGCTTGAGAAAAAAACAAATTTCAGCCTTAGGGTCCAAAAATTTTAAGCAAATCGAGTTACAACGGCTATATTTTTGCCTTGATAGGACATCTTCGGTCGATCGAACTAGGCAGTCGGTCGCCCGTAGTAGTCTGAAAGTTAAGTTCAAAGGATTCTGTCTTGATCTCGGTAGACCGTGATAAGTGGTCCGGTCGACCTGGGCAAATGTCGGTCGACCGGACTTCATCAGGTTGCCCGAGGTCTAGAACCCGATCGACCGGACTTCAGTCCACAAGTGGTTTTTCCACTTGATCAACTTTCTAATGTTCTCAAACTCATGCCTAATTGTTTTTTAAAGATATTTAAAATATTTTAAAGATCTTAGGCATTGACCAACACTTAAAGAATGTTTTGCAAAACCTTCGAAAGATTAAATCAAAGTATAACATATGGTTTTGAAAACATGTAAGAGTTTGAGCTTCATCATACTATAAAGTATCATTCATCAAATAAGATTAGTCACAAGAGATATGCATATAGGCTTCTTGACTAATCTTCTTATTGGTCTTCAAGTCTTCAAGATGAGTTCCTCTTTGAGCTTGGACTTGAGACCTTTGATCAACTTCTTCTTGTGATGAAATCCTTTGTAGTCTTGTCAAGTTGTAGCATATTGGACTTCAACACTTGTTGATCGTCCTTTGTTTTGCAATATCTTCCATTAGCATTGTGGATGACCTTTTGGCTTGTGCTATGGTGACTTGCAAAATGAAGACTCTTCTTGTTTGTAGAATGACCTTTGAAATCAACAAGAAGATCTTCCTTTGATTTTGCAATATCTTTCAATGGCATTGTGAATTACCTTTATGCTTTTGCCATTGAAGACTTGCAAAATGTAGCTTCTTCTTGTTGTAGAATGATATTTGATGTCCACAAGAAGCTACCTTTCAATGCTTGTGTGAGTTCATAATAACCTAACATTGAAACACAAGATCACACAAACGTTAGAACTTCTCAATGTTTTGTTATCATTAAAACAAGATTGATCACATTGGCCCTTAGGGCTTACAGTTCTTCATTTTCTTATTTTTTTCAATTTTTTTCGATTCCTTCAATGGATAAATTCAATTATCGATAGTTGGAAACTACCAATTTCCTTCACTGAATTGCTTGCTAGTCAATCAATTTCTGTTTCTGATTCCATAGATAGTTTGTTGGCAAATCATAGTGGTTTTGATTCAATTCCAAACCGTAATAATGATGGTAATGTTATCGCAGTATAATAACTATTGTGATTGTAATTATATGACATAGTATTTACATTTAATATGTTTATGATGTTGTCTTTGTCCTTTCAATTGTAGGTCGAAAATAGTGATTATGGACATCATATATTCTTGATGGAATTGTTGTACGAGATCAGACCGACCTAGCTGAACACTTCTGTATTTTAGGAGTTATTTAGATGTTAATAAACTTCAGGAATGTTAATGATGACAATTGTAAATATCATTTGTAATAGTTATTAGTGTAATAACTTACAACTATTAGTGTCACAACTTACGACTATTAGCCTTGCAATTTTCACCAAGGGATAGGTTTACGTAGATTTTAATATAAATGAATAGCTATTGTTCATATAACTTACGTATAAAATATTCATGACAAAGTGTTATTGTAAACATAACACTTCATATGTTCCTTTCATTTCACATATTATTTATAGACTTTAATCACAAAAAATCCAAAATACGGTAAAAAAAAATATATAAAATCATTCATATTGCCAGAATCTCATAAAAAAACATTACAATAATAAATTCCTAATTCCTAGGGAAATGGATTGCTTGTGATTTGTTCCATGCTAGAACTTTGTTCTCTAGCTAATTCATCAATTGTGAAGCAATGTTTTTCCTCTTTGCAGCATCGTACTTGGCGGTCGGTCATGTGTTAAACCAATTTACTGTGATGCGGCCTTCCCAGTGTTCCATCATACTCACTAAGAAGACACCACAACCGTTAGTCGCTTTGTAGTTCTGGAACTGAGCCCCGCTCAATACTTGGAACAAACATAGGTATCTTATCATGTGGTAAAGCATCTCTCATCCATGGTTCAAGAAATGCAAAAACAGCATCTGCAATTGGTTTATAATTGGTCTGGCTAACATGATTTTCCACATTTAGGCTGCTTAAACACCACCGTCTACCCCTTCTCATGTCAATTGTGATCAGCTAGTAGTGATCATTGTTACAGACTGTAATGTAAAACTGTATATTTCACACATTGAACGGATGTTAGTGAATAATTTTAAAATAGTAACGAAATAGTGTAATAGCTATGGCAGTTGTAATTTATAACTATAACTTGTGTACTCAATAACTGTAAGAAGAGTTAAGTAACATAATAGGAAAGGAAACTTATGATTTCAACTTCAAGCGTTATTCAACGCTCTCTTCTTTGTTCCTAGGCAGGTAAGGTAGGGTTTTGAAGAATGTATCATCAATGAAGTTAATTATATCCCCGCTAACTATGTTTGAACCAGCGTGACACTTGCTGGTGTTGTTGTGAAGAAGAAGCGTCTGGATGTCTTCCACTGTCTTTCCCTTCTGTTTAACATGTGTGCATAAGCATTTATGATCGTACTCTCCATTCTTTCCCCCATTTTTATTGATCTCATGTCTATTCTGTTTAGGGTGATGAGTCCATCCCTTAGGAATGCCATATTCTCTACTCCATCACCCCAAAACTACTCAACTAGGGCATCCTCAACATCGGATAATTTACTTGTTCATTTTTTTTTAATCGATGAAGATTTTTCCTTTCCTTTTCCCTTTAGGTTCCCTTTGCCTCTTCCCTTTGGGTTTTTAACTTTTTGTGTGGTTTCACGTTCTTCAACTTCAGGAGTAATATAATATAATATAGAACAAAATTGTTTTACAAACAAAACATTATGGAAAAGACAGATTCCCAAATAAAGATGTTCGAAATTAATAATAGCTATAAGACACATATAATACAACTATTATTAATGTAATAAATAGTTATTTTGTTCATACCTCAGGTACTTTAACTGTCAATTCATCTTCAACAACTTCTTCCGTAATTGGCGCGATGCTTTCTGGTTGATCTTCTGCTGGCATCGCTCTCATTCTTCTTGAATAGGTAATTGTTATTGGGTTGTACAATCTTTCTAGAACAAGGGCTATTTCTGGTGGTGACTCTGATTGTTCTTTTTCCTTCATTGAAATTATTTGTCCTCTTATACGATTCAACTTGTCCTCATATTTCTTTTCTAGGTTATATAGTTCTTCTAGAGTACGGTTTGCTATCGACATATCTTTACCTTTTTGGTTAGTGTATAGAAGAGGATTTCCTCTTTTTCTTTTGTACATGTTCACTAGGAACTGCTTTCCATTTTAATCAAGACATTTTGATTGTCCCAGTATTTTGATGTTGTCGTAAGTCCTGATGTGTGTTGGTCGGACACGTGGTTAAGATAATGAATCTGTTTTAAGGAGAATATAAGGTGTTAGAAAACAATATATAACAGTTCAACAATATAAAATTGTAATATCTACAAATAGCTATTGCATACATGTGTAATAGTTATTATCAACATAGGTTACAATTATTTACCTAAAATTTGAAATCTTTTATTCTTCTAACATCTAACATAATATCTATATATGTTGCAACTTACCATTATAGTTTTCATTACTACTTGTCTCTACTTGTAATAGTTATTATCTACATGTGTTATAGCTATTATTATAATATGTTACAGTTATTTACCTAAATTTATTCAGCACAATATCAATCATTATACTATTTCAAAACAGTAAATTATATTCACTACAGCTATTAAAAATGTAATACATAGCTATTATTCACAATTGTAAAAACTGTAAACATGACATACCATCATGAAATGCATATTTCCTATAGGCTTTACATTTTGTTGTTCTAAAGCCATTTTTATTTTATTTGTTTCCAGTCTTAGGTGCATCACTACTGCAAAATACTCTGCCCCAATTAAGTTTTCGTGCATCTGTCAACGGCTCAAATAGCATTCCATACCTCATGTTCATGCTTTCAACAGTATCCGCCAACATTGCAGAAGAAATTACGAACAAGATGTAGAGGACACACCATTTGTCATCAACTTCTATTTCATCTTGTTCCAACAGAGCTTTCATTAGTTTCTCCTTCATGTAAGCTTTGTTGCTGATCTCTACATTATAACTATTTGCACAGTATTCCTTAGCCCATGGTGCATCGGGCAGTGAGTCTACATTCAGTGTTCTCCCCTCATTTTTTACCCCATATACTCTCTCAACATCTGCTGCTAGTAATGGACAGCTTACGTCCAACAGAGAGGAGTATACATTTTTCATCCGTGTTATAATTTTCAGCAAAAAACTTGCATGCATCCCCAGATATTTTAGATAATTTTATCTCAGTGAATCCAAAAAAATCTAGACATTTTAAGACTCTCTAATATGTTTTTGTATGCAGATTTGTTCTCCGTGATTTGATTGTTAATGTCTACAATGTGTTTATAGTCGGTGGACACTTAACAACTTGTTTTTTTTTACTCCATAGTTATGGATCAAAACCAGAATAACTATTATGATATTGGAAAATCGTTTTAAGTTTTCCTAGGTTTCGCAATTTCTTATCTCGGATTGGGGTTGCGCCTTCAATTTATATAATTGGAGAAATTAATATTGTTTTAATGATGAAATCGTGTTGTTCAGGCAGGAGGAAGGTTGGGATCTTGGGTAAGGTTCCATAAATTTTGGAGATCGTGGAGGAAGATGAACAGTAACACTATACATCTTCCTAGGTTTTCCTTTAATCCAGTGTGCCGCGTTTGTTTTTCAGTTATTTACATCGCGTTTTTATGGGCCTTTGGATCTGGTCTCCTAGATCTGGCGGTTATTAAGGCTTTCAACAGGTGCTGAACACTACCCTAGCCGAGTCGCTGCCCCTCCTTCTTTTTTCCCGATTTCCCTAAAACTATCCCAAACCAAAACGATGTAGGGGAATTGGAACTTTTGATTCCCCAAAACCTTTTGGAAAAGGAAATAGTCCACGAGAGATTCTTATAGTTACTAAGTGTAAAGGAAATCCTACATTTAAAAGAAACGAAACACTCAATCAAGAAATGTTACCTCTTTTCATGTCACCTGAGTGTGACCAAATTCTCATTAGGAACAAAAACTATGAATTTCAAGACAGAAGAGAGAAAATTTGCGTCAGTATTAATTCCTTCTTGCATGTACAACAATGTGAATCAAATATCAGAGAACTTGGAACTTCAATTGTCGAGCAATATGATGCAGCGCCTAAGTTTAGAGGACCCTTTGCCACAACTAATGCCCATGATAATCCTTCGCTGGAATTGTAGAGGGGATGATAACCGAAACTATACACTCTGAAATGGCAGCGGAAAATCTTATGATCAGCATGAATTACACTAACTTTGAATGCGTGGAAGCAATTGGCCAGTCGGGAGGGATAACAGTGATTTGGAACCCTAATGTTGATGTGGAAATCATCTCAAAATCTGCCCAAGACATTCACTGATGGTTACTGTGAGTATTTCTAACCTTTCTTTTTTATTATCTGCAATCTATTCTAGCTGTAAAATTGATAATAAACATACCCTATGAAATCAGTTAAGGAATATTGCTTCTTCTAACTCTAAACCATGGCTTCTCCTTGGAGATTTTAATGAAGTTACTAACAAATCTGAGAAATTTGGATGTAATAATGTTAATATGCATCGCATGAGCGAATTTAACTCGGTTATTAATGCATGCAATATGATAGATCTACGCAACCCTACACTTGGTCTAATAAGAGTAAAAATAGGAATAAACTCATTTTGGAATGCCTTGATAGGATTATGGCAAATCCTTCCTGGTTAGAACTTTTTCCCGTTGTAATTGTCACACATCTTCCTAAGTTAGTCTCGGATCACTGTCCACTTTTACTCACTACTGACCGCTCACCAAGGAGGAAATCTCCATTTAGGCTAGAAATTATGTGGATTTCTCATCCGGATTTCCGTGTCTTAGTTAATAAAGTTTGGAACAACAAAAAAGACTATCATTCTACTGTATGTCAGTTTGAAACCCTAGCTAAAGAATGGAATAGAGATAAATTTGGTAATATTTTTTAATGGGAAAAAAAATCCATTCTAGCTAGGCTTAATGGTATACAGCAGTCACTTAGCTATAGATATAGTAAGCTTTTGTTTAATATGAAAATTAAACTCCATAATGAATACCTTGACATCTTAAAATCTGAGGAGGAATTCTGGAAGCTCAAATCCCGCATAAACTGGTTACAAGACGGGGACTATAACACCAAATGTTTTCATATTTCTACATTAAACCGTCGCAGGAAGAATAAAATTACCATGCTTAAAGATAAGGGCGGAAATTGGCATACTAATCATGATGTTATTGAATATATCATTCTTAATCATTTTTTTTATATCTTCACCACATCACACACACTGTCTTATAATGATACATCACGGTTAGTCAGTCATTTTAGTAATAATAAAATTAATTTAAATAATCTTGATTTTATACCTACTACCTTAGAGATTCATCAAGCAATCAAATCTTTCCAACCTCTAAAGGCACCAGGCCCTGACAGGTCTACACCCTCTGTTTTTTCAAAAATTTTGGGACAATACAAAAAGTTTAGTCACTGACCTAATTACTAATTTCTTCAATAACAGGGTTTTGCCAGGGAAGGTATTAATAAAACTTATATTTTCATCATCCCCAAAATAATGAAACCTGAGACCATACATCATTTTCCGATCCATCAGTCTCTGTAATACGCTCTATAAAACCATCACTAAACTAATTATGAATCGTATTAGACCTCTCATTCACGAGCTTATAAGCCACAACCAAAGCAGTTTCATCCCGAAAAGACGTGCTAGTGACAATGCCTCTATTGTTCAAGAAATCCTACACTCATTTCATAAGAAAAATAAAGGGAAGCTCACACACATGGCTATTAAAATAGACTTAGACAAGGTTTTGACAGGCTTGAATGGTCTTTTATCCGTAGTATGCTTTTCTTTTTAAATTTTCCCTCTAAAATCATTCAGCTTATCAAGAGTTGCATATTATCCTCCTCCCTATCAATACTTATTAATGGGCACCCTACGTCCTTCTTCACTCCTTCTCGAGGCCTAAGGCAAGGTGACCCTCTTATTGCCCTACCTCTTCATATTTAGTCTCGAATTCTTGTTCTTAAAAATTTAATGAGGCGATTAATAATTCTTATAGAACCCAACTAAAATAGCTCGCTCCTGCCCCCCTTAACCCAACTTTTTTTTGCCGATGATATTATCCTGTTAGATAAAGCCAATCACAATAATACCGACACTATCATCGACATATTAAAATCCTTTACTACTGAATATGGTGAAAAGATTAATTTTGCTAAATATAGTATTATCTTTTCTAACAACATTCGCCCAGATCTTGCTAGGTCAATCTCTCAGAAATTCCAAATGCCAAGAAGTTATGGGCTAGGCAAATATCTTGGATTTCTGGCTAAACTTGCCCCTGTAAGATCTCACGATTTCCAATACATCATTGATAATATGCAAACAAAACTAGCCTTGTGGAAATCTAATTTTCTTACTTACCCTAGACGTTGTACTCTAATAAAATCTACCATTTATGCTATTCCATCCCATGTGATGCAGCTCCATCACTTACCGAGTAAAATCACTAAGTCAATAGATAAGATGAGTAAGAATTTTCCGTGGGTATCTTCTCATAATAAATGTAAACTCCACCTTATCTCTTGGAACCAGGTGTGTCTGCCTTTCTCCCAAGGAGGACTCCAACTTTGTAAAGCAGCCATCCAAAATAAATCCCTCATTGCCAGTCTTGATTGGCGATGCCTTGTTACCCAATCTTCCTCTTTATGTGCCCAAGTGACCAAATCTAAGCACCTTAAAAACCCTCAACTGCATGATACAATCAAACATTATTCTCCCTCTTATGTCTGGAAGGGCATTTCCGCTAGTTGGAATATTTGTAAAACAAATACTTCCTGGCAGCTAGGGAATGGGGAGTCCATTTCTCTTTGGTATGAAAAATGGCTTCACTCGCTTAGTTTAAGATCTCTTATAGAAGGGCCTTTAACAAGAAATGAAACAATGAGCAAGGTCAAGGATATTTTATTTAATAATCATTTCTCAATCACTAGTATGTCCTTTGAGCTAACCAATCATATTAGGGACCTTATTATTCATTCTCCTATCCCTCTTCATAACCACACTAAGGACCGTTTCACTTGGTCACTCACTCATACAGGTGAATTCTTAGTTTACTCAACCAACAAGAAATTAATTTCTACCTCTAGCGAGACTAGCTTTCCCCAACCTATCTTACCAAAAATCAAATTCTTCCTTTGGCTTAGTTTTCGTGACCGCATTCCACATTCCAAACTTCTTCACCGACGTAGAATTATTGATAATGACCTATGCCAGATTTGTAAACACAAGTATGAAGACACATAACATGTCCTTAGATTTTGCAAAACTGCCAGGGCTCTATGGAAAAACTTTTCTAAATCTCTTAACCTTAACACTACATCCTTACTTCTCTCTAAATGCTCTTTTTCTACTTGGCTCAAAACCAACTGCACTACTACTCTAACATTAGGAGAGTCCCTTGCCTGGTCTACCGTGTTTTCCTTTGGGTGATGGTATCTCTAGCTTACCCGTAGCGCAACTATCTTAAAAAAAAAACATCCCCCCTATAACTTATAATGAAGTTATAAATAGGAGTGTTGAATTTGCCTACACAAATAATACGCTGATCATTGGCCAAAAAACTACTTCCATTATGCACATTAAATGGTATCCTCCTAATCCTGACGTACTAAAACTCAACACGGATGACTCATGCATATCCAACCAAGGACCTGGAGGAGGAGGAGGCGTTTTTCGAAATCATGAAGGAAATTGGTTACTAGGATACATCATGCATATTGCCTATACTTCTAATAACGAAGCTGAAATCCTAGCACTTCGTCAAGGATTAAAACTGGCTATAAGTCACCAATTCCTAAGCCAGGAAATCAAAGATTACTTTGGATATGCTTAATGATTGTTCTAATCTTAGATTTACTAACCTCATAAATGACTGCAGATTCCTGATTTCTCAACTCCAGACATGCAGAGTCTCACACATCTATCGCGAGGCCAATCAAGTGGCTGATTCACTGACCAAATTTGGAAGCTCCCTACCTTTTGGTCCTTTGCCAAATTTTTTAGCGCTCCAACTGTTTTTGCTCAACAAAAATGGCAGCTCGACAAGGACGGGGGAAAACTATTCTAGAATATTAGTCAATCGGATGTAGCTTTATTTTCTGTTCTTTTCTTTCTTGTTTTTATCTTCCTTGTATGAATTCTCTTATTATTATCTAATTCGCCTTTTTACCAAAAAACAAAAAAAAACCCAAACCAAAAAACCTTTTTTTTCCCTTCGAAATTATATATTATTACAGAATAGAAAACAAGAGAGAGAAAGAGAGGATACCCAAAAAATTTCAGGTAAAGAAAGAGCATGAATTTCGGTTCATGGTCTGTGGCTGTTATTGTTCTTGATGGTTGTTAGTTTGAATTGATATTAGGTGCTCCTCTGTTTATGTCTTTTCTGGCACCAGGCAGGCATTTCTTTTTGTTTTGTCTTTGTCCCTTCTCTCTTTGTTTCTGTCTTTCTCTTGATCTCTCAGCCTATTCTATTCTTATACTATTGAATTTTGATTAATAGTGCTTGTTTATCAATTTGGTTTGGTTCTTGATTTTTATTTTTTTTTGGATTCTGGGGGTTGTGTTTTTTCCATCTGCCATTTCTCTGTGTTTTTGTTGACCTTATTTCTGATGGATGCCAATTTTCACCAACCTGGTCAAATGGTAAGAATCATATATTTTTTTGGACAATCTGTGCTTAATTATCGGGAATTTCTTGCTTTACTCATATGTATGTATCTTTGAAAATTCGATATTTCTATGCTTTTATTCATGGGTTTCCTCATATCTTCGATACAACAATGGTAAAACACTATGTAGAATTTAGGTTTCGGTAAAGCGATGACAGATGTGATGCTTCTTTTAATCCCAGGAGAAATGTGGAATTTGTATTTCTAAAGTTTTCATATTAAACTAAGCTTTGACAAAGTTGTTTATGCCGTATCCAATTGTGTGAAACTGAGATTTCTTGTTTCACTTTTAAGATTCATTCCAAAGTATACATGCAATTTTATGTATTTATTTACATATCTTTTTATGTATGCTTCTCCAACAATTTGTTTTAATCATCTAATAGGATGGGACATGTTTCTTAAGAAGTTTTGTGATTTTCTAACAGATGGCTGTCATTCGACAGGCACAGGCACCTCCTCCCAGTTACTTTGTACGCCTCGACCATACAAGCGCAGAAGACAATCTTCATTTGAGAAAGAGAGCTAGGATGCGTAGGTGGCTGTGCTGTACTTGTCAAGTTGAGGAGGCTTACCCATCCAATGAGAATGAACATTTTAGAAGCCCAAAGAATCATGCTGATGGTATTCCTTCTTTACTGCTTCCATTCACTGTTTGCTTTTTGCTTTTAAAACTTTCAAGAAAACTGTTTCATCTCTCGCCTGGGTCATCCTCTTTAAGGCTCATCTCTTGTGCCTTTTTCTGGACCATTATATTAGTTATTTTCATTTATTTATTGCAGTTTTGACATAGATCTAGGGCAGTATGAACACTAGGATATAGGGTTTGATGTGTGAAGGGATGAAAAAATGCCCTTTACGTGAAGAAGCAATTGTAGCTTTATATAAGGAAAAAAAATATTTATGGTCGATGGTTAAAAGAAAAAAGCCCCTGCAACCTCACCTTGTTTCTTTTGAACTGCAGTAATTGAACACATTTACAGAACATGATTAATGCATCAGAAAGGGTCTTTCTGTTGTTAAGATGCAGCATTAGGGAGATGATTAAAAAATTTGGCAATACTGAAATAAACCCTTAAGTACTCTGCTAGGAGACATATTTTCCAGGTTCTAAGAATCACTTGTAATTGATGAATCTGCCCCTTAAAATTTTGTCTTTCCCCAAATTTTAGCAGTACACCTATCCTCATAAATGTGTGGGTTCGTTCTTAATGCAAATCTACTAAGCCATGAGTTGTTAAAAGTTGGAATATAAGACAAAAAACAATTTCCATCTTTTGATCACATTTGATGGTTTGTCTAGTGTCAAAGCAAGGTGATCATGCTTTTGAAAACTAATCTACTCGACTATCCAATCAACTCTTGTGGTGGAATTGGGGGCTTGAGTGTAAAACAGATAGTATTTTAGTCAATTAAGTAGAAAGCTTGCTATATAGTTGGTTGGATATTAGGTTCCTTATTAGCCTCAGTTTATATATTTGTTTTTATCTTTATGGTTGGTCATGGTGCATTTGGTTTGGATATAAACTCCACTTAAAAGTGATAAAAACAACCCTACTTTCCCCCCCTTTTTCTGCTTTGGCCTTACTTCTTCTCTCATGAAGTTGACTGTAGGTCCCACTATAAAACTAAACAAAAAAGTTGTTTTAACTTGAGTGAAGTTGCTATCCAAATGCATCTGCTGCATTTATTTTGGTTCAGATAGTACGAGTCCCTTTTATGCAACCGGATTTATATAGCATGGAGAAGGTTCTTTCTCCAGCCAAAAAGTAAAGTTCCTTGCTTCTAAGGAGCTTACCATGTTTCCGAGGATTTACAGCCAATTGTCTCATGATGCTCGTGGATTGTGTAGAAAATGGACTTTGGCCTAACTCAATCCCTCAAAAGGTACCTCAAGAGGGGGAGGATTGCCCAATCCTTATAAATAACAAATTTGCTCACTAGCTAGTCGATGCGGGATTCTCAACACACCCCCTCACGCCCAGGGCTGGATATCTGGAGCATGAAAATAAACGGGGCCCAACATCGAACTAGGTGGCTCTGATATCATGGGTCTCCATATCCTATCAAAACCAATTGGCAATGAATGGTGTTAACCCATGAGCTTATAATTTATTTGGAACTTCCTTAGGCACTCGATGTGGGACTTCATGTTTCAACACTCCCCCTCATATCGAGTGGGAGTCAAATTCAAGGGCCGCCACCCTTCTTGGTTCACGCGGGGACAGATGAAGACCCGTTGCCCTACTTGGGTCATACGGGGACAATTCCCGCCTAAGAGCCCGCTCTGATACCATGTGAAAATTAGTTCATGGGCCTCCATATCCTCTCAAAACCAATTGGCAATGAATGGTGTTAACCCATGAGCTTATAATTTATTTGGAACTTCCTTAGACACTCGATGTGGGACTTCATATTTCAACAAACTGTATACTAATATCCACTTGCACATGATCTTTTATTTCCTCCGCATCTAACTAAATCATGTCTCAGATGCATGCCCTTTTCTTCTTGGAATGTTAAGTTGTTGAAAAGAAGATTGCAGGTATGATGCCGATTGCTGAAAAGACTCGTCTAAGCTGCTCCACAAGACTGCTCTACATTGTGAGAAATTATAGGAAGAAAACAGGATACAATTAAAGTAGAAAATCTGGAAATTTTAGTAAAAAGATGAGACGACATGAAGTAAATCCTAGCTGTCGCACCCTGGATTGTAAGGCATCTTTCTTTAGGCATGATTGTGTCACCTAACCAGATCTGCAGAGAACATTCTCTAGACTTCATTGATCTAGTAAAACTGGCATACATTATTGAATTGGAGTTCTTTATTTATAGACTCAACGACCAAATCCAAATAGACCAGTACTGGACTATTAGAAGACTCTAAAACCTATCATGATATTGACGACTACAAAACCAACTCAAGTTCGAGCTCCAAAGCAAAATCTTTTTATGACTAACAAAATTACTGAGATTATGAAACCTTCTTAAGTACCCTAGAATCCTAACTCTCTCTTGAAACAGAAGAATTAGAACTTGAAGACTAAATCTAGTTGTAAAAGCATTACTTGAAGAACGTTCTAATCTTGGATCCTTTCATGTTCTGCCTCATTCTCCCCAGGTCAAAGAAAACTTGTCTTCAAGTTTTGAATAACGATAATATAAAAAAGTGGAGACCATCAACCTTGCATCTTCAGCACGAAGTTAGGAAATTTCCGCATGTGAAACATAGGAAGTAGGAATAATAGAGCACACTGCATGCTAGAAATTTGTAAAATTCTGTAGGAAGAATAGAGACAATGTTAGAAGAGTGGTAAATGCAAGAATCGGTCACAACCTTGCATCTTTCCTGATCCTAAACAAATATCTTGAAATTTTAAAGCAGTGTTATGATGCGTTCTCTGCAACATCCATGTCACCAAATCATTATCTTGTTATGGAGTGACTATATCACCTTTCTGCAAATCAATTTTCAGTTATCGTCAACCAAACTGCATTACCTGCTTCAGCATCCGCATTTTCCTCTGAGATCCTATGTGCTAAGTACACTACATATACATATATATATATATATATATATTTTAATATACCTCTGCTAGATCATAACCAGAATCATTCACCAAAGTCTCTTGAATAGGTTCCTGCAATCCACTAATGACCTTCTGGAATGCAAAAAATCTGTTGAGATGCATCTTGCAGCATTACTTCAGAATCAGTAACGCCATGTTGAAACTGAATTCCTGATTTTGGCCCTCTTCCACGGGTTCAAAGCAATATGTTTCTGTTGTATCGGTAATAGTAGATTCCAGTGTCAATCCTTTAAACTCATTCAGCACTGTAGAACCCTCAGCTTCGGTGTCTTCCGAGCACAACTTCAACCTTGTCATCAACAGTAGTCTTCTCAGCAACATCCTCGAAAGTTATATACTCATCCTCTTTATGCATTATAGTGCCTAGTTGAAAATAAAAAAGATCTCACGTTCAGCTAAACCCGTTTGTCAAATCAAGCTCACTTGTTGGGGTTTATCTATGGGATCTACAGTTTAAGGCTTTTATAGAGGTGAGGATAATGATTTGAAA
Source organism: Vinca minor (assembly GCA_026122235.1). Taxonomy (NCBI): domain Eukaryota; kingdom Viridiplantae; phylum Streptophyta; class Magnoliopsida; order Gentianales; family Apocynaceae; genus Vinca; species Vinca minor. The sequence goes on along the minus strand of JAOCZM010000210.1, from coordinate 1,886,464 downwards.
TTCAAAATATTCATTGAGCAACGGCTAGTGTCTGATTAGACAAACATGTGGTCAACCGGATGTGTCAGTGCAAAGAACTCCTGCCTGTAGAACAAATTCACTTCAGCATCCCGGTTAACCTTGCTCAAAGAGCGGTTAATTGTGGTGAACAATTTTTTCCTAGAACAAGTCTGACAATAATCTGATTCACTCAAACTCTATTTTAGGACAAAAAGCTAGTTTACCATTAAAGATCAATTTGAAAAACAAAACCTTTGTTAACCTTTTGATGCCAAATGAAAACACAATTAATCATAATGACCAAAAGTTTGAAAGTGATTTTCAAAACATTCCAAGTCTTTTGAAAACAGTTTAATTTCCGTGCCATTTCTGAGTGATTCAAACTAAGTGAGAAAAGGTTAGGGGCTTACAAGATATACCTATCAAGACCGACCTTAACATCTTAGCCTTCAATCTTCAGGAGCAAGTCGTTATTGATATCTTCAGTGAAGTGTGGACTTTTGGCTTGAAACTGATAGCAAAGATGTATCCATCTCACTCATCCAGATTGTTCTCTTCAATTGCATTTCAGACATAAATAGGGACCTTCTCCATTCTTGTACTCTATATCTGCCATTCATTTGCCTTAATAACTTGTGCAGATTCTTTTTCCCTGGGCATTTCCGATGCATAGTGTTCCATAAGTCCTCAGTTGGCAAAACCGATCAACAAAATCATGTTCCTTCCTAATACCTCTACAAAAACTCTCGAATTGGATCCTAGATTTACCGGTGGTTGAATAAGCCCGTCCAGAATATGAACCATAGAAGAAAAGACGTATTTAGCCAATCCGGCTGCTTGACTAAATTAGTGCAATGCTTCTTCAAAAGAAACTCCCATCAGAATTCACTATAAAGATTTAGGAACTTAGTTCATGTGTCGCATCCTTCTAATTTGAGTCACGAGAACACCGTTTCTAACATCGAGAACACCGTTTCTAACATCATTGGGATTATATTTATCTTGCTCAGCTACTGCCTTAGGAATTTTCCTTTAGCTGATTGTTTCATACTCTTCTCTGTACTATGTACAAGCCGGAATGCATCATCTATTGTCCTTACACAACGGGCTATCATTTGGTTGCCGTTTTCTAGTCGCGGTCTGTGTGGTCGAGACTGGGTCTCAGGGATCCTCAGTAGCTTTCTGACAAATGATCACCTCTTCAAACTTATTCAAGCATTCAACTACAGTCATACTTCCTTTCCCTGAGTTCATGAACAAGGTCTTGTTGCTAATGCCATAGTAGATACACTCTTTTTTACTCTATCTTCATCTCCTCCCACTTTCTCATGCGCATTACTTGCAAATTGTAGATCATCGCTACTTATCTGGCCACTCTATTTGTGCCTGTCCTCTAAGCTTCTTTATAAGGTTGTAACTTTCTCCGAAGAGACATGCATACCAATCAAAGAACACCCGGAGGCTGGAGTCCTGGATAATCAGAAAAGGCTTGAGGGTCATGTTTGCTATCAAAATCAGGAAAATGAATATTTGCCCTCTTGGTGGTATTTCCTGCAAAACGTAATTCATGTTCTTCCAGCTCCGTGCCAATGTGTTGTCTCCTAGACAGTGTTGTCAATTGCGGCTCATAGCGGGATAGCGGTGCGGAGTGGCCACTCCTCCATAGCATCGCAGATTTTGGGTGCGGATTATTGCGGGCTCAAATAGCGGAAATAGCGGCGCAATTTGATACATCGATGAAAAGCCCCTGTTTTGCCCATTAAAATAAAATAGGGGCAAAATGGGAATAACAATCCCAAAGAAACCCTAAACCTAATGGCTAATACAACTACAACTGCTAAAAGCTAAAAAAAAAAATCTTCTGCTCTTTTCTTCTCCATCTATTCAAAGCTTAAAAAACGTTCCGCTCTTGTCTTCTCCATCTATTCTCATCTACTCTTCTGATCTCCATCGTCTACTCTTCTCCACCAATCACCGGCAACCCAAATAGCACCGTTCCCGCTATCCGCTACCCCGCTATAGCATTTTTGGGGTCGGCCACTCTACGGCGCTATCCGGGATTGATAACACTGCTCCTAAAGCACCAGATTCAGGAGATGAAAGAAAAATAACTATTCCAAATACCTTGATTGGGCATAGATTGATTTTTAAAGTGCTGGTAGTCCCTTATATCTAGATTGCACACTTAAATTTGCAAACTGAGGCATGAAATGAAGTTATCCCCTGCCAAATCTTGTAAAATCTAGAATCCAGTATTTGCATGAATTTGTGCACATATCAAGATATATTCCCTTCTTGTCAACCAAAGTGAACATATTCTCTCAAAATCTCTTGCTTTGGTGCCAATGAAGGAAAAGGCCATTACTGGTTCCATTACAGGGCTTGCACATGAAACACAAACTTCAGCTGTGAGCTGTACGAGCCTTCATTGCAACATATCATTACAGTTAATTTTATAAGAAACATTTACCACCTGGTGTGAAATGAAGGTATCTTTTGATGACTTTTATCACATTATCTCACCTTTTTTTTTGTTTTCAACATCTAGGGCACCAAAGAGGGTCAAAGGTATCAGCTCCTGTTATATCTGAAACACAGAAAGCAATACCACCTATTGAGGTGCCAGCTTTGTCTCTCGATGAATTGAAAGATAAAACTGACAATTTTGGATCAAAGGCTTTAATTGGTGAAGGATCTTATGGAAGAGTATACTATGCAAACCTGGAGAATGGAAAAGCGGTGGCTGTTAAAAAGCTTGACGTGTCATCTGAACCAGAATCAAACGCAGAGTTCTTGACTCAGGTAGGTGTTAGAGGGACTTAGTGCTGACAACCAAGTTTTTACATGCAATTGTTTGTATTATTTTTGTGTCGTGGTGTGTGTTTATCAAATTTGAATATTATTCTGTTTTTTTCCCTAGGTTTCCATGGTCTCAAGATTGAAGCATGAAAATTTTGTTGAGTTACTCGGGTACTGTGTAGAAGGAAACCTTCGTGTGTTAGCATATGAGTTTGCAACCATGGGATCGCTACATGACATATTGCATGGTAGAAAAATTGTTGTTTGATCGTGTTTTCATTTTTAAGGTGTACTTAATAAAAGATTGTGTCCTTTTATTGTAGTTATGATTTTTTTCTTTCTAGAATCAAGAGACAATAAGCAATTTTTGTTTTGGATACTTGCAGGCAGGAAGGGGGTTCAAGGTGCTCAGCCTGGTCCGGTACTTGACTGGATAACACGGGTAAGAATTGCAGTTGATGCTGCTAGGGGGCTTGAATATTTGCATGAGAAGGTTCAACCTCCTGTAATACACAGAGATATTAGGTCCAGCAATGTGCTTGTTTTTGAAGACTATAAAGCAAAGATTGCCGATTTCAATCTCTCAAATCAGGCTCCTGACATGGCTGCTCGCCTCCATTCAACTAGAGTTCTTGGAACATTTGGTTACCATGCACCAGAGTAATGCCAATCTGTCTTCTCTTTTCTCAATCTTTTTGATATGCACATGCACACATCTCTTGTACAATAATTTTTTAAACCTGTTTGTCTCTACATATGCAAATTCAAGAATTGTTTCTCAAGTCAAATTTGACCCTTGCATGATTGTTTGTCACCTTGATGCATGTGGAAAAAGTTTGACCTTACTTTATGGCAGAAATTATATTTGCTAGTACAACTTCTAAGGTTAAATTTACTGTTTCAGTTGTAAAATTGAATATGTTGCTTTCAACTGCTAGTGAAAAACTTGTCTTCAAAGAAGTCGTTATATTGTTTACTCATGGTATTCTGCTGAAAAGTGGATTTTTTGGGTTGAGAATACCTATTCCGTCTGGATGGAAGGATCATTGTTTCTTTAATATCTGTCTTACCCAAAAAGAAAACAAGACATTCTTTTGCTTTGTGGAAATAAACTAAATGGCTTTGTTGTGCCTGTGCTTTTTGGAGCCAACGGACAACCTTTTACTTATCCTTCAATGAATTACTAGTTTTTTATTTTTTTTTTTTTTTTTATTTTTTTTGTAAAAGCAAAAGAATAATAGTAATAAATAATTGGAAGTTGGATTAAAGTTGATTTTGTTGAGATAGATCTTTATGTTTCCCTGGGTAATTTTTTATGTTCATAAAAAGACCTGACTCTTCCTCTTTAGACTTGGTTGGTCCAAGTACTTTATAGAAGCATGTGATATCGCCTCTTCTTCTAATGATTTTAATTTCTGAACTATTAAATTGGTTATGCACGAAGCAAAATTCATCAAAGTTGATGACATTTTCACCACAAACTATGACCCCAGTGTCACTTTGGTCTCTAATCTTTAAGTTTAGTAGCTTAACTACCTCGCATCTTACTCCATGGTTTGGATGACCCTGAGACAATCATTAAAGGTAGAAAAAAAGAATTACGCATCCTCCCGAACTATGAGATTTCTATTAGTTTGTTAAAGTGGTATGTATCAAAGAACATATTCTGTAAATAATCACTGCATAATCCTGGTATTAATGTTAGTTATCCAGATATTATCTGGTTGACTACATGGACAAATGCGATGGGCATCTTTAAGTTAATGGGGGAAGTGTATTTAGTCTCTTTGTTGTTTCTCCTTTTTCATTTTTCCCCCGTATACTAATAAGCTTGAGTAATCATTGATATTTCAAATGACCGAATGTCAAGGGATTAAGTAACATATTTTAAGTTTAGGGACGAGACGGGACTGATACTAGGGTCATAAATCAAGGGAATTTACTTCATGCAGTCTGGAGCTTGAAAAGTTTTCATTTGTACCGGTCTTTGCATTCATTTCATGAGATTTGTCACCTGAATGAGGCCAATGCCAGACTTGTCAGTTTTCTGGGACTGGAATCTGACCCATTGAAATTCAAGGGGCACTAGTTTTGTCATTAATGAAATGTTCCATTTCTGTTAGAAAACATTCACAAAAGCACTTCTGTTTATCTTATGCTAGATAATAGCATAGAAAAGTTCCAATAAATCATTGTATTTCTTAAGTTTCATTATAAAAACGTTGATCAGATATGCAATGACGGGACAGCTGACACAGAAGAGTGACGTGTATAGCTTTGGTGTGGTTCTACTTGAGCTATTGACTGGTAGGAAACCCGTTGATCACAATATGCCTCGTGGGCAGCAATCTCTTGTTACTTGGGTGAGCATCTTATTCTGCTTCTGATTTCCCCCTTGCTCTCTGCTCATATTTATTTTCATCCCTCTTTCCATGTTATCCAGATTCCCGAGTAAAATACTGATGGTGCTTATATTTGGACTCAAACTGCCAGCCCTTTAATTTCATTTTCCAAGTACTCAAATTTGCAGTTTGATCCTAGTTACTTTGTATTATTGTAGGCCACTCCAAGACTGAGCGAGGACAAGGTTAAACAGTGTATAGATCCAAAGCTGAAGGACTACCCTGCTAAAGGAGTTGCTAAGGTAAATCTCTATTTTCCTTCACTATGATGGCCTCGGTTCTTTGAACCAACCCTGCTATGGTTTTGTTTGTTTGGGTGACCCTCCGGCTCTTTATGCCCTAGGATAGGAGAACAAAAGAAACAATGACAGCTAAAAGTGCTACTTCTATTTTTTTTATGCAGCTGGCAGCGGTGGCTGCTCTATGCGTACAGTATGAGGCTGAATTCAGGCCAAATATGAGCATTGTCGTAAAGGCACTCCAGCCTCTCCTGAAATCACAAACGCTTCCTCCTGAGAGTTAGTGCTGAAATGTTGAGTTGCTATTGGATTTGAACTTGCTGGGATATCTCCATTAGTTTGAGTAAATTTGTTTAGAAATGTAATTGGCGTTTGGTCCGATTATGGATTACTTTTCCCCTATTTGCGATATATTTATAGGGTAATGGATTGAATTTGAAGATATTTTTGTGTGGTACTGCCATTCCTGGATCATCAATCGACGACAGCCAAATTGATTTGTGGAGTGAAAATATTGAGAGGAGTGTTCTCGTATATATTAGATGAATTGTCATTGCATGTTCAACTTTAATGTGACCCTTACAAGTTTTGCCTATCTTAAATTATGCGAATTGTTGAAGGCCACATTTTGCTGTAAAATATTATAGGGTTTCTGTTCATATTTTATCTGAAGCTGATAAAACTGAAGTTGGTTAGGTCAATTAGCTACCAAAATGAGCAAATAATTGTGTTTGGGGGGGACGGTCTTGTATAACGCTATCCAAAAAACTGTTATGCATAGGTTTTCCATTTTGCACAGGATATGTGCCCAAAATATTCTGTAACAATATTATATAGTATTTTCTATTGTGCCAGGAGCTAAAATTTAGCCAATTGGCAAAATGATAAATAAGTGGGTGAATCCCTTATACCAAAAGGGGTGAATAGTGTTTAATTTGAGTTTTTAGCCAATTTTACTTAGCCGAAAAGTATCATCCTTTTCTATTATATAGTATTTAATATTTAGTGTATAATTGTTATTCTAAATTATTATATTTGAGGTCTTGAAAACGTCATGAAGTTCAAAGATTCGTATATCCATGGAGGATTGCTCGGAGCCTAGGCAAGCATTGTTGGTCGGTTCGTGAGTATTGCCTACTTCCTCCTGCGATACTTCAAAATCCTCTTGTTGCTTGCTTGGGACTGTAAGAAAGAAATTTGAATTCCCCAACAAAAATAGCAGCGGAAAATAACTTGGAATCCGTTTCTTAGAAGGATTATCACGAGTAAAAATTAATTAGTTTTCGTTAGAATTAATACCTTTAAGATGCAAAACATAAATAGTCTCTGTGTTGATGTTGTCGAATTCAAGCAAGAATCTGACGATCAATCCATTGCCTCTATGGCAGGGACGAAGCTAGGAATTTGGCGTTTGGGGGGGGGGCAAAGCTGCAACAGTATGTCGAACTACATATAAAAAAAGGTAAAAAAAAATCTTGAGGGGGCGAAACTGATAAAATATTCCGAACTACATATAAAATTTACTATACCTAATAGTATTTTTAAAAATCTTGGGGGGGCGACTGCCTCCCCCCGCCCCCTGTCTTTGTCCCTGCTCTATGGTATCCACACGACCACTTGGATGGATGTTCTACACTCTAGTGCTAGCCAGAAAATGAAGAGCAAAAAGACTTGAAGTCAATCTTCAAAAATAGTTATTTTGATAACTTTTAGAAGAACAAAAAAGGGAGAGAGAGATAAGAAAAATATGAATTTTTCTATCTTGTTTTGGTGTTGTCTAACATCAAATGTTAAGACAAAGAAAGAGTATATAGGGGTTGGTGGTTTATTCCATAATAAACCACCATATCTCAACTACTAACTTCTCCAACTCCCTAACTTTCGGTTTTCCAAAATTCAGTTCAACAGACCAGTTCGGTTCAATTGATCTGTTCAACCAATCCGATATTGGTTGGCCCAATCCAATTGTAGTATCTATTATCAAATGCAAACTCCAACAAACCCAATCCAATTGATCATAAAGTGCGACCCATTAGGTATTTGCAATATTGGTCGTGACAACAATTTGTCAACAGTAATGAGTGGTATCTAGCAACACAACATTACTCCAAAATTACAAATATAACGTTGATTCGACATAATCACATTTTATAACCCTTTGTAGCAATCCTCGTGTCCTCGATATCTTGATTGAACACAAGTCATGGAATATGTCATACTTGTATAGTTCAATCATTTGTTTCTTGATTCACGAGTAGACTAATAAAATGACAAAGATATTACAATATCAATTCATTTTTTCATGACCATGAATTAGTCTCACTCCCTGAAGGGGCCCAAGATATCACTCCTATTATATAGGAGGGACAAATCCTTTCTTAATCACACCTCATCCTACACATGGTTCGTAACATACTCAACAAATGCCTTTATAACTCATCTTGTTACAGATAATGTTTGACACCATCAAAGCATATCACTAGCCATGTAGTCTTGTGAGATTTCAAGTCGAATGATTCATGCATACAAATGCGATCATTATAAGAAACACTATTGACATTTATATAACAATCCATAAAGCGTTCTTATAGCGGGTCGGTCCAGTATTATGATATCCAATATCACATACCCATGTGTTGATTAGATATCCAATATCAATCACGATACATACTAGTCTCAACACATTTTTATTATCATCGTCATTGCATAATAATGTCTGATTAGGGACATTTATGAAGGGATTCATGGGCGGAAACTCGTTCCAAACACCCATGGATCCTCCCCTGAAGGATCCGCTCATATGAAACAATTCGAAAATAGCAAGAAACGACAAGAAAAAAACTTACGTTTTGGATTCGAAAGCTACTTCTTGAATGGAGGTTGGCGTTTCTTGGATCGGATCTTGCTACCGATTGATCTCCGCTGCGGAAAGTCCCTCTACCGGTATCCACGCGATGATACGGGCGGCGATTGCTAGCTCTTCGTCTTTTTCGATTTTCGGGAATTAGAGAGAAAAGGGAGAGGCGAGAATATCGAAATCGATTTCGGTTTTCTTGTTTAATTACTGGGTGAAGCATTAACCTTCTAGGTTTCGGCTAAGAGATGTTATATAGAGTGTGAGTGTTTGTTGCTAGAACAACTCCCACCTCTACTCAACTTCTCTCAGCGGTGGGAGTCTCCGAATCCCACGTTCCCTAGACTTTCATTTGGTAGTGGGAGTCCTTATCGGATAAAAACTCCCACGTAATCCCAGCTATAGGTAAAATACCGAAATTGCCCCTATCTCTAATTCGAATAATAAACACTTTATTATTTTTCGAGAAAAGTGAATGTCGGGATACAATGAACCTAGACACATTCTAGATTCATTGAATGCTGGGACATGAAAGCTTCGTTAGCTTCGTCTATGCGTGTGACCACAGTAGAGTTCATATCACGATGGCAATGAAAACACACTTAGTAGTAGTGTGAGTTCATAAATCACAAGCGATCCTAGCGAGGACATTGTGACTACCCAAAGTGAATGAATATACAACGGAACCCAATATCAATCTACTATTTAATCCCCTTTGTCTCGCGATATCCTAATTAAGCATAAGGCGTGGTGGTACGTCACCACTTATTAAGCTTAATTGTATTTATGCTCGATCTCCGGGTAGGCTGTTTCGACAAATAGCATTTGATAACCACTTTATCAAATACATTTGAGCACTGACCATGCATTTAAAGCAGTCTTTCCCTATCGAGGGGCCCATGGATATCTCTCCCCAATAATAGAGAGGGACAAATTCCTTACAATGTCTCTCACATTCAAGCTAAGATAGGGACACTACATCCGATCATCGAGTCGTATTGATTACTCTGTTACAAGTAACGTCCCGACTGAGTTAAAACGTGGCTCCATTCATACTAGAATCAATGAAGACATAAGGTCTAAGGATTCTAAAATAGTATTGAGGAAGTAATACTTATGACTTAAGACCATGAAGTATTACTTCTACGACGGATCACGTCGATACAATGTATCCCTATATATATTGCATCTATGATGTGATTTGTATCCATTACACATGATCGAGTAAAACAAGATCATCAATCAACAATCATACTAGTTTTATTTCATAGTAATTAAGCATTACATAAAACTAGGGACTTCTAGAATAGTAATTACATAAGCTAATGAGTTTTACTATCAAATCACACATTTGATAATCAAAAGCAAAATTAACTATTCAATTACATGCTCAAAAGATAATAAAGCGCACAACATGTGCTAATGGTCCTAGGGCACTACTAACAATCTCCCACTTGCCCTAGGGTCCAATCATACATGATCCTCAATCCCATTGACCTAGTATGACTCTCATGTTTAGAGGGCTGTGGGAGTGGCTTGAGTCAATGGATCTGCGATGTTGTCGATGCACGTATGAACTTTGCAAATACTAACGTCTCTCTGTCGATGATCTCTCTAATCGGATGGAAACACTCGAGAATGTGTTTGGATCGTTGGTGAGATCTAGGTTCCTTAGCTTGTGAAATGGCACGGTACTATCACGATAGAGGTCCAGCTGGGTTCACAATGCTAGGGACAACACCTAGTTCATCAACAAACTTCCCGATCCAAACGACTTCTTTAGCTGCTTGGAGGCGACTAGATACTCGACACTACATTGTAGAGTCGGCCACGGTTTCTTGCTTTGAGCTCTTCCGACTCACAGACCTCCATTCAAACAAAACACAAAACCCAGATTACGATCTATAATCGATCTACGTCGATGCTGGAAGCTTGCGTCTGTGTAACCATTTACAACTGGACTTCCCTTCCCGACCTCAGTAAACTAAGAACATATCTTTAGTCCTTCTCAAGTACTTAAGAATGCTCTTGATTGCGATCCAATGTGACTCTCCGAGGTCAAATTGATATCCGCTAGTCATACTTAAAGCAAATGAGACATCCAGGGCGAGTGCATATCATGGCGTACATAATAGACCCGATGGCCGAAGCATATGGGATCTTACTTATGCGCTCTTGGTCCTCCCTTGTGGAAGGTCCTTGAGTTACTGCTGAGTTTAACGCCATGTGACATGGGCAAGAATCCCTTTTTGGAGTCTTGCAAAGCCCGAACCGTTTCGAGTGCCACTGTCAATGTATCCACTGCGGCTCGGGCCCGATCATTTTGTTAGATCTAACTCTATAGATTCTAATACCCAAAATGTATGTAGCCTCGCCTAAGTCTTTCATGGAAAAGCACTTCCCCAACCAAGGTTTTACGCTTTGTAATGTGGGGATGTCATTTCCAATCGGTGAGATGTCGTCCACATAAAGCACGAGGAACACTCTTGCATTATTAGTTACTTTCTTATAAACACAGAGGCTCGTCTTCGTTTTTGATGAAACCGAATTCTTTAATACGTTCATCAAAGCGGCGATTCAGACTTGAGATGCTTGCTTCAATCCATAAATGGACCTTTGAAGCTTACACACTTTGCTAGGATTTGTTGGATCAACAAACCCCTCAGAGTTGTGTCATATACACATCCTCGAGAAGGTTTCAGTTAAGAAACGCAGTCTTAACATCCATTTGCCATATCTCATAGTCATAATATGCGGCTATGGCAAGTAAAATCTAATTGACTTTATCATCACGGCGAGGGAAAAGGTTTCGTCATAGTCAATACCATGAACTTGTCTATAACCTTTAACTACTAGTCGCGATTTAAAAAGTGTGTACATTACCATCCATGATCGGTCTTCTTTTTTATAACACCATTTGTTACCAATGACCTTGCACTTTTCGGGTGGGTCAACCCAAAGTCCATACTTGGTTGTCGTACATGGATTGCATCTCGGACTTCATAGCTTCTAGCCACTTATCGACTCGGAACTACGAATTGCCTCTTTGTAGGTAGTGGGTTCATCTTGATCAATCGGTTCAACTTTGATGATCATCGATCCCGAGAAATCCATATCTCTCGAGTCGTTGATGTACCCGACTCGACCTCCTTGGGCCTTGTGTCAAAGATTGAAGCTCGAGTATCGGCACGTGAGCTTGCTTGAACTTCTAAAGTTGGTTCGGATGTTGTTTGGGGATCTTGAATTTCCTCAAGATGGATCTTACTCCCACTATCCTCTTTGGAAATAAATTCCCTTTCAAGGAATAAACCATTACGAGCAACAAACACTTTGTTCTCACGATGGAAGATAGAAGTAATATCCTTTAGTTTCTTTAGGATATCCCACAAACAAACACTTGTCGGTTTAGGGGCGAGTTTATCGGATAACAAGCGTTTTACATACGCCTCGCATCCCCCAAATTTTGAGAAAGGACAAACTAGGTCGTTTCCCGAGTCCATATCTCATATGGAGTTTTACGAACCGCTTTAGAAGGAACTCTATTTAATATAAATGCAGCAGTTTCTAGGCGTAGCCCAAAAAGGACATTGGAAGACTTGTTTGACTCATCATAGATCGAACCATATCTAATAAGGTGCGATTGCTCCGTTCCGATACGCCATTCCATTGTGGTGTGCCGGGGAGGAGTTAATTGTGAAACAATTCCACAACCACTAAGATGTTCGTCAAACTCTTGGTTAAGGTATTCGCCACCTCGATCCGATCGAAGTATCTTAATACATTTACCAAGTTGATTTTGTACTTCATTTTGAAATTCTTTGAATCTTCCAAAAGACTCTGATTTATGTTTCATTAGATAGACGTAGCCATATCTACTGAAATCATCTGTGAATGTGATGAAGTACTGAAACCCTCCTCTAGCACTAGTGTTCATTGGTCCACAAACACCTGTATGTATGAGGCCCAATAAATCGGAAGCTCTCTCACTTTGTCTAGTAAAGGGAGCTTTAGTCATTTTGCCCAACAAGCAAGATTCACACGTCTCATAAGACTCTAAGTCAAATGATGTTAAAATTCCATCTGTATGGAGTTTTGATATGCGTTTCTTGTTTATGTGGCCCAAACGGCGAGTGCCAAAATTAGGTTTGGTTTAAGTCATTTGATTTAAACCTTTTAGTATTAATGTTATAGATGGGCCTTTTAATGGAATCATCGAGGTTAAGAATATAAAGCCCGTTCATCAAAGAGGCATCTCCATAAAGATACGATCTTTATGAATGGTGCAAATCTTATTCAAAATATTAATTTCAAAACCTTCGATATCCAAACAAGAAAGCTGAAATAATATTCCTACTCAAAGTTGGAACATACAAACAATTATCGAGTTCTATAATAAGGCCACTTGGCAAAACTAAATTAAATGTCCCGGTAGCTACAGCAACAACTCTTGCTCCGTTGGCTACTCGAGGTCCACTTCTCCTTTTTGCGGTGATCTACTCCTTTTGAACCCCTGCACATTTGCACAAATGTGAGATCCATAACCGGTATCTAATACCCATGAAGTAGGAGCGAGACATGTTAATTTCTATAACATAAATACACGGAGAGACAGTCAAAGCGGCCTTTCCCTTTTTCTTCTCTTCCAAATAGAGCTTGTAGTTCCGTTTCCAATGACTCGGTTCATTGCAATGGAAGCAAACTCCATCTTTTGGTGCCTTGGCTTTGGGCTAGGGCTTGGGCTTGTCATTGCCTTTGCCTTTGCCTTTCTTGGTCATGGGCTTTCCCTTGCCTTTCTTCTTGAAATTCCCTTTTTTGAACCATTAAGACTTCGAGGGTCTTCTTAATGTTCGATTCGATCTGCTTGAGCATCCCAGTGTATTTCATGTATGGTCTTCTCCATGGCATGCATGTTGAAGTTCATAACGAATTGGTCATACTCCGGTGGGAGTGAGCCCCGAGATCATATCACGTGGCCATGTCATGACCTCACGGTAGCTCCAAGCTTCTCAAGTTAGTCAAAATAGCCCTTCATCTTAAGAACATGTGCATTGCGAGGAGGTTCTGAGGCCATTTGCAACTATTTACGCCTTAGTTGTGAGGAATCTTTCATGGCGAGCTTGCTCTTGGAACATTTCCTTGAGCTGGCCCATCATCTGGAAAGCCTCAACTCCTTCAAAGCTGTTTTTGAAGTTCGGGGCTCATTGTGACTAACATGAGGCAAGTCACATCGTTAGAGTCATCGAAATGCTTCTTCCAAGTATCTCTTTGAGTTCTAGAGGCGTTATTTTGAGTCGTTCGAGAATGTCCATTTCAAGAACGTCATGACTTTCTTTCTGCTAAGGACAATCCTTAAGTTGCGGGCCCAATCAAGGAAATTGGTCCCGCTTAGTTTTTCCTTCTCAAGGACGGATCGCAATGAATTGTGTGATGAATTGGTTGCCATTATCTACATTAAGTTAATTGCAAAGTTATTAGTTTTTGAGCAAAAACATTTTCCACAATTTCAACACTTGATAATGGTGGGGAAAAACATTTTACAATAGTTATAGGAAAGCTTTGGCTTAACACCCACAATTAAAGTAAAAAGATAAAGACCTAATAATGATTTTTAAATCGGTACTTACTTTGCATAAATTTTTGTTGTAGAAAATGGTAAATTCAAACCAAACGCTATCACTGCGTTCTGTCCTTGAGAAGGACAAATTAGAGGGAGTTAACTTCCTCGACTGGTTCAGGAACTTGAGAATCATTCTCAAGCATGAAAGAAAGCTGTATGTCCTGGAACAGCCTATTCCTGCTATACCAGCGGCTCGTGCTATGGCCGCTGAAAGGACTTCTTATCAGAAGCATGTTAGTGATGCTTTAGATGTGTCTAGCCTCATGCTTGTCACCATGAACTCTGAGCTTCAGAAGCAACATGAGGACATGGGGGCTTATGAGATCTTTCGGCTCACCCGAAGCAACTATATCGAGGGGCAAGCACGCCGGGGAAAGATTAGATGTAACGAAATCTCTCTTTCGATTGCAAAATGTCCGAGGGAATGCCGGTAGGGAACTCACGTTCTTAAGATGATAGGTTATGTTCAAAACCTTGAAAAAGCTGGGGATTTCCTTTGGGACAAGAGTTGTCGACTGATTTGATCTTGCAATCGTTGCTGAGTCATTCGATCAATTCATTACGAATTATCACATGAATGAAATTGACAAGCCATTACTCGAGTTGTTGAATATGCTAAGGGACTGCCGAGAAGGAAATAGGCAAGTCCAAGCCCAACACCATACTTGATGGTGCAAAAGGGGCAAAGGCAAAGGTTTTGCGAAACCCAAAGGCAAAGCGAAGGTAAGCCCGAGGGCAAGCAAACCACTTTCAACAATGCTACCGAAACCTAAGGGTGGTGTAGCCAAGGACTCTATCTGTCATCATTGTGGTGAGAAGGGTCACTGCAAAAGGAACTGCAAAAGCTATCTTGCGGGGAAAAATCGTTTGGAAAAGGAGAAAGCAATTGTTGCTACGGGCTCAGGTATTTATGTTATAGATATTAATATGATTGATATCAATTTAAATACAACTACTTCTTGGGTATTTGATACCGGATGTGGTTCTCACATTTGTACTAATGTGCGGGGGACTGCAAAGGAGTAGAGAGTTGGCAAAGGGGTGAAGTGGAACTACGAGTAGGCAACGGAGCACGTGTTGCGACCCTAAGCTGTAGGGACTTGTACTTTTACTTTGCCTTGGGGCTTGTTTTGGGTTTAGAAAAGCTGTTTCTATGTACCCTAGTTTAATTAAAAATATTATTTCGGTTTCTTGTTTGGACAAGAACGGTTTTGAGATTTCGATCAAAAACCAACGATTGTCGTTATTTATGGATAATATGTTTTATGCAAGCGCCTCTTTAATTAATGGTCTATATATTTTAGACCTTGATATGCCAATTTTAAACATAAATACCAAAAGGATTAAGACTAATGATTCTAATCTGACATACCTCTGGCATTGTCGCTTAGGCCACATAAACGAAGATCGCATAAATACCAAAAGGATTAAGACTAATGATTCTAATCTGACATACCTCTGGCATTGTCGCTTAGGCCACATAAACGAAGATCGCATATCCAAACTCCATAAAGATGGGCTGTTGGAATCATTTGACTTGAGTCTTATGATCGATCGCGAATCTTGTTTGTTGGGTAAGATGACGAGCATCACCTTTCACTAAGCTAGGTGAGAGAGCCGATGCTTTATTAGGACTAATACATAGTCTTTGTATGTGGCCCTTTTAATATACATGCAAGGGGGTGGTTACCTCTACTTCATTACCTTTACTGATGACTTCGGTAGGTATGGATATGTGTTCTTGATGAAACACAAATCCGAAGCATTTGCTAAGTTTAAAGAGTTTAAACTTGAAGTAGAAAACCAACTTGGCAAGAGTATTAAGGTTCTTCGATCTGATCGAGGAGGAGAATACTTGAGTCAAGAATTCTGTGACTATCTAAAAGCTTGTGGAATCGTTTCACAACTTTCTCCTCCGACTACTCCACAATGGAATGGTGTAAGCCCGAAAGGAGGAACAGAACCTTATTAGATATGGTTCGTTCTATGATGAGTCACACGAGCCTGCCCAATTCCTTTTGGGGACACGCACTAGAGACATCATCTTTAACACTTAACCGCGTTCCATCTAAATCAGTTGCAAAGACGCCATACGAGTTATGGACTGGGAAGCGTCCCAGTTTGTCTTTCCTCAAGATTTGGGGCTGTGAAGCGTTTGTAAAACGCTCGACTTTCCGATAAGTCGGCTCCAAAATCTGAAAAGTGCATATTTGTAGGTTATCCTAAGGAAACTAAAGGATACTACTTTTATATCCCTAACGAGAAAAAAGTGTGTGTTGCTCGCACGGGAGTCTTTCTAGAAAAAGAATTTGTTTCTAGAAACACAAGTGGGAGTAGTGTAGAACTTTCCGAAGTTCCGAGACTCTCAAACTAGCACTAATGATGAGATGGAAATTGAACAGACTCCACAAGTTGTTGTGCAGCGAGTGCACAAACAGTTGTGCGGCCAGACTTGATTCAAGAAACACAAGAATTGCGTAGAGTGCGGTAGAGTTAGCTAGTCCCACCTCCGAAAAAAATTGGATTTTTCATAACGAGAACATGGTGATGTTATGTTTGTGGATCACGATGAACGCTTCAACCTACAAACGAGGCAATTAATAGCCCAGATTCGAGAAATGGCTTGAGGCCATGAGATTCGAAATGGACTCCATGTACACAAACCAAGTCCGTATCTTGGTTGATCCACTCGAAGGGTAACTCCCATGAGGGTGCAAATGGGTTTTTAAGATTAAAACCGACATGGAAGGGAATGTACAAACGTCATGCGGGCGATCGAGTCGCGAAAGGTTTCAAACAAATTCATGGTATTGACTATGATGAGACCTTTTCCCTCGTAGTTATGTTCAAGTCCATTCGGATTTTGCTTGCTATTGCAGCTTACTATGACTACGAAATCGGCAAATGGATGTCAAAACCGCTTTCCTTAATGGAAAACTTGATGAGGATGTGTATATGTCACAGCTGAAGGTTTTGTCACTCCGGGAGAATCGTCGGAAAAGTATGTAAGCTTCGAGAGATCCATTTATGGACTCAGCGGAGCTTCTCGAAGCTGGAACATCCGTTTTAATGATGCCGTCCCAGTGAGTTTGGCTTCATTAGAAATGAGGATGAACCTTGTGTTTACAAAAAGGTTAGTGGGAGCTCAATTGTATTCTGGTTTTGTATGTAGATGACATACTACTCATTGGCCTAAGTCGAGTACATATATAGACAAGGTGCTAAAGCGGTTTAGCATGCAAGAGTCTAAGAAAAGACTTTGTCCTATGGCACATGGTACTGCTACAGTCGAAGGAACAGTGTTCTAAAACGCCCTGCCGAATTAGAACGCATGAAAGAGATTCCTTATGCTTACGCCATAGGATCCATCATGTACGCCATGATATGTACTCGCCCTGGATGTCTCGTTTGCCTTAAGCATTACGAGCGAGATACCCGATCTAATTACGGTGAATGTCACTGGATCTCGAGTCAAGAATATCCTCAAGTACTTGCGAAGGACTAAGGATACATTCTTGATTTATGGAGAGGCGGATGAGCTCGTTGTAAGTGGTTACACCGATGCTAGTTTCCAAACCGAGCAGAGATGATTTCCGATCGCAATCCGGATATGTGTTTAACTTGAATAGAGTGCTTGTGAGCTGGCGCAGTTCAAAGCAATCAACCATCGCAGATTCTACGACGAGGCCGAGTACATAGCGGCTTGTGAAGCAGCTAAGGAGGCGGTTTGGATCGGAAATTTATTTCCGACCTCGATGTGGTTCCTAGTATTGCGAACCCGATAGACCTCTATTGTGATAACAATGGGGCTATTTCCCAATCTAAGGAACCTAGATCTCACCGAGAGGTCCAAACATGTACTACGGCGATTTCACCTAATCCGCGAGATTATAGAGAGAGGTGATGTGCATATATGTAGAGTAGACTCGTGCAGACAATGTCGCCGATCCACCGACGAAAGCCACTGTCGCAGCAGCGCAGCATGATCGTCACACTAGCTCCATGGGTATCCGATATCTCGGAGGACTGATCTTTAGAGACAGGTCATTAGTATGCCCTAAAGACCATTTATTGTAATTTGGGTCTTTAGTGCAAGTGGGAGATTATTGTACCGTATTTAATGTAATTTTCATTTTGATGAATAAAAAGGCAATTAATTCGAGTATTATTCATTATGTTTCTACGTTCTTAACAACATAAATAAATAATATGTCCTTATAATAGTATTTATAATTGTTATGAGATACTATTATCAAAAGCGTCCCCTAGTCGAACATTATTTTGGAATCTTCGAGGACAATAATAATGCGTAAGACTAGTATGTGCGATGATTGATATAAGATATCGGATCGTCACATAGGTATATATGATTAGAGAATCATTATACTTTGGAGCAGACCCGACATGAGAAACACACCATGGGTTGTTATATAATAGTCAACGGTGTTTCTCAAAATTTTGACTCGGGTTGTATATGAGATCTTTCGACTTGAGGTCTCACAAGAGTTCTTGCATGGCTAGTGTTATGCTTTGATAATGTTAAACGCTATCCGTAGTCGGGTGAGCAATAAAGGCATTTATTGGGTATATCACGAATCTTGTTCGGGATGAGTGGGATGCAGAAAGGATTTGTCCCTCCTATATAGCGGGAGGCGAAATCTTGGGCCCACTTGATGGAGTCGACTAATTCATGGCCATGAACAAGTGAATCGAGTATATGATATTGATGTCATTTGATTAGTCTACTCGCGAATCAAGAAACTAAAAGATTGGACAATGCAAGTGTGACTTTTTCCATGACTTGTGTTCAATCTAGATATCAAGGACAAAAGGATTTAACTACAAATGTCAAATGTTGTGATTATGATAAATCACCAGATATTTATGAATTGGGGGTAATGATGCGTTGCTAGATACCTCTCATTACTTGTGACATATGATGTCACGGCCAACGTCATAGATACCTCTTGGGTCGCACTCATAGATCAACTTGATTGGGCTTGTTGGAGTACATTTAATCTAAGGTGCGCCAATTCGATTGAGCCGGGCCGGGATTGGATTGGGCCCTTAATCGGGTTGGGCCGACCGACCCGTTTTGGACCGACCTTATGGCTGGAAAATTGGACACATATTTTCAGCTCATATGTCTCTTATCTAGAGGTTAAAGGAGTGGAGAAAGTGGAGGAGTAGTTTCCTCCATGATCTCCCACTTTCCCCTTTATCTCTCCCCACTCTCTCTTGATAGACTAAGGGAAAAATACTGATTTTTCCCATTCATATTAATCAGCTTTTCTCCAGCTTTTGAAGCTTAGAGAGAAGAGAGAAAAGTGAGTTTTTAGAGAGAAAAAAAAAGATAGATTTCTAGACTTGTTTTCTAGCTTTTTGCTAATAGGAAAGAAGTTAGAAATCCTGTATCTTATTCTTCTGATAAGGTCTGAAATACATACTCCATTGAAGAGTGTCTTCAAAGCTTCTACAAGGCATTGGCTAGCACCAAGCGATAGAAGACCATCCCCGGAAGATCGAGTGGATACTCGAGAGAGACGGAGCTCGCATTGTGGTGTTCCGTTCGTGACAACATACCGCTGAAAGCGTTACATCCATTCTAGCATCAATATAAGGTAAAACACTATCCCATAGTCGTAGGTTCTTACTCGTGGAAGATCCTGGTAGAGGCGGGTGAAGTTTTATTCCGCTGCGCATTTATGTGTGACCCGGTTATTCCTCAAACATTTCCAAGCCAATGGAAAAACCGTGAAGTAAATCTAAGGGTGTGAAAAGAAAAAAAAAACATTCTATTCTACACCGTCTTGACCTTCAGTTGGTTTCCTCCAAATCTTCATCATCTCAGCTGTATCTTCTCCTAATCTAGAATATTACATAATTCTAAGGAAACCTCGAGTTACATTCGAGGGGATTTAATGAGAAGAAAAAATTACAACTTTTGAGAGAAAAATAGGCACGATACGCAGATCGTATTATAAAATAAAACCAACAGGGTAATGGCGACTACTATGCATCATGCTCAATTAACATAACAATTTATGAAAAAATAATGAGCAACCAAAGAAACGTAACATTTCATATACTGGTCAGTTCGGTTGACCGGCCACCAAGCTCGGTCGACCGAAAAAGTACTGAGAGTACTCGGTTGACCGAACAGGCACTTCGGTCGACCGAAGACCAACTCGGTTGATCCGAACCAAACATCAGTAGCTTCTGTCTTGCCTCGGTCGACCGAAACTGAGTCCCGGTCGACCGAAGAGCTAGAAACTGAGAGTTTTTCCAGCTTTTGAATGACTTCAAAAATGGAAACTCTCGATTTTCATACATTCAAAATGATGAAAAACATGTCATAAAACATATACAACATTTCTAGCAATCCTAAGGCATGCATAACATAGATTCAAAATCTATATACAAACACTATAACACATTAAGTCTATAGGGTACTCGTGAGTGGCTCTGATACCACTGTTAGAGGAATAACCGGGTCACAGACAAGTGCGCAGCGGAATAAAACTTGACCCGCCTCTACCGGGATCTTCCACGAGTAAGAACCTATGACTATGGGATAGTGTTTTACCTTATATTGATGCTAGAATGGCTGAAACGCTTTCAGCGGTATGTTGTCACGAACGGAACACCACAATGCAGGCTCCGTCTCTCCCATTATCCACTCGATCTTCCGGGGATGGACTTCTACTGCTTGGTGCTAGCCAACGCCTTGTAGAAGCTTTGAAGACACTCTTCAATGGAGTATGTTTTTCAGACCTTTTCAGAAAAACAAGATACAGGATTTCTAACTTCTTTCCTATTAGCAAAAAGCTAGAAAACAAGTCTAGAAATCTATCTTTTCTTTTTCTCTCTTAAACTCACTTTTCTCTCTTCTCTCTCTAAGCTTCAAAAGCTGGAGAAAAATCTGATTAGAATGAATAGGAAAATCAGTATTTTCCTAGTCTATCAAGAGAGAGTGGGGAGAGATTATGGGGAAAGTGAGAGATCATGGAGGAAACCACTCCTCCACTTTCTCCACCATTTCAACCACCATTTGAGAGCTGAAATTATATCCAATAATCCAGCCATAAGGTCGGTCCAAATGGGTTGGTCGGCCCAACCCGTTTAAGGGCCCAATCCAATCTCAGCCCGAAACCCAATCGAATTGATTGATCCAAATGGGTTGGTCGGCCCAACCCGATTTGATGAGAACTTATATACGGATCCTTTAAAGAATAATGAGGTTTGGGTAATGTCTAAAAGGAGATATAGGAGGCAAGATTTAACATCACATCACTCATTTTGGAGGCCCAAAAGACTCAAAAGAATGAAGACTATCATCAACTTGGAATAACAATAAATTCAGCTTTGTGTAATTGTCATAACTTGCGATCCAGGAATCCAATGAAGCTCATTCTAGATGATATGGAAAGATAAGAGGCATATCTACAACTTTCATGAAGAACACAAGATCAGATTATGCCTTTATGAAGTCCTAAATTGTTGTGCAACTTACTACACCATGCTGTCCAGATTTTCAGCGAGAATTAATCTTGTTTTTCAAAGTTTAGCATTTATTTAATTTCCAGATTTTAGTATATTATTAATTTCGAAATATTACTTAAATAAAGGACATGTGGTCCATTTAGCAAGTAGTTTATGCTTTAGCATATTCTTTAGCAAGTAGTTTATTCTTTAGCATATTCTTTAGCAAGTAGTTTATTCTTTAGCATATTCTTTAGAAGTATAATCCTAGTCCATTTAGGACTTAGCTTGTTTAGGGATTTTCAGCTGAAATCTTTCTCTATATAAAGAGAGGTTTCGACCACATATTAGGGGAGTTGATTAATGATAATTGTGAGGTTTATTCCTTTGTTGCTTTGTGAATTGAATTTCTTTTTAGATCTTCCTTTCATTGTTACTAATTAACAAGCTAGTTTCCTTGTTGTGGTGTTTCTTCATCCATTTAGTGTTCTTCTGCCTAGGTAGCCAAGTGCTTATCGCTGCTTGGAGGTCTAGTGTGTCGGATACTCTTAAAGTCATTTGCTACAGTAGTCAAGTGCTTATCGCTGCTTGAAGGTTGTAGTAAGGCATTCACGTAAACTAAATTCAAGTTAGAGAAAGATCCCTTTTTCCTTGTGTCGAATCTTGATTCCGTCAAGGTTCCTCATCACGATTAAGGGCCCAATCCAATCCCGGCCCGGCCCGGACCAATCGAATTGGCGCACCTTAGATTAAATGTACTCCAACAATTGCCATGGTCTTCCCAAGATAATGTGACTAGCAGTCATAGGGACTACATCACACAAAACCTTGTCCTTGTATCTTCCAATCTCAAACTCAACCTCAACATGTTCATCAACTCGAATTTCACCACTATTATTTAATCAAGAAAGCTTATAAGGATGTGGATGTGCTTTCCAAGGTAAATCAAGGGCGGTAACCATCTCAAGAGAGTAGGCATTAGCACAACTACTATTGTCAATAATAAGACAAACCTTGCCTTTCACATTGCACTTTGTTTGGAAAAGTTTGCTCCTTCGAAGATGTTGCTCATCTAATGGTTGAGTATGTAGAAGCTTCATAGACACCAAAAGTTTACCCTCCTCCTCAGGTTTGGCATCAAAAGTCTCGGCTACATCATCAATAGCCTTATCCCCGGCTTCATAATCACTAACGCATGTTCCATAATCTTGCATGATCATTATGCTCTTGTTTGGGCAGTCCCTAGCAAAGTGGCCCTTTCCCCAACACTTATAGCATTCCTTTTGAAGGTTAGAAGAGTTACTTGACCTCCAATTGGATGAAGTTGATATAGAAGATGCCTTGGCTGCTCCAACTATGGTCAAGACTGTTTTGTCAGCTCCAATGGCCTCTTCTGCCTTGATTTGGTTCGGCAAAATTGGTGAATTTTGTGGGGGCTGATTCGGCTTTTTCCAAGGTTGGAAATTAGCCGAATAAGTCCTTGAACTTTTCTCCTTTTGCTTCCTTTCTATTTTCTCTCCATAATAAACCATCTCGATAAGATTATCATGGTTAGCACGCTCTACATTTGGCCGAATTTTATCACTTAGACCCGCCAAGAATCTGGCAAAAGTACCTTCACTATCTTCTTGAATATCTGCTCTAATCATGGCAATTTCCATCTCTTTGTGATGTTCATCAAACAATCTAGAGCATTGATTAAGTCTTTGTAAGCGGTTAAAAAGTTCCCTAGTGTAATGTTGGGGAACAAATCTTCGCTTCATCACAACTTTCATCTCATCCCAACTATCAATTGCATGTTGTCCCACCCTTCTCCTTGAATTTGCTCCTTTGTCCCACCAAATAGAAGCATAATCTGGGAACTCCATGGCTGCCAATTTGATCTTTTTGTCCTCTGAATAGTTGTGGACAGCGAAAACATGATCAACCTTACAAATCCAATCAAAAATTAGTTCAAGATCATTCGTACCTTGAAAAGATGGAATCTTGGTCTTAATTGCACCAAAATTGTTGTCAAATCTCTTAAAATTCTCTCCCAACCTCGGACTTCTTGATTCAAAAGCAAGATTATCATCAAACTTTTGAAATTGTTCCATTGCTCCCGGCTGAAGTGGTTCAAAGGGCATTCTTGGCCGAATTTGTTCCCTACTTAGTGGAATTGATTCATGAGTGTGAAACCCCATTCTCATATTGGATAATTATGAAAGTTATGACTGGTATATAAGGTGGGCTTAAGTACCCACTATGATCTCGGGATATCCCTTTTGGCATAGCGAGTTCGGTTGCCAAGTAGTTGATTGTGGGTACTGTCGGGCCCATGTGTCGCGTTGCGGGCCCGCGGGCACGGGGCGTGACATTTTATGGTATCAGAGCCGGTGACCAGGCGGACGTATGGGAACAAAGTGCCACACCGTAAAGGGTGGGGCCGACTCTAGAATCCTGATGGGAACTAAGTGTCACGCCGTAAGCGAAGGGGGCCACCTCTAGAATTATGCACAACTGGTTGGTCCTGGGCTAAGTATATGTGGGGCGCCTAGCGTCTTAAGGATGGGTGAATGTGAAACCCCAGTCCCATGTGGGAAAATGTCCCATATTGTATAAGAATGGAAGTTGTGACTGATATATAAGGTAGTGGTGTCAATTGTGCCCAAAGACCTAGACTCAGGCCCAGGCCCAATAGATCTGGTCTGGGTCAAGACTTATTTTTTAATACCCAAATCTAATTAGGTTTGGACTCATGAATTTTTTTTTTCTCGTGAATGCCACCAGCGTGGTGGGGCGGGCCCCCCATATTATTAATATATAGCAAAAAACGGCTAAGGAGCGGGATGAGAGGGGGACATAAACCGAACCTCCCAACTACATTTAAAGATGCAAAAAATGCAACCTTGAACATTTATAATTATGTTCAAGAGTGGAACAATAAATGGCTAAGCTAAATGCAAAGCAGAAAATAGCATAACAAAATTCATCCATAAACGGATGAAGGGTTAAAACAAATTATTAGTAACAATACAACTAAGCACCTATGATTTAACCTTTCTAATATAAGCAGTACCCTCCGCATCTAAATGACATAGGCCATGGGTAAGGTATGGCAGGAGATGGTAGTGTGAGTAAATAGATGAAGATCTGGAGTCACAAGCCGCGTTAGCGAGACTATCTGCAACCATATTTGCCTCCCTAAAAATATGATGTACTGTAGAGTTTCCAATAATGCATAATAATCTTTGAAAAAGATGATCTAATCTCCAAGAAGACACTTTACCCGCATGAATTGAGTCACATAGAAATTTGGAGTCAGTCTGAATACTTACATTGAGATAACCCAAAATTGAGGCATGATTTATGCCCATGATCATGGCTTCAATTTCAGCCACCGAATTGGTGTTATTCTCACCAAGAAAAGTCGAGAAAGCCCCGATAAATCTACCGGATGGTGACCACAGAATTCCACCAGCGCCCGAGATGCCCGTATTTCCTCTTGCTGCACCATCTTGTTTAGAATAATCGGATCTACGCTTCCCTTCCAAATGACCGCCAATGCACGGGGGACAACCAGTCTGGACCCACCCGTTAATATGTCAAATAGTCCCGCTTTATGCAATATCGGGAAAAGGAAACCATCAATTTCATAAATCAGATTGGAAAAACCCGACCGCTTTCCATCATAGACAAATCGACGACGGTGTCTCCAAAGTATCCAACCAACACTCGCAATAATAATGGAATTAATATTGCGACCCCTATCGCGCCCTTTCCACCATATAAAATTTAGAAGAGAGCGTAGAGAGTCATACCTTAGCGTGTTACTTACTATTCCAAACAAGGCGCAACTATGTTTCCATAAGCGTTTTGCCGTGCTGCAGTTGGCGAAAATATGATCAAAAGTGTCTTCTCCGTGACCACAATGACAGCGAGAGACCAACGGGACTCCCCATCGCTTCCTAACCTCATTCGGAGCCAGAAATCCATTGAGGAAGCGCCATAGAAAAATCTTGTGCTAAAGGCAAAGCCGAAACCCATTTCCGGGTTCGGAGAACCTGTGATGAGTCATTCAGCTGAAGTGTCTGCAACACAGATGTAACAGAAAAATTCCCTCGAGGTTCCAGTGACTAAACATGTAAATCCCGACTGGAGAAATCCGTATCAGAGGCAAAACCTGGGAGTGATTAACCGGTATTAGCTGATGAACCGTATTCCTCTATCCGGAGGCATCCAGGTGTGCATGTATAGGGGACTCATCGGCTATCTCTCCTGGGATTAACGACAAGGAATCCTGAAATGTAAAATTTTCGTACCAGAAAGAAGATCGACCATCCTGAACCAGAGATGTATGTGGGATTCAGCAGGTTCCCTAATTTTGAGCAAACACCGCCAGACAGGAGATGCATTCGGCCGAGAAGGCACCAAAACTGGATGTGCCGATAAGGAGCAGTATTTCTGACAAAAAATCCTCTGTCCCCGTCAGTGTATGTCCCCGTGTCCCCAGCCAATCACACAATTCACCATGTGTATATATAATTAAAACAAATATTTATATAGTAAATTCTGATTGGTTAGGGACACGGGGACATACACAAACGGGGACAGAGAATTTTCACCCGTATTTTTCCATCATAAAATCACGCCACAAGGAAGAGGAGGTCCGAAAACGCCACTATAATTTATATGAGTAAGCAATTTGATAAGAGTCCAAAGTTGATAGACCCAAACCGTTTTGAGAAGTATCCCGACATAACCTTTTCCACGACATCCAATGTCGTCTGCCACCAAATTCCGTTGTCCCCCATAAGAAATTGGCGAATAAACGCTCCATATAATTCAAAACTTGTCTCGGAGGGCAGGAGACGACGATAATATGCATAGGCATTGAGAGTAAAACAAACGGATCAGAATAAGACGTCCACTCCATCCTAAGAACTTCCATTGCCAACCTGCCAATCGAGATTCTATTTTCGAAATAACAGAAGAGTAATGCACTACCTTTTTTCTACCCGTGAAAAGAGGGCAGCCAAGATATGTCATTGGCATTATCCCTCGGCTAAACCCTGTGACTCGGATCACCATTTCCAATTGCCTCGGCTGGGTTCTCTCAGACATATAAAAAGAGCATTTACCATCATTAACACGCTGCCCCGAACTGTTAGAGGAATAACCGGGTCATAAACAAGTATGCAGCGGAATAAAACTTGACCCGCCTCTACCAGGATCTTCCACGAGTAAGAACCTACGACTACGGGATAGTGTTATACCTTTTTAGATGCTAGAATAGTCGAAACGCTTTCGGTGGTAGTTGTCACGAACGAAACACCACAATGCAGGCTCCGTCTCTCCCAGTATCCACTCGATCTTCCGGGGATGGTCTTCTACTGCTTGGTGCTAGCCAATGCCTTGTAGAAGCTTTGAAGACACTCTTCAATGGAGTATGTATTTCAGACCTTATCAGAAGAATAAGATACAGGATTTCTAACTTCTTTCCTATTAGCAAAGGCTAGAAAACAAGTCTAGAAATCTATCTTTTCTTTTCTCTCTAAAACTCACTTTTCTCTCTTCTCTCTAAGCTTCAAAAGCTGGAGAAAAACTGATTAGAATGAACGGGAAAAATCAGTATTTTTCCCTTAGTCTATCAAGAGAGAGTGGGGAGAGATAAAGGGGAAAGTGGGAGATCATGGAGGAAACCACTCCTCCACTTTCTCCACTCCTTTAACCTCTAGATAAGAGACATATGAGCTGAAAATATGTGTCCAATTTTCCAGCCATAAGGTCGGTCCAAAACGGGTCGGTCGGCCCAATCATATTGGTCGGCCCAACCCGATTAAGGGCCCAATCCAATCCCGGCCCGGCCCAATCGATTTGGCGCACCTTAGATTAAATGTACTCCAACAAGCCCAATCCAGTTGATCTATGAGTGCGACTCCAAGAGGTATCTATGACGTTGGCCCCGACATCATATGTCACGTGTAATGAGAGGTATCTAGCAACGTATCATTACCCCCAATTCATAAATATCTGGTGATTTATCATAATCACAACATTTGACACTTGTAGTTAAATCCTTTTGTCCTTGATATCTAGATTGAACACAAGTCATGGAAAAGTCACACTTGTATTGTCCAATCTTTTAGTTTCTTGATTCGCGAGTAGACTAATCAAATGACATCAATATCATATACTGATTCACTTGTTCATGGCCATGAATTAGTCAGACTCCATCAAGGGGCCCAAGATATCGCTCCTGCTATATAGGAGGGACAAATCCTTTCCGCATCCCACTCATCCTGAACAAGATTCGTGATATACCCAATAAATGCCTTTATTGCTCACCCAGTTACGGATAGCGTTTAACATTATCAAAGCATAACACTAGCCATGCAAGAACTCTTGTGAGACCTCAAGTCGAAGGATCTCATATACAACCCAGTCAAAATTTTGAGAAACACCGTTGACTATTATATAACAACCCATGGTGTGTTTCTCATGTCTGGGTCTCGTCCAAAGTATAATGATTCTCTAATCATATATACCTATGTGACGATCCGATATCTTATATCAATCATCGCACATACTAGTCTTACGCATTATTATTGTCCTCGAAGATTCCATAATAATGTTCGACTAGGGACGCTTCGTAATAGTATCTCATAACAATTATGAATACTATTCTAAGGACATATTATTTATTTATGTTGTTAAGAACGCGTAAACATAATGAATAATACTCGAATTAATTGCCTTTAATTCATCAAAATGAAAATTACATTAATACGGTACAATAATCTCCCACTTGCACTAAAGACCCAAATTACAATAAATGGTCTTTAGGGCATATTATTGATCGTCTCTAAAGATTAGCCCTCCGGGATATCGGATACCCATGGAACTACTGTGACGATCATGTCGCTGGCTGCGATGCAGTGGCTTTGTAAGTGGATCGGTGACATTGTCTGCCGAGTCTACTCTACATATATGCACATCACTCTCTCTATAATCTCGCGGATTAGGTGAAATCGCCGTAGTACATGTTTGGACCTCCGGTGAGATCTAGGTTCCTTAGATTGGGAAATAGCCCCATTGTTGTCACAATAGAGGTCTATCGGGTTCGCAATACTAGGAACCACATCGAGGTCGGAAATAAATTTCAGATCCAAACCGCCTCCTTAGCCGCTTCACAAGCTGCTATGTACTCGCCTCTGTCGTAGAATCCCGCTATGGTTGATTGGTTTGAATCTGCGCCACCACAAGCACCTCCATTCAAGTTAAACACATATCCGGGATTGCGGTCGGAAATCATCTCTGCTCGGTTTGGAAACTAGCATCGGTGTAACCAGCTACAACGAGCTCATCCGCCTCTCCATAAATCAAGAATGTCTCCTTAGTCCTTCGTAAGTACTTGAGGATATTCTTGATCGAGATCCAGTGGACGTTCACCGTAATTAGATCGGTATCTCGCTCGTAATGCTTAAGGCAAACGAGACATCCAGGGCGAGTACAAATCATGGCGTACATGATGGATCCTATGGCGAAGCATAAGGGGATCTCTTTCATGCGTTCTAATTCGGCAAAGCGTTTTAGAACACTGTTCCTTTGATGTAACAGTACTCATGTGCCATAGGACAAAGTCCTTTCTTAGACTCTTGCATGCTAAACCGCTTTAGCACCTTGTCTATATATGTACTCGACTTAGGCCAATGAGTCTCCCGGATCTATCTCTATAGATCTTGACTCCCTGTAATATAGTCGGGCTTCGCCTAAGTCTTTCATAGAGAAACACATACTCAACCAAGCCTTTACAGCACTTTTAAGGTTGGTATGTCGTTTCCAATGAGTAGTATGTCATCTACATACAAAACCAGGAATACAATTGAGCTCCCACTAACCTTTTTATAAACACAAGGCTCATCCTCATTTCTAATGAAGCCAAACTCACTGGACGACATCATTAAAACGGATGTTCCAGCTTTCGAGAAGCTCGCTTGAGTCCATAAATGGATCTCTGAAGCTTACATACTTTTCCAAAGATTCTCTCGGAGTGACAAAACCTTCAGCCGTGTCATATACACATCCTCATCAAGTTTTCCATTAAGGAAAGCGGTTTTGACATCCATTTGCCGATTTCGTAGTCATAGTAAGCCGCAATAGCAAGCAAAATCCGAATGGACTTGAACATAACCACAGGGGGAAAAGGTCTCATCATAGTCAATACCATGAATTTGTTTGAAACCTTTCGTGACCGATCGCCCTCTGTACGTTTGTACATTCCCTTCCATGCTCGGTTTTAATCTTAAAAACCCATTTGCACCCCTATGGGAGTTACCCCTTCAGTGGATCAACCAAGATCCGGGACTTGGTTAGTGTACATGGAGTCCATTTCAGATCTCATGGCTTCAAGCCATTTCTCGAATCCGCTATTAATTGCCCTGCTTTGTAGGTTGAAGGTTCATCGTGATCCACAAACATAACATCACCATGTTCTGCTATGAAAAATCCAAATTTTTTCCGGAGGTG
The DNA here is from genome assembly GCA_026122235.1 of Vinca minor. Lineage (NCBI taxonomy): Eukaryota > Viridiplantae > Streptophyta > Magnoliopsida > Gentianales > Apocynaceae > Vinca > Vinca minor. The sequence continues at coordinate 1,856,563 of JAOCZM010000210.1, read as the reverse complement.
GACGACGAACTCTACTGCACTCTACGCAATTCTTGTGTTTCTTGAATCAGTGCTGGCCGCACAAATCTGCTTTGTGGCACTCGCCGCACAACAACTTGTGGAGTCTCGTTCATTTTCCATCTCATCATTACTGCTAGTTTGAGAGTCCCGGAACTTCGGAAAGTTCTACGCTACTCCCACTTGTGTTTCTAGAAACAGATTCTTTTTCTAGAAAGACTCCGTACGAGCAACAAACACTTTGTTCTCGTTAGGGATATAAAAAGTAGTATCCTTTAGTTTCCTTAGGATAACCTACAAATATGAACTTTTTCGGATTTTGGAGCCAGCTTATCGGGAGTCGAGCGCTTTCACAAACGCTTCACACTCCCAAATCTTGAGGGAAAGACAAACTCGGGACGCTTCTCACCCATAACTCGTATGGCGTCTTTGCAATCGATTTAGATGGAACGCGGTTAAGTGTTAAAGCTCATTTGCCTCTAGTGCGTGTCCCCAAAAGGAATTGGGCAGGCTCGTGTGACTCATCATAGAACGAACCATATCTAATAATGTTCTGTTCCTCCTTTCAGATACACCATTCCATTGTGGAGTAGCTGGAGGAGAAAGTTGTGAAACGATTCCACAAGCTTTTAGATAGTCACAGAATTCTTGACTCAAGTATTCTCCTCCTCGATCAGATCGAAGAATCTTAATACTCTTGTCAAGTTGGTTTTCTACTTCAAGTTTAAACTCTTTAAACTTAGCAAATGCTTCGGATTTGTGTTTCATCAAGAACACATATCCATACCCTACCGAAGTCATCAGTAAAGGTAATGAAGTAGAGGTAACCACCCCTTGCATGTATATTAAAAGGGCCACATACATCACTATGTATTAGTCCTAATAAAGCATCGGCTCTCTCACCTAGCTTAGTGAAAGGTGATGCTGTCATCTTACCCAACAAACAGGATTCGCATCGATCATAAGACTCGAAGTCAAATGATTCCAATAGCCCATCTTTATGGAGTTTGGATATGCGATCTTCGTTTATGTGGCCTAAGCGACAATGCCAGAGGTATGTAGGATTAGAATCATTAGTTTTAATCCTTTTGGTATTTATATTTAAGATTGGCATATCAAGATCTAAAACATATAGACCATTAATCAAAGAGGGCGCTTGCATAAAAACATATTATCCGTAAATAACGACAATCGTTGGTTTTTGATCGAAATCTCAAAACCTTTCTTGTCCAAACAAGAAACCGAAATAATATTCTTAATTAAACTAGGTACATAGAAACAGTTTTCTAAACCCAAAACAAGCCCTGAAGGCAAAGTAAAAGTACAAGTCCCTACAGCTAGGGCCGCAACACGTGCTCCGTTGCCTACTCGTAGTTCCACTTCACCCTTTGCCAACTCTCTACTCCTTTGAAGTCCCTGCACATTAGTACAAATGTGAGAACCACATCCGGTATCAAATACCCAAGAAGTAGTTGTATTTAAATTGATATCAATCATATTAACATCAATAACATAAATACTCGAGTCCCGAAACAACAATTGCTTTCTCCTTTTGCAGCCTTTTTTGTTGCAAGATAGCTCTTGCAATTCCTTTTCCAGTGACCCTTCTCACCACAAAGTGATGACAGATAGAGTCTTTGGCTACACCTCCCTTAGGTTTCGAGTGCATTATTGAAAGTGGTTTGCTTGCCCTCGGGCTTACCATTCGGTTTGCCTTTGGATTTCACAAAACCTCTGCCTTTTGCCCTTTTGCACCATCAAGACGGTGTTGGGCTTGGACTTGCCTATTTCCTTCTCGGCAGTCCTCAAAGCATGTTCAACAATTCAGCAATGGCTTGTCAATTTCATTCATATGATAATTTAGAATGAACTCGATCTGTATGACTCGTGCAACGATTGCAAAATCAAATCGAGCCGACAGACTTCTTGTCCCAAAGGAAATCCCCAGCTTTTTCAAGGTTTTGAACATAACCTATCATCTTAAGAACGTGAGTTCCTACCGGCATTCCTTCAGTACATTTTAGATCGAAAAAGAGATTTCGACACATCGAATCTCTCCCGGCGTGCTTGCCCCTCGATATAGTTGCTTCAAGTGAACCAAAGATATCATAAGCCCCCCATGTCCTCATGTTGCTTCAAGCTCGTAGTTCATGGTGACAAGCATGAGGCTAGACACATCTAAAGCATCACTAACATGCTTCGATAAGCACTTCTATTAGCGGCCCAAGCGCGAGCCTCTCGGTATAGCAGGGGAATAGGCTGCTCCGAGACATACAGCCTTTCTTTCATGCTTGAGAACGATTCTCAAGTTCTCGAACCAAATCGAGGAAGTTAACTCCCTCTAATTTGTCCTTCTCAAGGACAGTAACGCAGATGATAGTGTTTGGTTTGAATTTGCCATTTTTTCTACAACAAAATATATAGAAAGTAAGTACCGATTAAAATCATTATTAGGTCTTTACCTTTTTAATGATTTCTCCCACTATTTTCTTCGAGTGAATAACCCTCAATATCAACTCGCAAAGTTCGTTAACTTTCTAGCGGGCCAAGATCCATATTTCACCTCGCTCGAAGTCGACTTTGGCCGATCGCCCAAAACTTAGTTATTTAGGTAGGCAACGCTTTGCCAATTACATCAAATTATGTAATTCTTGGTCGAGCTGAGTGAATAACATTTATTCAAGCGTATCATTATACACTTTTCTCAACTCTTTTGCCTCTAGATCATCAATCCATTTATTGAGATAATCTAGTTTAACCCACAGGTCCCAGGATCGATAACCTGACTCTGATACCACTGTTAGAGGAATAACCGGGTCATAAACAAGTATGCAGCGGAATAAAACTTGACCCTCCTCTACCAGGATCTTCCACGAGTAAGAACCTACGACTACGGGATAGTGTTATACCTTTTTAGATGCTAGAATAGCCGAAACGCTTTCGGTGGTAGTTGTCACGAACGAAACACCACAATGCAGGCTCCGTCTCTCCTAGTATCCACTCGATCTTCCGGGGATGGTCTTCTACTGCTTGGTGCTAGCCAATGCCTTGTAGAAGCTTTGAAGACACTCTTCAATGGAGTATGTATTTCGGACCTTTATCGAAAGAATAAGATACAGATTTCTAACTTCTTTCCTATTAGCAAAAAGCTAGAAAACAAGTCTAGAAATCTATCTTTTCTTTTCTCTCTAAAACTCACTTTTCTCTCTTCTCTCTAAGCTTCAAAAGCTGGAGAAAAACTGATTAGAATGAATGGGAAAAATCAGTATTTTTCCCTTAGTCTATCAAGAGAGTGTGGGGAGAGATAAAGGGGAAAGTGGGAGATCTTGGAGGAAACCACTCCTCCACTTTCTCCACTCCTTTAACCTCTAGATAAGAGACATATGAGCTGAAAATATGTGTCCAATTTTCCAGCCATAAGGTCGGTCCAAAACGGGTCGGTCGGCCCAATCATATTGGTCGGCCCAACCCGATTAAGGGCCCGACCTGAAGCCCGGCCCGGCCCAATCGAATTGGCGCACCTTAGATTAAATGTACTCCAACACGAACATCTTTCATATTGCCGAAGGAAGGCCATGAAAGTTTGCAGTCCCCGTTTAGCACCATTCAGAAACACAATTACATCATCAACATATGCTAAATGGGAAATCATAAGAGTAGAATGAGGAACCACATACCTTCCAATGCAGCCAGATTGAACCAGTTTAGCTAAACCCCGAGAGAAAACATCAGCAGCCAGAACAAAAAGCAATGGGGACAAGGGATCCCCTTGTTTTACCCCACGCCCCGATTGGAAAAAACCATAGGGTGTGCCATTGATTAGGACCGAAAACCAATTATTATCTAGAAGATTCCGAATAAGATGCATGAAATGGGGGCTAAATCCAAATTTCCGTAATACAGATAGTAAATAATTATGTGAAACCCGATCAAATGCTTTCATCATATCCAATTTAATTATCATATTTCCCCCACGAACTTTTTTACTCAAAGAATGCATCATTTCCATAGCAAGTAAAATGTTATCTGAGATAACCCGACCCTGAATGAATCCCGACTGATTTCTGCACAAAATGGGGTCTAGCAATGGTGCAAGTCGGCTAGCCACTACCTTAGAAATGATTTTACTAGAGAAATTGCATAAAGAAATCGGTCGAAACTCACCAAAAGTGTCTGGATTGTCCTTCTTAGGAATGAGAACCAGGAAGGAACTAGATATAGATCGCGGAAGGGGCAAACCAACCCAGAAGTCTTGTACTGCACGAACAACATTGTCTGCTACTATCTCCTAACACGACTGAAAAAACCTGCCTGTGAATCCATCCGGACCGGCTGCACTAGAAGGGCTGAGAGCAAAGACTGCCTCCTTTATTTCCGGAGCATTCGGGAGAGAGTCCAAAGAACGGTTTTCCATATCGGAAATACATTGTGGTATCAAATCCAGAAGCTGATCATCCGTCTGTGAACTCGAATCTAAAGCAAATAAATGGTCATAATACTTAACCCCCTCTGCCCCAATGGCCGCGGGTGTGGTGTGAAAAGTCTCATCTGATGAAGTTATTTTGTTTATGAATAATCTGCGCTGCCGGTTCTTGCAATATAAATGAAAATATCGAGTATTAGCATCTCCTTCTTCAAGCCACTTTTGTCGCCAAAAAATGCCTTCCAACTCTAGATGACGGCATGTTTCGCCCGTGCCACAGACAATTCCTCTTGTAAAGTATCCGAAGGACCCAAATCGTGAAGGCCTTCTAACCTCGAAACCTCCATCTCAGACTCCTTGACATTAGTATGTATATTTCCAAATGTGGATCTGTTCCAACTTCCCAAATCGTGTTTTAGACGCTTGAGTTTTATTTGCAATGCTAGCATTCCCGAACCATGCACGTTTTCAACCCAAGAGGTACGAACAATATCCATAAAAGTTGGATGTTTGATCCACATATCCTGGAATCTGAAAGCAGAACCACTTCTAACTATTGATAATCTGACATTCATTAGAAGAGCACAATGATGAGATATAGTACGGGGCAAGTGGGTTACCATAGTGGATGCAAAAGTGTCATTCCAGGAAGAAGAAACCAGGAAACGATCTAATTTTCTGAGTAAAGGCCGAACACCACTCCGACACCAAGTGTATGGGCTGCCCAAACCAGGTATTTCCAACAAGCCACAATCCTGAATTGCCTCCCCAAATTCCTGCATAGGAAGCATAGCCGGTATCGAACCTTGACTTTCATCTACCCTCAATACTACATTAAAATCCCCTCCAATAGCCAAGGTAAATCATATTGAGCATAAAAAGACCGTAGTTCACCCCATAACTCTCTCCTTTGAACATAAGAACACTTAGCATAAACAAATGAGCAGTAGACCGGGGAGGAGGAAAAAATGTTAACTTGACAGTGAATAACTTGCTCCAAATCCTTAACAACCACAATATCTACAAACGTATCCCACATCAACCAAATTTTGCTATTACAATTTCCAAAATAAGAATCAAACCCCAGCCGCCGAGCATAAATAGGCAAATCAGATAAGTCAACCAAAGGTTCCAAAAGAGCAATAAATTGTAACCGATGTTCCCTTTTAAACTGACGTATATTAGCCAAAGTACTTTCATTAGCTATCCCCCGAATATTCCATATGATGTAATTCATTAAACAATTAGGTGGAGTAAAAATAAATGAGACCCCTAAAGAGTACGAGAGGTCGACTCTGAGAGCCGAGGAGATCGTCTCAAGGGGCCTTGGGCCTGTTTGGATTTTTTCCTTTTACAAATAGGAGCATCCACAATAGGAACTAAATCTGTAAACATCGTAGTGGTACCTGCCGTAACTAGAAGGTGGAGGGTAGCTCAACATGCCTAGAGGGACTTTTCAGGGAAGTCACCGCAACCTCTTGATCATCCATTGATCCGGGTAGAGCCAAAATTCCACCCACTTCAACACCAGGTAGTAATTCCGACTCATCCGGGTACTCCGGGGCTTCGTCATCCGTATCGGTTCCCACTTCAGCTTCAGGTATCCGAGTAGGGCCTTCTATACTCGGGACTTGCTCTGCAGCCGGTCCCGAGGTTCCCACCAACCCAATATTCTGATTCAAACAATCAGCCTCATGGAATGCCGAGGCAGCCGCAACCGGGTCAGTAGTTGTAGCAGCTGGGGCAGCAGTTGTGAAACTGAGAGAAACCGGGTCAGTTGTTGTCGTATTCGGGTCAGCAGTGGCTGCAACCGGGTCAGTAGTTTGAAGGATTACTGCCGGTTCCGGGTCAGCAGTAGGTTCCGGGTCAGTTGCTGTCGTATTCGGGTCAACAGTGGCTGCTACCGGGTCAGTAGTTTGAAGGATTACTGCCAGTTCCGGGTCAGTAGTTTGCACAGTGGAAAGATCCCGTGAAGAAAACCGACGGAGATCGGCGATTATCTCCGACAAAGTCACCGACGATATACCTCCTCCAGCCGATTGATGAGACCTTTGATTGATTAACGGTGATAGTGTACTACCAACCGTGATATCATCTTGACTTTTAGGGCTCAAAATAACCGGTTCAATTGTTGTGTTTAATCGGTGCGGCTATGATTTCTCCATGTCCGACTCTGTGATGACCGCTAAGGAATGGGCCGCCGGTGTTGGTCGTTGACGTGCCATAGACGTCTCTGCTCTGTCCTGTGCAATCACTGCAAAATTGGCCGGCGACTGTTGCGATTGTTTTTGTTTTGCTAAAGTCGTCTCTGCTCTGTCTAAAACAGCCACCGCCGAATTGGTCTGCGGCTGTCGTTGCAGCGTGGCTGGACGTTTTCCCCGGTCTCGGATTGGTCCAACCTTGACCTATTGATTTCCAGCAGGAGGGGTGACCACTATGTTAGTAGTGCCCTAGGACCATTAGCATATGTTGTACGTTTTATATCTTTTTGAGCATTTCATATGAATAGTAAATTTTTCTTATGAACATTAAATGCGTGATTTGATAGTAAAACTCATTTGCTTATGTAATTACTATTCTAGTTGTCCCTAGTTTTATGTAATCTATTTTACAATGAAATAAAACTAGTATGATGTTTGATTGATGATTACGTTTTACTAATCATGTGTAATGAATACAAATCATATCATAGATGCAATATATATGGATACATTGTATTGGACGTTATCCGTTAGAGAAGTAATACTTCATGGTCCTTAGTCATAAGTATTACTTACTCAATACTATTTTAGAATCCTTAGACCTTATGTCACCATTTGATTCTAGCATGAATGGAGCCACGTTTTGACTCAGTCGTACGTTGCTTTTAATCGAGTAATCAATACGACTGATGATCGGATGTAGCGTCCTATCATGGCTTGAGTGTGAGAGGCATTGTAAGGAATTTTTCCCTCTCTATTATTAGAGAGAGATATCCATGGGCCCCTCGATAGGGAAAGACTGTCTAAATGCATGGCCGTGCTCAAATGAATTTGATAAAGTGGTTATCAGATACTATTTGTTGGAACAGTCTGTTAGAGGAATAACCGGGTCACACATAAATGCGCAGCGGAATAAAACTTGACCCGCCTCTACCAGGATCTTCCACGAGTAAGAACCTACGACTATGGGATAGTGTTTTACCTTATATTGATGCTAGAATGGCTGAAACGCTTTCAGCGGTATGTTGTCACGAACGGAACACCACAATGCAGGCTCCGTCTCTCCCATTATCCACTCGATCTTCCGGGGATGGACTTCTACTGCTTGGTGCTAGCCAACGCCTTGTAGAAGCTTTGAAGACACTCTTCAATGGAGTATGTATTTCAGACCTTATCAGAAGAATAAGATACAGATTTCTAACTTCTTTCCTATTAGCAAAAAGCTAGAAAACAAGTCTAGAAATCTATCTTTTCTTTTCTCTCTAAAATTCACTTTTTCTCTCTTCACTCTAAGCTTCAAAAGCTGGAGAAAAACTGATTAGAATGATAGGAAAAATCTGAATTTTTCCTCTAGTCTATCAAGAGAGAGTGGGGTGAGATAATGGGGGAAGTGGGAGATCATGGAGAGAATTACTCCTCCACTCTCTCCACCACTTCAATCACCATCAAGAGGGCTGAATTTATGTCTAACATTCCAGCCATAAGGTCGGTCCAAAAGGGTCGGTCGGCCCAATCATATTGGTCGGCCCAACCCGATTAAGGGCCCAATCCAATCCCGGCCCGGCCCGAAGCCCGACCCGGCCCAATCGAATTGGCGCACCTTAGATTAAATGTACTCCAACACAGTCTACCTAGAGATCGAGCATAAATACAATTAAGCTTAATAAGGGTGACGACTACCATGCCTTATGCTTAATTAGGATATCGCGAGACAAAGGGATTAAATAGTGGATTGATATTAGGTTCCGTTGTATATTCATTCACTTTGGGTAGTCACAATGTCCTGCTAGGGACCGCTTGTGATTTATGAACACATACTACTACTAAGTGTGTTTTCATTGCCATTGTGAGATGAACCTACAGGGTCACACGCATAGACGAGCTAACGAGCTTCATGTCCAGATTCAATGAATCTAGAATGTGTCTAGGTTCATTGTATCTGACATTTACTTTTCTGAGAATGATAAAGCGTTATTATTCGAATTAGAGATAAGGGGCATTTTCGGTATAGCTGGGATTACGTGGGAGTAATTATCCGATAAGGACTCCCAATACCAGTAGAAGTCTAGGGAACGTGGGAGTTAAAGACTCCCACTGCCGAGAGGAGTTGAGGATGTGAGAGTTGGTTATGGGAACAAACTCTCATACCTTATATAATTATCTCTTGGCCGAAACCCTAGCCAATCAATTAATTTTCCAGCCGCAAAATCACCATGATACGGGACCAAGACAAGGGCAGCCCTACTTCAAAGATCCTCTTGTCAACATTCAAGGACCAATGACAAGATCAAGATCGATCAAGACCTTAAAGAATATGGCAGCCCTAATCCGAGACATCAAAGTTAAAGAGGAAGTGAACCTTCATCTAAAAGATAATGACAAAGTCAACCTCTTAACTTTCCAGAAGATACAAATCGGCCCAAAGAAGCAAAGTGGCTAAAAAGGGCATTTTAGTCTTTTTACATATTAAAGTCTATATTAGCCTATTCTAGACTATTCTAGACTTTAATTATTTTAAGTATTGTTATTTCCCTTTTAGCCGTGTAATAGCAAGTAGTTGCTATAATAAAGGACATGTTGTCCATGTGTTAGTTAGTTTGTTAATAAAGAGTCCTAATGCAACTAGGACTCTTCATAGATTTGGTAGTTAGTATCCTTTCTAGCCGCCACTTTCTTGTTAGGTAGTTACTTGATAGCAAGTTGTTATTTAAGAGTCCTACTTCTTCAAGGACTCTTATTTCTTTTATGAGTTTCAACCGAAATCTCAACCTTACTTAAGGGAGATTTCGGCCATTGTAATACTTACGTTAGATATATTGATATTTTGGTAAGGTTATTCCTTAGCTTCTCGTGTTTGAACTTCGGATAGAAATTCATTCATTCTTGAGTTACTCGTATCAACTAGCTTGTTTATCTAGTTGTGGTGTTTCAGCCTCCATTGTTAATTAACCTTCCCTTAGAGTTGCGTTGATTAAATTCCCATAGAAACTAGTTCGAGAATTGAAGAAAGATCGGGCTCAACTTAAGTCGAACCTTGCGGTTCTTCATCACACCAACTCTCTGAAATCTGATTCAGTTTTCGGTCTCCCATTTCTCTCAAAATTCCGAAACTCAGAAAGACGAAGAGCTAGCACTCGCCTCCAGTTTCGTCGCGTGGATACCAGTAGAGGGACATTTCGCAAAGGGAATTCCGTTGGTGGCAGATTAATATCCAAGAAACGTCATCCTCCATTCAAGAAGTAGCTTCTTGAATCCAAGAAACGTAAGTTTTTACTGTTTTACTGAATCGAACTTGTATGAGCGGATCCTTCAGGGGAGGACTCATAGGTGTTTGGAACGAGTTTCCGCCCATGAATCCCTTCAGTGGTATCAGAGCCTTGCTCATACGACTCGAATTCGATATTGTTTATCAGACAATAACACTATCAATTCCGATTTGATATGTGTATGTTTGAAAACAGAAAAATCGTTTCTTTGATCATGAAAGATGCATAAACTGTCTAAATGCGTTTAAAGAATGTATCTTTTGATGAATATATGTGATATATGCATAAATTGCTCTCGGTTTAATCATGTTTATACGGTTATATGAACTGTTATGATATAAACTGTTTTCGGGTTTTGACTATGCATGAACTGCGTAAGCATGATTCGGCTTCGTGGATTTAATTCGATTATTTGGCATAAATCGCTTTCCGTGAATATTGATTCTCGCATAAACCGCTTTCGTGAATCGAAATTAATTTGATTAAATTTCGTTATTACGCATAAACCGCTTCGTTAATTCGATTAACCAATACATAATCCGATTATGTAAGTAAGGCAATTGAAGGGTAAATCTGGGAGGAAAAACTCATTCGATGAGCTGATGTAGAATCAGATTTTCCTTCCATGGGCGCTGCCCCTGGAAAACCCCACAAGGGGGCCGCTGCCCCCTTGACCTCCCCGCCCGCTAACCGGTTAGCGTGGACCGCCGTCTCGTGTCGCCCGATTCGCTGCCTCCCGAATTAAGACTTTGTGTATGTACTCGTTGTTAATTTCATTGTGTTTTTATGTGATTTTTAGCATGGTGAATAGCTCGGCCTACTATACCCCTTGTTTTACATATTTTGGTTGTAATTTTATAATACGGCTCGCGATCCGTTTTTCAATGTTGTAAAATTGTAATCGCTTTATTAGATTAGCTCTACTCGCTTTACATTGAAGGTCGGGTATGCCCATGCAAATATGTAACAAGGTCGAGGTCAGCTGGATCGAAGACTTTATCCATGAGATGGATACTGACTTAGACTGACCCTTGGCTCCCACAAGGCTCGTGGGAGTTATCATAGGATTAGGCCATGCTATCTCACGTTTATTTTTATGCTTTATATATCGCATGAGATGCTTGTATAATTCTATTATGCGTTTTAAAGTCTTATTCAAACCGAACGTTTTAATTAAGTCTTAAAAATGCCTACCATATCCTAAGAACTCCATGAGCTTGGATCATCATTATGTCTCGCTGCCAAAGCAAATGGATAAGTGGTTATCTAGGCAAGAGGAGATGGGAAAATAGTGATTTCCATATGCTTAGACATGGTTCGACTTAGCTAGGCTATCAAAATAGTTTTGGGCCTAGGGCATAAAATGGGTAAAAGCCGGGACATATAGATGTCATTCCCATTAGATGATTTTACTTTAATTATGGGTGTTAAGCCAAAGCTTTCCTATAACTATTGTAAAATGTTTTTTCCCCACTATTTATCAAGTGTTGAAATTGTGGAAGATGTTTTTGCTCAAAAAACTAATAACTTTGCAATTAACTTAATGTAGATAATGGCAACCAATACATCACACAATTCATTGCGATCTGTCCTTGAGAAGGAAACACTAAGCGGGACCAATTTCCTTGATTGGGCCCGCAATTTAAGGATTGTCCTTAAGCAGGAAAGAAAGTTGTATGTTCTTGATACGGACATTCCTGAACAGCCTGCAAACAACGCCCCTAGAGCTGAAAGAGATGCTTGGAAGAAGCATTTCGATAACTCTAATAATGTGACTTGTCTCATGTTAGTCACAATGAGCACTGACCTTCAAAAACAGTTTGAAGGAGTTGAGGCTTTCCAGATGATGGGCCACTCAAGGAAATGTTCCAAGAGCAAGCTCGTCATGAAAGATTCCTCACAACTAAGGTGTTAAATAGTTGCAAAATGGCCCCTGGCACCTCTGTAAGTGCACATGTTCTGAAGATGAAGGGCTATTTTCACCAACTTGAGAAACTTGGGGCTCCCGTAGGTCATGACATGTCCACAGATATGATCTTGGGCTCACTCCCACCGGAGTATGACCAATTCGTTATGAACTTCAACATGCATGCCATGGAGAAGACCATACATGAAATACACGGGATGCTCAAGCAGGCTGAACTGAACATTAAGAAGACCCCTGAAGTCTTAATGGTTCAAAAAGGGAATTTCAAGAAGAAAGGAAAGGGAAAGCCCATGGCCAAGAGAGGCAAAGGCAAAGGCAATGACAAGCCCAAGCCCCAGCCCAAAGCCAAGGCACCAAAAGAAGGAGTTTGCTTCCATTGCAATGAACCAGGTCATTGGAAACGGAATTGCAAGCTCTATTTGGAAGAGAAGAAAAAGGGAAAGGCCAGCTTTGATCTGCCTCTCCGGTATTTATGTTATTGAAATTAACATGTCTCTGCTCCTACTTCATGGGTATTAGATACCGGTTATGGATCTCACATTTGTCCAAATGTGCAGGGGTTCAAAAGGAGTAGATCACCGGCAAAAGGAGAAGTGGGACCCGAGAGTAGCGAAACGGAGCAAGAGTTGTTGTCAGTAGCTACCGGGACATTTAATTTAGTTTTGCCAAGTGGCCTTATTATAGAACCGAATAATTGTCTTTATGTTCCAACTTTGAGTAGGAATATTATTTCAGCTTTCTTGTTTGGATATTGATGGGTTTGAAATTAATATTATGAATAAAATTTGCACCGCTCATAAAGATCGTATTCTTCATGGAGATGCCTCTTTGATGAATGGACTTTATGTTCTTAACCTCGATGATTCCATTAAAAGGCCCATCTATAACATTAATACTAAGAGGTTTAAATCAAATGACTTAAACCAGACCTACTTTTGGCACTGTCGTTTGGGCTACATAAATGAGAAACGCATATCAAAGCTCCATTCAGATGGAATTTTGACATCATTTGACTTAGAGTCTTATGAGACTTGTGATTCTTGCTTGTTAGGCAAAATGACTAAAGCTCCCTTTACTGGACAAAGTGAGAGAGCTTCCGATTTATTGGGCCTCATACATATAGATGTTTGTGGACCAATAAACACTAGTGCTAGAGGAGGGTTTCAGTACTTCATCACATTCACGTAAGATTTCGTGAGATATGGCTACGCCTATCTAATGAAACATAAATCAGAATCTTTTGGAAGATTCAAAGAATTTCAAAATGAAGTACAAAATCAACTTGGCAAAAGTATTAAGATACTTCGATCAGATCGAGGTGGCGAATACCTTAACCAAGAGTTTGACGAATATCTTAGTGGTTGTGGAATTGTTTCACAATTAACTCTTCCTGGCACACCACAATGGAATGGCGTGTCAGAACGAAGGAATCGTACCTTATTAGATATGGTTCGATCTATGATGAGTCAAACAAGTCTTCCAATTTCCTTTTGGGGCTACGCCCTAGAAACTCGTCGCATTTATATTAAATAGAGTTCCTTCTAAAGCGGTTCAGAAAACTCCATATGAGATATGGACTGGGAAACTGAAGAAACCCAAGAGGGGGGGTGAATTGGGTTTATATAAATCTTGCAAACTATTTCCAATCTTTACTAGGTAAGTGCAAGTTTAACAAAAGATAAAGCAAAACCCAATGCAAATCACAAAACAAGAGATTTAGAGTGGTTCGATTCACTAAGAATCTACCTCCACTACCTTGAGCCGCACCCAAGGATTTCAAACACTTCACTAAGAAGATGCCCACACAAAGTAGGACTTTTACAATTGCCCACACAAAGTAGGACTTTACAACCAAAGGATGCCCACACAAAGTAGGACTTACAATAATAACCCTATCACTAAGAAAGGGAATTAAGAAAGGTTAAGTACAAGGTTGTTCACTCTTCTAAGTGAAAGATATAGTACCTTTGAAGCACAAACAATTTAGCTCTTGAACATATGAGTTCCACTCTTTGTCTTGCATTTGAAATTACACCTTTAAATGATTTAGATCATGGAGATCAAGTGTTTTTGCTTTGAAGGTGTTTTGGTTTGATGAGAGATCAAAGAATATTTGATTTGTAAACCTATGGAATGTTTCTCTAGCTTTGGAGTATATATACATTTCAAAATAGGCTGAAAAACGACTCTTTAACGGTAAAAAAACGGCTAGTTTTTCGCAGAGTTCGGTTGACCGAAATCACTCTTCGGATGACCCTTCGGATGATAGTTCGGATGAGGGTTCGGATGAGGGAGTTCGGATCATGGTTCGGATCAAGGTTCGGATCAAGGTTCGGATGACCGAACACAGCCTAGGTCGACCGAAGCAGATTTTCAGACCTCTCAGTTTCTCTTCGGTTGATCCGAACTTGAGCTCGGTTGACCGAACTTCTAAGCTTATTTTTCACACGTTTTGAAATCTTTTGAAGTCTTTTAAAGTCTAAAAGGTTTTCTTTAATATGTAACACGTAAGAACACTTGGAAAACTTTTCTAAAAGACTTATACTTTGAAATCGAAGGCTTTTGAAATACGAACACTATTTGAAACTTAGCCTTTCAAAAACGTGTTTATGAAAACATGCAATGCAAGACTATAGTGTAGAGCTTATGTCCAAGAGAGCGTTGGTTAGAGCTTAAGGATAAATACCATTTTCAACAAAGCTAACCTAACCAACCTAAGTCTTCAATCTTCAAGCTTGACGAAATGTGTCTTGAATGATATATTTGAAGCTTGATCAAGGCTTGATTGAAGTACTTAGAGCTTCCATATTGAGTTCCAATATTCTATCACATAGATGAAAACATTAGACACTACATCACTAGTTTGTCCATGATCAAAAACCGAGTCGATCGCCCTTAGGGCTAACAGAAACGACCTAGCTTGCCATTTCTCAAAATTTGGGGATGCGAGGCGTACGTAAAACGCTTGTTATCTGATAAACTCGCCCCTAAATCTGACAAATGTTTGTTTGTGGGATATCCTAAAGAAACTAAAGAATATTACTTCTATCTTCCATCAGAGAACAAAGTGTTTGTTGCTCGTAATGGTTTATTCCTTGAAAGGGAATTTATTTCCAAAGAGGATAGTGGGAGTAAGATCCATCTTGAGGAAATTCAAGATCCCCAAACAACATCTGAACCAACTTTGGAAGTTCAAGCAAACTCACGTGCTGATACTGAGCTTCAATCTTTGACACAAGGCCCAAGAAGGTCGAGTCGGGTACATCAACGACTCGAGAGATATGGATTTCTAGGATCGATGATCATCAGGTTGAACTGATTGATCAAGATGAACCCTCTACCTACAAAGAGGCAATTCGTAGTTCTGAGTCAGATAAGTGGCTAGAGGCTATGAAGTCTGAGATGCAATCCATGTACGACAACCAAGTATGGACTTTGGTTGACCCACCCGAAGGGTGCAAGGTCATTGATAACAAATGGTGTTATAAAAAGAAGACCAACATGGATGGTAATGTACACACTTTTAAATCGCGACTAGTAGTTAAAGGTTATAGACAAGTTCATGGTATTGACTATGACGAAACCTTTTCCCCTGTCGTGATGATAAAGTCAATTAGGATTTTACTTGCCATAGCCGCATATTATGACTATGAGATATGGCAAATGGATGTTAAGACTGCGTTTCTTAATGGAAACCTTCTCGAGGATGTGTATATGACACAACCTGAGGGGTTTGTTGATCCAACAAATCCTAGCAAAGTGTGTAAGCTTCAAAGGTCCATTTATGGATTGAAGCAAGTATCTCGAAGCTGGAATAGTCGCTTTGATGAACGTATTAAAGAATTTGGTTTCATCAAAAACGAAGACGAGCCTTGTGTTTATAAGAAAGTAAGTAATAATGCAGTAGTGTTCCTTGTGCTTTATGTGGACGACATCTTACCTATTGGAAATGACATCCCCACATTACAAAGCGTAAAAGCTTGGTTAGGGAAGTGCTTTTCCATGAAAGACTTAGGTGAGGCTACATACATTTTGGGTATTAGAATCTATAGAGATAGATCTAACAAAATGATTGGCCTGAGCCATAGTGGATACATTGACAAGGTACTGAAACGGTTCAGTTTGCAAGACTCCAAAAAGGGATTCTTGCCCATGTCACATGGCATTAAACTCAGCAGAACTCAAGGACCTTTCACAAGGGAGGACCAAGAGCGCATGAGTAAGATCCCATATGCTTCAGCCATTGGGTCTATTATGTACGCCATGATATGTACTCGACCGGATGTCTCATTTGCTTTAAGTATGACTAGAAGATATCAATTTGACCTGGTGAGTCACATTGGACTCGCAATCAAGAGCATTCTTAAGTACTTGAGAAGGACTAAAGATATGTTCTTAGTTTACTGAGGTCGTGAATGAAGTCCGGTTGTAAATGGTTACACGGACGCAAGCTTCCGCGATCGACGTAGACGATTATAGATCGTAATCTGGTTTCGTGTTTTGTTTGAATGGAGGTGCTGTGTGAGTCGGAAGAGTTCAAAGCAAGAAATCGTGGCCGACTCTACAAATGTAAGTCGAGTATCTAGTCTGCCTCGAAGCGACTAAAGAAGTTGTTTGGATCGGGGAAGTTTGTTGATGAATTAGGTGTCGCTCTCTAGCATTGTGAACCCAGTGGAGCTCTATTGTGATAGTACTGGTGCCATTTCACAAGTTAAGGAACCTAAATCTCACCAACGATCCAAACACATTCTCAGGCATTTCCATCTGATTAGAGAGATCATCGAGCAGAGAGACGTTAGTATTTGCAAAGTTCATACAGCACGACAACATTGCAGCATCCATTGACCAAGCCACTCCCACGAGCCCTAAACATGAGAGTCATACTAGGTCAATGGGATTGAGGATCATGTATGATTGGACCTAGGGCAAGTGGGAGATTGTTAGTAGTGCCCTAGGACCATTATCATATGTTGTACGTTTTATATCTTTTTGAGCATTTCATATGAATAGTAAATTTTTGCTTATGAACATCAAATGCGTGATTTGATAGTAAAACTCATTTGCTTATGTAATTACTATTCTAGTTGTCCCTAGTTTTATGTAATCTATTTTACAATGAAATAAAACTAGTATGATGTTTGATTGATGATTACGTTTTACTAATCATGTGTAATGATACAAATCATATCATAGATGCAATATATAGGGATACATTGTATTGGACGTTATCCGTTAGAGAAGTAATACTTCATGGTCCTTAGTCATAAGTATTACTTCCTCAATTCTATTTTAGAATCCTTAGACCTTATGTCTCCATTTGATTCTAGCATGAATGGAGCCACGTTTTGACTCAGTCGTACGTTGCTTTTAATCGAGTAATCAATACGACTGATGATCGGATGTAGTGTCCTATCATGGCTTGAGTGTGAGAGGCATTGTAAGGAATTTGTCCCTCTCTATTATTAGAGAGAGATATCCATGGGCACCTCGATAGGGAAAGACTGTCTAAATGCATGGCCGTGCTCAAATGTATTTGATAAAAGTGGTTATCGGGATACTATTTGTTGGAACAGATCTACCTAGAGATCGAGCATAAATACAATTAAGCTTAATAAGGGTGACGACTACCATGCCTTATGCTTAATTAGGATATCGCGAGACAAAGGGATTAAATAGTGGATTGATATTAGGTTCCGTTGTATATTCATTCACTTTGGGTAGTCACAATGTCATGCTAGGGACCGCTTGTGATTTATGAACACATACTACTACTAAGTGTGTTTTCATTGCCATTGTGAGATGAACCTACAGGGTCACACGCATAGACGAGCTAACGAGCTTCATGTCCAGATTCAATGAATCTAGAATGTGTCTAGGTTCATTGTATCTGACATTTACTTTTCTGAGAATGATAAAGCGTTATTATTCGAATTAGAGATAAGGGGCATTTTCGATATAGCTGGGATTACGTGGGAGTTATTATCCGATAAGGACTCCCACTACCAGTAGAACTCTAGGGAACGTGGGAGTTAAAGACTCCCACTGCCGAGAGGAGTTGAGGATGTGAGAGTTGGTTATGGGAACAAACTCTCATACCTTATATAATGATCTCTTGGCCGAAACCCTAGCCAATCAATTAATTTTCCAGCCGCAAAATCCCCAACTCTCTGAAATCTGATTTCAATTTTCGGTCTCCCTTTTCTCTCAAAATTCCGAAACTCAGAAAGATGAAGAGCTAGCACTCGCCGCCCGTTTCGTCGTGTGGATACCAGTAGAGGGACATTCCGCAAAGGGAATTCCGTTGGTGGCAGATTAGCATCCAAGAAACGTCATCCTCCATTCAAGAAGTAGCTTCTTGAATCCAAGAAACGTAAGTTTTTACTGTTTTACCTAATCGAACTTGTATGAGCGGATCCTTCAGGGGGGACTCATGGGTGTTTGGAACGAGTTTCCGCCCATGAATCCCTTCACACTATACCCGACTTCAAAATTCTGGGTTCCACAGTATTCTTGGACTTTTCTGAGGCAGTGTTCTTTGCCTTATCCGTCGGGATGGCAACCACCGGCGGCAAAATTATCCCCTTTCTTCCACACTGAATTTGATCATCACCAATCCGTTTACAACCAACGGAGTAAGAGGGCAGATCATCATATACTATGGACTGCCAATAGCCCTTCCCAGAATGGGCATGGGAGATACGGATTCGCTTAGGCAGCTCTCCCAGTAAATCAAGTTCCACACAAACCTTGGGAATGGCCGGCCTAGTTGCCGCGGAAGTCGGAGCATCCAGGGCCAGTGGTTGTCCCACCGCTCTTGCCAATGAGAAAAGCTTGGATTTATTGTATAAATGTATCGGCAACCTTCGAATCCAATCCAAATTGGGACAATTGATGGTTCTTCATCCACATTGAAATCATATGTCCACTTGAAAACACGCATCGTGAGTCCTAGGAAAATCCAAACCCCTTGCTCCAAAGACGACAATAGTCCTCTTCCAAATCAAATCGTATCAATATATGACGAGGATCCATTCGACCCATCCAAAAATTCCCTTTGAATCCTACTTTGTGAAACGATTTCCGTAAAGATTCGAGATTCGGAGCAAATTTCTGAAATTTCCCAACCAAAGCAAAACGCCATGGCCGAATTAAGATTTCATGTTCATCCGATGGTATGATCAGATGAGGTTCTCCCTTAAAATTCTCCAAATTAGTTATTGGTAGAGTAATCACCGGTGACTGAGGGCCGGATAATAATTCAGCAAAGCTCTTGTCTTTCCAAGCGTTCGGAGCAGGTATCGGGGCCACGGCAGCCGGCAGGCCGGCGGCCATAGCAATCTCGGAGATCAGGGCCAAAAGGTGGAATTCCGCAAAGGAATCCCTAAAAATTCGGAGCTTTTTTTTTCTTTCACCAAAGCCAAGTAACTTAGCGTGTTTGGACTTAGTGGGTCCTGGTGGTAGGTCTTTTGAATCCATTATTACTTACATTAATGGATTCAAAAGACCCACCAGGACCCACTAAGACCCACAAATACCTATCAGGGACGAATCCAATAACAGTATGTCGAATTACATATAAAAACGGCAAAAAAGAAATCTTGGGGGGGTCAAACTGATAAAATATTCCAAACTACATATAAAATTTACTATACCTAGTAGTATTTTTAAAAATCTCGGGGTATTATGACCCATTAAGTGTAATATATTATTGAATTTCTTTTCTTTTTTCTTTTTTCTTAATTTTTTGGGAAGAATTTCTTTTCATTTGGGTTGAAACCACAAATATGTATTATCATTTTTATTCACACAATAATTGCCGGTATAATTTATTAATTTCCTGATTTTCCTTATATTTGACATTTTTCATGTTCTCTTTTGCAGGCACCTTCAAAAAAATCAGCTTACTGGAACTCTTGATGTTTTAGAAAATCTTCCATTAATAGATTTGTAATATTTGTTTGCTTAATTATTTTGAATAAAATAGCTTTGAAGTTTAAAGTTAATGTTGTTTGATGTAGTATAGTTTAACGGACGTGTTTCCATGTACCATAGAAATGTCGAAAATAATCTTTTTTTTTTGGACCAATACCCGACAGATTGATGGCTATTCCAAATTTCAGGTGAATCTCATAATCGATTCTTGTATAAGATAATCCATTTTTAGTGTTTTTTTGGAATTTTTGAGCAGTTTATTATTTTTCTAGTACAGAAATATTACTCATTTTTTGAGAAAATATTATGTAAATCTCGTGAACGTGTGTTCAGAAAAATGCAGATTCTCACCTTAAAAAAACAAATTTGTCGATGGTCAGTGGCCGACGGTGGCGGTTGACGGTGGTCGGGTGGCGGCGGCGGCAGTGATAGCGGAAGTGGCTGGCTGCAGTGGCTGACCGACAATAGATTTGTTGAGGATGTTTGTTAGGAAGTATATGGAATAGATTCGGACTCATCCAAATTTATCCAGACTCAACATAGTTGGATTTGGACCTTAAGTGAAAAGGTCCAGACCCAAGATAGTTGGATTTGGACTCAAATAATTTTTTGGTGAGTATAGGTCTAGACACAATATTATGGACTCAATTGACTCAATTGACACCCCTAATATAAGGTGGGCCAAATTACCCATTATCATCTCGGGATATCCCTTTTGGCATAGCGAGTTCGGTTGCCAAGTAGATGATCGTTGCGGGCCCGCTGGCACAGAGCGTGACATGTGATACCCGGGGTCCTTTTGCTTAAGTGAATTATGTGATTATGTGTTTATTACGTCATTATGTGATTTGTAATTATGCCATGAATTAATTGTTGTGTTAAATGTCCTTTTTATGTGTTGCATTTACATTTTATGTGTGTGGAGTCAAGAGTGTAGTAATGAGATAGGTGAAGGGCCTAAATTGTGAATAACCTAAAATTAAGTCTCCACAAGAGCAGGGATTTGGGAGAGTCTTGGATCACAAGAAAACCTAAAACCTATTGATAGAGAGAGAGGGGAGTGAGAATATTTCTGTCCAGAGTTTTGAGTAGACGGTTGAGGGGCTACCGGTGTCCTTTTCGACCCACAGCATATCAAAACGAAGATAATCGAAAGAGCTTCGAGTTGGCACAGACGGAACGTAATTCGTAGTTTTCAGCAGAAAGTTATTTCTCCACAAACGGGACTGGGCAATGCAATTTCAGGTTTTCTTTTATTAATTGCTTTCGTGAGAGGTAAGAACCCCATCGTTGTGTAATTCTCTGCATTATTGAGAGGTAAGGACCCCATCATATGTATACATTGGGTAAGGTTGGGTAACTAATTTTGGAGTGATTGGGCATTATATATTGCATAAACTGACGAATTTACGAATCAATTGAATGAATTAGGTTTTATTGCTTTAATTATGGCGTAATTGCTTTGGGTTTGATTAATCTCTTTATAATCTGATTCCTAAATTGTTTTACTACATTATAATACTTGCCCTTACGTGATTTGATATTGTTAGTGATATTCGTGAGTTATTAATTGGTAATTGATGAACTTGCCTAATTGTTTATCGCTTTGGTTGTTGTCATTTTAGTTCTAATTGGTTTTGGTCGACCGAGTCGTCACCTTCTATTTGAGCTCTTGTCTGGGATCAAATGATTAGTAGGATTCGTTCGATTATATAGTGTTGCGTAGATCCCGGGTGATCTTGTGAATGTGAACTTCTTAGGCCTTAACCCGATAAGGTGATCATTGGGACTGTAACGGTTTTGTAAAGTTCCTGGTGGGGGATGATGATACAATGTAAATAATGGGTCCTTATGAAGGAATTCATGGGCAGAAACTAGTTCTAAACACCCATGAGTCCTCCCCCGAAGGATCCGCTCATACCATGGGAATCGAAAATTAAAACGAAAGCTTACATTTTTCGGCTAAAGAATCTGATTCTTGAATGAAAGATTCTGATTCTTGGACTTTCAGAGTTTGTTTTGCTGCCACCAATAGGTTTTCATTTGCGGAATTGCCCTCTACCGGTATCTATGCGACGAAACGAACAGCGATTGCTAGCTCTTCATTTTTCTGAGTTTCGGGAATTAGAGAGAAAAAGAGAGGCAGAAAACCGAAATCTAATTTCGGAGTACTTTTGGATTGCGGCTCAATTGATCAGTCTTTAGGGTTTCAGCTAAAAGAGATTTATATAGGGTGTGATTACTTCACTAACGGATCACGTCCGATACAATATATCCCAATATATTGTATCTATGATATGATTTGTACTCATTACACATGATTAGTAAAACATAATCATCAATCAAACATCATACTAGTTTTTTTTTTTCATTGTAAAGAACCTTACATAAAACTAGGAACAACTAGAATAGTAATTACATAAGCTGATGAGTTTTACTATCAAATCACGTATTTGATGTTCAGAAGCAAAATTAACTATTCAAATGACATGCTCAAAAGATATAAAACGTACAACATATCCTAATGGTCCTAGGGCACTACTAACAATCTCCCACTTGCCCTAGGTCCAATCATACATGATCCTCAATCCTATTTACCTAGTATGACTCTCATGTTTAGGTTGTGGGAGTGGCATGGTCAATGGATCTGCAATGTTGTCGTCTGTATGAACTTTGCAAATTCTAGCGTCTCTTTTGTCAATGATCTCTTTAATTAGATGGAAACGCCTGAGAATGTGTTCGGATTGTTGGTGAGATCTAGGTTCCTTAGCTTGTGAGATGGCACCAGTACTATCACAATAAAGGTCCACTGGGTTCACAATGCTAGGGATGACACCTAATCCATCAACAAATTTCCTTATCCAAACAGCTTCTTTAGCTGCTTCAGAGGCAGCCAAATACTCAGCTACTGTTGTAGAGTCGGCCACGGTCTCTTGCTTTCAGCTCTTCCAACTCACAGCACCTCCATTCAAACAAAACACAAAACCAGATTACGATCTAAAGTCATCTACGTCGGTTTGGAAGTTTGCGTCTGTGTAACCATTTACGACCAGACTTCCTTCCTGACCTCCGTAAACCAAGAACATATCTTTAGTCCTTCTCAAGTACTTAAAAATGCTCTTGACTGCAGTCCAATGTGACTCTCCAGGGTCAGATTGACATCTGCTAGTCATACTTAAAGCGAACGAGACATCCGGGCGAGTGCATATCATGGCATACATAATAGACCCAATGGTTGAAGCATATGAGATCTTTCTCATGCGCTCTTGGTCCTCCTTTGTTGAAGGTCCTTGAGTTTTGCTGAGTTTAATGCCATGTGACATGGGCAAGAATCCCTTTTTGGAATCTTGCAAACTGAATCGTTTAAGTACCTTGTCAATGTATCCACTCTGGCTTAGGCCAATCATTTTGTTGGATCTATCTCTATAGATTATTATACCCAAAATGTATGTAGCCTCGCCTAAGTCTTTCATGGAAAAGCACTTCCCCAACCAAGCTTTTACGCTTTGCAATGTGGGGATGTCATTTCCAATCAGAAAGATGTCGTCCACATAAAGCACAAGGAATACTACTGCATTATTAGTTACTTTCTTATAAACAGAAGGCTCGTCTTAGTTTTTGATGAAACCAAATTCTTTAATTGCTTCATCAAAGCGACGATTCCAGCTTCGAGATGCTTGCTTCAATCCATAAATGGACCTTTGAAGCTTACACACTTTGCTAGGACTTGATGGATCAACAAACCCCTCGGGTTGTGTCATATACACATCCTCAAGAAGGTTTCCATTAAGAAACGCAGTCTTAACGTCCATTTTCCATTTCTCATATTCATAATATGCGGCTATGGCAATTAAAATCCTAATAGACTTTATCATAACGACAGGAGAAAAGGTTTTGTCATAGTCAATACCATGAACTTGTCTATAACCTTTAACTACTAGTCGAGATTTAAAAGTGTGAACATTACTATCCATGTCGGTTTTCTTTTTGAAACACAATTTGTTATCAATGACCTTACACCCTTTGGGTAGGTCAACCAAAGTCCATACTTAGTTATCGTACATGGATTGCATCTCATATTTCATAGCTTCTAGCCACTTATTTGACTTAGAACTACGAATTGCCTCTTTGTAGGTAGTGGGTTCATCTTGATCTATCAGTTCAATATGATGATCATCAGTCACTAGAAATCCATATCTCTCAGGTTGTTGATGTACCCGACTTGACCTCCTTGGGCCTTGTGTCAAAGATTGAAGCTCAGTATCAGCACGTGAGCTTGTTTGAAGTTCCAAAGTTGGTTCAGATGTTGTTTGAGGATCTTGAATTTCATCAAGATGGATCTTACTCCCACTATCCTTTTTGGAAATAAATTCCCTTTCAAGGAATAAACCGTTACGAGCAACAAACACTTTGTTCTCTGATGGAAGATAGAAGTAATATCCTTTAGTTTCTTTAGGATATCCCACAAACAAACACTTTTCGGATTTGGGGGCGAGTTTATCAGATAACAAGCATTTTACATACGCCTCGCATCCCCAAATTTTGAAAAATGACAAACTAGGTCGTTTCCCAATCCATACCTCATATGGAGTTTTTTGAACCGCTTTAGAAGGAACTATATTCAATATGAATGCAGCAGTTTCTAGGGCACAGCCCTAAAAGGAAATTGGAATGCTTTTTTGACTCATCATAGATCGAACCATATCTAGTAAGGTGCGATTCCTCCGTTCCGATACACCATTCCATTGTGGTGTGCCAGGAGGAGTTAATTGCGAAACAATTCCACAACCTCTAAGATGTTCGTCAAACTCTTGGTTAAGGTATTCGCCACCTCGATCTGATCGAAGTATCTTAATACTTTTACCAAGTTGATTTTGTACTTCATTTTGAAATTCTTTGAATCTTCCAAAAGATTCTTATTTATGTTTCATTAGATAGACGTAGCCATATCTACTGAAATCATTTGTGAATGTAATGAAGTACTGGAACCCTCCTCTAGCACTTGTGTTTATTGGTCCACATACATCTGTATGTATGAGGCCCAACAAATCAGAAGCTCTCTCACTTTGTCCAGTAAAGGGAGCTTTAGTCATTTTGCCCAACAAGCAAGAATCACATGTCTCATAAGACTCTAAGTCAAATGATGACAAAATTCCATCTTGATGGAGTTTTGATATGCATTTCTCATTTATGTGGCCCAAATGGCAGTGCCAAAAGTAGGTTTGGTTTAAGTCATTTGATTTAAACATCTTTGTATTAATGTTATAGATGGGCCTTTTAATGAATTTATCGAGGTTAAGAATATAAAGCCCATTCATCAAAGAGGCATCTCCATAGAAGATACCAACTTTATGAATGGTCCAAATTTTATTCATAATATTAAATTTCAAAACCATCAATATCCAAACAAGAAACTGAAATAATATTCCTACTCAAAGTTGGAACATAAAGATCATTATTCAGTTCTATAATAAGGCCACTTGGCAAAACTAAATTAATTGTCCATGTAGCTACAACAACAACTTTTGCTCCATTTGCTACTCTCAGGTCCACTTCTCATTTTGCCAGTGATCTACTCCTTTTGAATCCCTGCACATTTGTACAAATGTGAGATCCACAACCGGTATCTAATACCCATGAAGTAGGAGCAGACATGTTAATTTCAACAACAGAAATACCTGGAGAGACAGTCAAACTGGCGTTCCCCTTTTTCTCTTCTTCCAAGTAAAGTTTGTAGTTCCGTTTCCAATGACCTGGTTCATTACAATAGAAGCAAACCCTTTCCTTTGGTGCCTTGGGCTTGTTATTGCCTTTTCCCTTCTTGGCCATGGGCTTACCATTTCCTTTGTTCTTAAAATTAACTTTTTGAACCATTAAGACTTCAGGGGTCTTCTTAATGTTCAGTTCAGCATGCTTGAGCATCTCATGTATCTCATTTTTGGACTTCTCCAAGGCATGCATGTTGAAGTTCATCACAAATTGGTCATACTCCGGTGGGAGTGAGCCCAAGATCATATTTGTGGCCTACGGGAGCCCCAAGTTACTCAAGTTGGTTAAGATAACCCTTCATCTTAAGAACGTGTGCACTTACAGAGTTGCCAGGGGCCATCTTGCAACTATTCAACGCCTTAGTTGTGAGGAATCTCTCTTGACAGGCTTGCTCTTGGAACATTTCCTTGAGCTGGCCCATCATCTGGAAAGCCTCAACCCCTTCAAACTGTTTTTGAAGGTCAGTGCTCATTGTGACTAACATGAGACATGTCACATCGGTTGAATCATCACAATGCTTCTTCCAATCATCTTTTTCAGCTCTAGGGGCATTGTTTGCAGGCTGTTCAGGAATATCCATATCAAGAGTGTATAGATTTCTTTCCTGCTTAAAGACAATCCTTAAGTTGCAGGCCCAATCAAGGAAATTGGTCCCGCTTAGTTTTTCTTTTTCAAGAACAGATCGCAATGAATTGTGTGAAGTATTGGTTGCCATTATCTACATTAAATTATTTGCAAAGTCATTAGTTTTGAGGAAAAATCTTTCCGCAATTTCAACACTTGATAAGTAGTGGGAAAAACATTTTACGATATTTATAAGTAAGCTTTGGCTTAACACTCATAATTAAAGTAAAATCAACTAATGAGAATGACATCTATATGTCCCGGCTATTTCCCATTTTTTGCCCTAAGCTCAAACTATTTTGGTAGCCTAGTTAAGTCGAACCATGTCTAAGCATATGGAAATCACTATTTTCCCATCTCCTTTTGCTTAGATAAACACTTATCTGTTGCTTTGGCAAGCAAACAAAATGATGATCCAAGCTCAAGAAGTTCTTAGGATATAGTAGGCATTTTAAGACTTAATTAAAATGATTTAATGTGACGTATAAAAAATCAAGCCCCAAAAGATATAAAATAAGCATCACATGCAAAATATAAAGGGTAAATGTAAACGTGAGAAAGCATGGCGAAATCCTATGATGACTCTCATGAGCCTTGTGGGAGCCAAGGGTCAATCTAAGTCAATACCCATCTAATGGATAGTGTCTTCGATCCAGCGTCCTCCAGTCTTGTTACATAAATGCATGGGCATATCCGGCCTTCAATGTAAAGCAATAAAACTAATCTAAGAAAGCAAGTACAATTTTACAACATTAAAAACGACTCGCAGACCGTATTGTAAAATTACAACCCAATAAATGTAAAACAAGAGGGGGGTATAGTAGGCTATGCTATTCACCATACTAAAACTCACATAAAGCATAATAAATACGGTAACGAGAACAAATACAAAGTCTAAGCCCAGCGCAACACAAACGGCGGTTTCGCTAACCGGTTAACGGGCGGGGGGGTCAAGGGTGCAGCGGGCCCCTTGCGGGGTCAGGGGCCAGCGACCCCGGAAGAAAAATATGATTTTTCATCTACTCATCGAATGTGTTTTCTGCCCCGATTTACCCCTCAATCGCCTAACATGCATAATCGCCTAAACAGTTTATGCGGTTTGTTAATCGGATTAACGACAGAAAGCATACAATTGCGGTTTATGCATAATTAATCAAATCAATAACATATGATAGCAGTTCATGCAATATTAATCGAATTAATTACATACATAACAGTTTATGCATATCAGAATCACAGAAACTTATAAAACACAGTCAAAGAAACAATCTTTTCTGTTTGTTCACATACACATACCAAATCGAAATTGATATGGTTTATGATGTGATTAACAATATCGAATTTGAATAGCATGAGCAAGGCTCTGAAACCACTGAAGGGATTCATGGGCAGAAACTAGCTCTAAACACCCATGCGTCGTCCCCCGAAGGATCTGCTCATACCATAGGAATCAAAAATTAAAAAGAAAGCTTACATTTTTCGGCTAAAGAATCTGATTCTTGAATGAAAGATTCTGATTCTTGGACTTTCAGAGTTTGTGTTGCTGCCACCAATAGCTTTTCCTTTCCGGAATTGCCCTCTACCGGTATCCACGCGACGAAATGAACATCGATTGCTAGCTCTTCGTTTTTTTGAGTTTCGGGAATTAGAGAGAAAGGGAGAGGCAGAAAATCGAAATCTAATTTCGGAGTACTTTTGGATTGCAGCTCAATTGATTAGTCTTTAGGGTTTCGGCTAAAAGACGTTTATACAGGGTGTGCGAGTTTGTTCCCGGAACTAACTCCCACGTCCTCAACCTCTTTCGACAGTGGGAGTCTTTAACTCCCACGTTCCATAAACCTCTGCTGGTAGTGGGAGTCTTTATCGCATAATAACTCCCACGTAATACCAGCTATAGCCAAATACCGAAAATGCCCCTCCTCAATCTCTAATTCGAATAATAACGTTTTATTATTCTCATAAAATAAATGTCAGATACAATGAACCTAGACACATTCTAGATTCATTGAATCTGGACATGAAGCTCGTTAACTCGTCTATGCGTGTGATCCTGTAGGTTCATATCACAATGGCAATGAAAACATACGTATTAGTAGTATGTGTTCATAAATCAAAAGCGGTCCCTAGCAGGACTTTGTGACTACCCAGAGTGAATGAATATCCCGTGGAACCTAATATCAATCCACTATTTAATCCCTTTGTCTCGCGATATCCTAATTAAGCATAAAGCATGGTAGTCGTCACCCTTATAAAGCTTAATTGTATTTATGCTCGATCTCCAGGTAGACTGTTCCAACAAACAATATTTAATAACACTTTATTAAATATATTTGAGCACGACCATGCATTTAAACAGTCTTTTCCTATCGAGGGGCCTATGGATATCTCTCTCTAATAAGAGGGACAAATTCCTTACAATGCCTCTCACATTCAATCCATGATAGGATACTACATCCGATCATTAGTCGTATTGATTACTATATTAAAAGTAACGTCCGACTGAGTCAAAACGTGGCTCCATTCATGCTAGAATCAATGAAGACATAAAGTCTAAGGATTCCAAAATAGTATTGAGGAAGTAATACTTATGACTAAGGACCATGAAGTATTACTTCTCTAACGGATCACGTCTAATACAATATATCCAAATATATTGTATCTATGATATGATTTGTATTCATTACACATGATTAGTAAAACATAATCATCAATGAAACATCATACTAGTTTTTTTCATTGTAAAGAACCTTACATAAAACTAGGAACAACTAGAATAGTAATTACATAAGCTGATGAGTTTTACTATCAAATCACGCATTTGATGTTTAGAAGCAAAATTAACAATTCAAATGACATGCTCAAAAGATAT
Source organism: Vinca minor (assembly GCA_026122235.1). Lineage (NCBI taxonomy): Eukaryota > Viridiplantae > Streptophyta > Magnoliopsida > Gentianales > Apocynaceae > Vinca > Vinca minor. The sequence goes on along the minus strand of JAOCZM010000210.1, from coordinate 1,827,555 downwards.
AAAATGTAAAACATATGCTAATGGTCCTAGGGCACAGTGGTAGTGATGCTCTTAGTGTCTACACGATTTTGTGATATAGTGTATCGTGTAGGCAAAGCGAGGTGATTGTCGTACACTCGATTGTGTAAGCGTTTAGATGCGAGGAATATGGCTACTTAGCTTATTTGTTTATTCAACTTTTTGTTCTTGTTTTGGTCATGTTTGATACTTGGTTTTGAGTCTTTTAGCTTGTATTTTGGGTTGGGTTATTTGGTGCGAATTGGTGCAATTGTGCACAAGTTTTGCACTTTTTTTTCTATTTTTCGCAAGTCGCGAGATGACCATTTATCCTACATGTCGTCCTTGTATTCATCCATAGAAGGACAGTAGCTACTATCTTACCACTGACGAAGTCACGGACGGACCTGCGGACGAAGCATTCGTCCGTGCCTTCTTCCGTACCCTGTGCATTTCAGTTTTCTATTTTGTTTCCTTTTGGGTTCGTGTCTAGTGTAATGCGGATACCGTGAGGTGTATTCCAAGTGTACTTACAGTGTTGTGTCCGTGTTAAGTGAGTAGCGTATGGTGTTGTTTGAAAGGGGTATTTTGGGAGACGGGAATGTGCTTTAGTGTCTAGTTGTGATTTATACTTGTGATTATTTGGTCCTTACTGAGCCCGGAAGCTTAGTCCATTCGCTTACTTCTTATTTTGCAGATGATATAGGTGATGAGCAATACTATGATGACTGTACTTGGGAAGGGGATTATGAAGAGTGATTCATAACCGCTTTACTTATCATTCGTTATTCATTTACACTTAGAACTATTTCATTTATTATATTGTTGAACAATTTCCCTTGTAATATTTAGATTCCTCTGTTGAACTCTTAATTTGGATTGCTATATCATAATGAATTTCCTTATAGTAATCTATGTTGTGGGCTTTGGTGTCTCATCGACCAATGAGACACTTCCATGTCACCATTCCGACTATGGGGTGTGATAGAAGTGGTATCAGAGCATGTCAACCCTTAGGATTCAAAATAAGGAACAAACATATGATAACAAGAACACGTGTGAGATGTGTGATGGGTAGAGACCATGGACTAGGATGTATTGGGTTATTTATTGCTTCCTATATGATTACATGTATTATGTGTTATACTTAAATGTTATACCATGCTTTACTTGAGATTATCTTACATGTTTAACGTGCTATTTTCTTATCGCTTACCTTATTTGTTATATAATTGTCGGGTAAGATGGATCCAAACCAAGGCAGTGGTGAAGATTATGACTTGCCAATTACGACATTTGTTCGAAGAGGGCACATGGGTGGATGACGTCAAGTGAGTGAGTCTTCGAGTCAGCAACAACCAGAGGTTCCGCAACAGAATCAGAATGGTAACACTGGGTTTGTAACACCACCAAATAATCCACCACCACCACATAATCTACCTCCACCACCACCACATAATCTCCCTCCACCACCACCACAACATAATATCTCCTCCAACACCACAATACAATGTAGTTCCTCCACCTCAATACAATGCTCCACCTAAATATGGCAGCTGTCTTTGTTATGCTAGCCCAAATGTTTCAAACTCAGTCGCAGCATCAGCAACCACAACCACAGTATCAATAGTCACAACCATCATTACCATCAGCCACAACAGCAGAATCAGTATACTGGAATTCCAAGAGGTCAGAGGGTTGAATCAGATACGGGCATGTACTGTGAGCGCATGACTTCATTCTATGGGGGTATGGATCCTGACCAGGAAGAGACTTGGTTAGAGGAGAGATAGCAGCATTTTCGCATAATGAGATTGCAGAGGACATGAAGACTGATGTGGTGATATCTTTTCTCACGTCTGATGCGTCTGAGTGGTGGAAATGTGTGGGACCGATCTATGCTCAAGCCTGGCCTATCACTTGGGACAGGTTCAAGGAAGCCTTCTTAGATCAGTACTTTCTATAGACCTTTAAGGTGGAAAAAACATAATGAGTTCTTCGACTTGTGGCAGATTGAGGGGATGTATATTTCAGCTTATGTTAGCAAGTTCAACTGTTTGGGTAAGTATGCTTCTGCCATTATCCAGGATGGGCAGATGAGGACTCATAGGTTCGTACAGGGGTTGTTGCCTCGTATTAGAGGGAGATTTTATGGGTACCGTCCTGCTACCTTCATGGACGCGTAGAAGAGGAGTTTGGATGTTGGGGAAGGGTTCAAAACTACTGATGCAGAAAGGAAGAGTCCTTTCCCTACTTCATCATAGGGCCAAGGTTTTGCGTTCTAACTCTGCTGCATCTTTGGTTAGGAAGAGGTTCTATCCCACATCGGGACCAACCAATACCTTTTGGTCAATGGTAAGGACAATAGCTAATTTGACCAGGATAGGGGACCCATAGGGGCACCTAATGCAACTCGGACTGCAAGGGTTTGTGAGAGATGTGGTAGAAGCCACTATGAGGATTGTAGATGGGTATCTGGGGCTTGTTTCAGATGTGGTAAGATTGGGCATCGGATCAGCGAGTGTACTGCGCCATTACCAACTGCGGGCAGACTTCTGGGACTGGACCTAAGGTAGGAGACAACAACCCGAAGCCGAATGCTAGGGTCTTCACCTTGACTCAGCAAGAGGCGGGGGACGCTTCTAATGTGGTTGCAGGTACGTTACTCATCAACTTCGTACATGCGTGTGTGCTATTTGATTGCAGAGAACCCTACTCCTTTATGTCTCGTAGGTTTGATAAGATACTTAATACCTCACCCGTTAGTATTTTGGAGACCTATATAGTTATGATACCTTTGTGGGAAGGTGAAGAGTCCAACTTGGTTCATAAGGGGTGCCAGATGAGATAGATTTGAGGGTATTTGAGGCCAACCTCATTCAGCATTAGATGGTGGAATTCGATGTGATTTTGGGAATGGATTAGTTGTACAAACATCATGCCTTGGTTGACTGCCTGGACCAGAAGATTCCATTTTTGATTGGGGATCAGGATGTATTCGAGTTCCAATGGTTCGTTAACAAGAGGAATGGACGGAGTATGCCTATAATCTCGGCGATGAAAGCGAGAAAGTGTATCAGGAAGGGCTGGAAGGATTTTCTGGATTACGTAGTGACGAAGGAAGATATGGAAGTCTGACTTGAGGACGTTCCTGTGGTAAAGGAATTCGGGGATGTGTTTCCCGACGATTTACAGGGTATTCCACCAACTCGGGAGATCGATTTTGAAATCTTATTGCAACCTGGCACCAACGGAGTTGAAGGAGTTGCAGGCTCAACTCCAAGAACTGCTTGATAAGAAGCTTATAAAAGCGAGTGTTTCACCTTGGGGCGCTCCAATTTTGTTTGTGAAGAAGAAGGCTGGTAGTATGCGGATGTGTATCGACTACCGGGAGTTGAATAAGATAAGATCAAGAATCGATACCCTCTACCATGCATTGATGATTTGTTTGATCAGTTGAAGGGGCGTAGGTGTTCTCTAAGATTGATTTGAGGTCGGGTTATCATCAATTGAGGATTAAATCCTAGGACATACCGAAGAGTGCCTTTAGAACCCGCTATAGGCCTTACGAATTCCTTGTTATGCCGTCAAGAATGACTAACGCACTCGCAGCATTCATGGATTTGATGAACCTAGTGTTTCGTGATTGTTTGTATAAGTTTGTGGTGGTCTTCATCGATAGCATCTTGGTTTACTCACCGTCGGATGAATCACACGAGGAGCATTTGAGATTGACGTTGGGGATTCTGAGGAAGGAGAAGTTATACTCCAAGTTCAACAAATGCGAGTTTTAGTTAAGGAGTATTTCGTTTCTGGGGCACGTGGTTTCAGCAGAGGGTGTATCAGTTGACCCGAACAAGATTGAGGTGATCGTAGATTGGCCTACACCTAAGACCGTGGGCGAAGTGGGGAGTTTTCGAGGGATAGCATGTTACTACATGAAGTTTGTGCAAGACTTTTCGCGTATTGCCGCTCCTTCGACTCGGTTGACCTAAAAACGAGTTAAGTTCGAATGGGGGCCAGAATGCAAGAACAGTTTTCGGGTATTGAAGGACAAGTTGACTTCAGCACCAGTGTTGACTTTTCCTAGGGGTTTCACCATCTATAGTGATTCCTCGGGAATCGGTTTAGGGTGTGTGTTGATGCATAACGGGAAGGTTATAGCTTATTCTTCTAGGCAGCTAAACCCTTATGAGAAGAATTACCCTACACATGACTTGGAGTTGGCAGCGATCATGTTTGCCTTGAAGTTATGGATGCATTACCTATATTGAGAACCGTGTGAGGTTTTCAACGATAACTAGAGTCTTAAGTATTTTTTTCACCCAAAAAGAGCTTAATATAGGACAGAGGTGGTGGCTTGAGTTTTTGAAGGATTATGATGTCCATCTTGATAACTTGTACCAAGATTCAACAGAAAAAGTTTGAAAGGATCTTTCTCTTCTTGAATTAGTTCCAATGGGAATAGAATCTAACCAACTCCAAGTAGATTAGACTCTCAATGATGGTTGAAACACCACGACAGTCGAACTATTCTATCAATATTGTAACTATGAAAATAAAAGCATGAACAATCCCAGAGAGTTCAATTGAGCAAAATATCTAAGGAATATCCTTAAATCATATATTGAATATATCTACTTTACTAAAGATTGCTGGAGCCGAGTTTGGTACTTAAATAGGAGCCAAATTCGGCTCAATGTAAGTACAATAATAAAACTAGGATATAAAATAGAATCCTAAGTAAACTAGTAAATAAGTAACTTCCTTAAACTAAGCAACTACTTGGACCACATGTCTTTTATTTGAGGAAGTTGATATAACTAATAATAATTAAGCCTAAAAATAGTAAATAGCCGATTTAGTCATCCATTATGTTTGGGCCGGCCAAGACTAGGTCAAATGTTTACATGATGACCTCTTGATCTTTTATGGGCTCATTAGGTGGTGGTCTTCCATGTTCTTGAACTTGGATGACCCTAATTAAAGTAGTTAAGGCCATCGTTGTCTTCTGGGCTTGTGACCTTGTCTTAGGCCCTTGAATATGGATCAATGGATCTTTGGACCTTGGTTCGGGTGGAAATGTACTTGGGTCCTCATCATCCCATCCCCTTTAAAAAGGATTCGTCCTCGAATCACCATCATCTGTGTCAAAATCGAAAGGAGATCAATCAGAAACATTAAAGGAAGAACTTACCCCCATACTTACCTTGTAAATCAATCTTATATGCATTGTCATTGATCTTGGAGATGATTTAAAATGGTCCATCTCCTCTAGGATGTAGTTTAGTCTTCCTTGAATTAGGAAACCTTTCTTTCCTTAAGTGCACCCAAACCCAATCTCCTGGTGAATTATTAGTTGTAGAATGTAAAGTTCTATTATATGCAAATTCAACAATCGGTAAACATTCTTCCCAACTTTTAAGATTTTTTTGAATTAAAGCCCTAAGAAGAACCCCTAAGGTTCGATTTGTTACCTCTGTCTGGCCATCCGTTTGTGGGTGACTCGATGTAGAAAATAGCAATTTATTCCCTAACTTACCCCACAAAGTTTTCCAAAAGTAACTTAAGAACCTGACATCTCGATCACTCACAATGGTTCTTGGTACTCCATGTAGCCGAACCACCTATTTGAGAAATAGATTTTCCACAAGACTCGCATCACTTGTTTTCCTAAAAGGTATAAAATGTGCCATTTTAGAAAATCTATCAACAACAACAAAAATGCTATCCATACATCTTTGGGATTTTGGCAATCCTAAGATGAAATCCATAGAAACATCAATCCATGAAGAGTATGGAATAGACAAGGGCATGTATAATCCATGAGCTTTACTTGTGCTCTTTTCTTGTTTGCACTTGAAGAAAACTTCACATATCTTCCTTACATCTCTTTTCATTTTGGCCAAAAGAAATGTTCTTGGAGTATATCCAAGGTCTTAGCAACTCCAAAATGTCCCATTAGGCCTCCAGAATGTGATTCCCTAACAAGTAATTCACAAATAGAGCAAGCAGGAATACACAATCTATTATTTTTAAACAAAAAATCATTGAATTTGAAAAAATCCTTTTGGGCCGAGGAATTACATGCTCTATATAGTGCTGAAAAATCTTAATCATGTTCATATAGTGCTTTAATGTGTTCAAATCCAAGTAATTTAGTGTCCAAAACAGAAAGTAAAGTATACCTTCTTGATAGTACATCAACTACAATGTTTTCCTTTCCTTTTTTATATTTGATTATGTAAGGAAAAGTATCAATAAAGGAAACCCATTTAGCATGCCTTTTATTCAACTTACATTGCCCTTTTAAATACTTGATGGATTCATGGTCGGTGTGAACTACAAACTCTTTAGGAATGAGGTAATGTTGCCAAGTTTCCAAAGCTCGTACAATAGCATATAACTCTTTGTCATAAGTTGGATAATTAAGTGTAGGTCCACTTAATTTCTCACTAAAATAAGCTATTGTTTGTGCTTTTGTTGTAAAACAGCTCCAATACCTATTCCTAAAGGAACACATTCAACTTCAAAGGTTAAATCAAAAGCAATTGCTTTAACCTTTCAAAAGCAATTGCTTGCGGCTCTCTCCAAAAGAAAGGGGTGTCTTTCTTGACAACTTCATTTAATAGGGCAGCAATAGTACTAAAATCACGTATAAAACGTCTATAAAAACTTGCTAACCCATGGAATGAACGTACCTGGCTTGCGGATTTAGGTGTTGGCCACTCCATAATTGCCTTGATTTTGGATGGATCAACACTAATTCCCTTTGAACTTACAATATATCCAAGAAAGTTTATATATGTAGTACAAAAGACACACTTTTCTAACTTGGCATATATAGTTTGTTCTCTTAAAATAGTAAAAACAATCCTAAGATGTTCAACATGCTCTTCTATGTTTTTACTATAAATAAGAATATCATCAAAATAAATTACAACAAATTTTCCAAGGCAATGTCGAAATATGTAGTTGATGAGGGATCGTCCATGAAAATAAAAGAGGTCATTCATCTGAATGACCAAGTTATTAGCTCATGCATTCCAAATACGAGTTTCCAAGACTCAAGAGACAAAGAAGCCTTCCAAGAATGCAAGGCACATGGATCAAATCCACCTAATAGCATTTGAAGGCAAAATACACAATTGGAAGGAAAACGGTTGAAGGGCATTTTAGGAAACTTGTAAACTAAAGTCTATTCTAAACTTTAATTAGAATTTCATATTTATGTTATTTATTTATTAAGTATTTAGGCGTATTTATGTTAGTAGTTCAAGAATAAAGGACATGTTGTCCATGTGTTTAGATAGTGGTTAAGTTTTAGTTATCTAGGAGTTGTAGAGTCCTTACCCTTAAAGGACTCTTATTTGTGGGTCATTAGGCAATGAAATTCCACTCTATTTAAGAGGGATTTCAGCCATGTTATTGGTAGACTTGATATGATATTTTAAGGTTATTCCTCAGTTCCTTTGTGAATTGATTTTCTATGTAGAACTTCATTCATCTTTGAGTTACTGTATCAATAAGTTTAGTTTACACTTATTGTGGTGTTTTAGCCCCCATTGATAATCAACCTTCTTGGAGTTGTGTTGATTATATTCCCCCGTAAACTGATTTCGAGAAAGAGAAAGATCTTAAACCTTTTCGTTGTCGAATCTTGATACTTTGTATCTCGGTTCCGCTTCAGGTGGTAAATTAATCTCATGAAAGTACTAGGTGCATTAGTAAGACCAAAATGTATAACAATCCATTCATATAAACCATATTTAGTCTTAAAAGCAGTTTTCCATTCATCACCTTCTTTCATTCGAATTTGATGGTAGCCTTGAGTTAAATCCACTTAAGAAAATATCATGGCTCCATTTAATTCTTCCAGAATATCATCTAAGCGAGGTATCAGATGTCTATATTTAATAGTTATCTTGTTAATATCTCGACAATCCGTACATAATCTCCTAGTTCCTTCCTTTTTAGGTACTAAAATAACAGGACTAGCACAAGGAATTAGAGATTCTCTAACCTATTCTTTCTCAAGTAGTGCATCTACTTGCCGTTGAATTTCACGAGTTTCATCTGGATTAGCTAGATAAGCAGACTGATTTGGCAAAGTAGATCCTGGGATGAAGTCGATTTGATGTTCAATAACCCTAAGTGGAGGTAGACCTTTCGGCAACTCCTTGGGATAAACATCTTTAAATTCTTGCAATAGATCATATACAACACTTGGAAGGGAGTTAGGGTTTAATTCAATAGCATTTAAAAGAGCCATAGGCTCGGCTTCTTTGAAGATGAGCAAGACAATTGCGTGTTTTGCTCGAATAGCCCTATCTACTATACTTGGTTGTATAAATAAGCACTCTTGTCTTACCTTAGGAACACTAGCCTTTTTTCTTACCACATGCTCGGCGTTATCATCCATCTTTACCTTATTTGCAGCAAGGGAGATATCACTTTGTTTTTGCAACTCATTGCTCTTTCTTTTCTCTCTATTTTCAACCATCTTTTGATGTGTAGTGGCGGCTTCAAAAGGAGTCATTGGTTTAAGTATGTACTTCACATGATCTTTAAGCACATGATAGCAATTTGTGTTAGAGGAATAACCGGGTCAAAATCAGTTATGCAGCGGAAATAAACTGACCCGCCTCTAATATGATCTATCACGAGTAAGAACCTAAGACTATGGGATAGTATTATACCTTTAGAAGTGCTAGGATAGCTGAAACGGTTTCAGTGTCACGAACGGAACGCCACCAACGCAGGCTCCGTCTCTCCCAATATCCACTCGATCTTCCGGGGATTGTCTTCTACTGCTTGGTGCTAGCCAACGCCTTGTAGAAGTCTTGAAGACACTCTTCAAGATGGAGTATGTATGTATGACCTTTTAGAAGAACAAGAAACAGTTTTCTTACTTCTTTTCTATTAGCCTAAGCTAGAAAACAAGTATGTGAAAAGCTGTCTTTTCTTTTCTTACTAAATGTTCTCTCTTTTTCTCTCTTCTCTAAGCTTCCAAAAGATGGAAAAAAACTGACTTAGAATGTTAGGAAAAATCAGTATTTTCCCTAGTCATTCAAAGGTTTGAGGGGAGAGTGAAAGGGGGAAGTGGGAGATCATGGAGGAAACCACTCCTCCACTTTCTCCACCACTTCATCCACCTTACTAAGAGATAAAAGCTGGGAAATAAAGGTTCTATTTCCAGCCATAAGGTCGGTTCAAATGGGTTGGTCGGCACAATCATATTGGTCGGCCCAACCCGATTAAGGGCCCAATCCAATCCCGGCCCGGCCCGGTCCGGCCCAATCGAATTGGCGCACCTTAGATTAAATGTACTCCAACAAGCCCAATCCAGTTGATCTATGAGTGCGACCCAAGAGGTATCTATGATGTTGGTCGTGACATCATATATCACGAGTAATGAGAGGTATCTAGCAACGCATCATTACCCCCGATTCATAAATATCCGGTGATTTATCATAATCACAACATTTGACATTTGTAGTTAAATCCTTTTTGTCCTTGATATCTAGATTGAACACAAGTCATGGAAAAGTCACACTTGTATTGTCCAATCTTTTAGTTTCTTGATTCGCGAGTAGACTAATCAAATGACACCAATATCATATACTCGATTCATTTGTTCATGGCCATGAATTAGTCGAGACTCCATCAAGGGGCCCAAGATATCGCTCTCCCGCTATATAGGAGGGACAAATCCTTCTCGCATCCCACTCATCCCGAACAAGATTCGTGATATACCCAATAAATGCCTTTATTGCTCACCTCATTACGGATAGCGTTTAACATTATCAAAGCATAACACTAGCCATGCAAGAACGCTTGTGAGACCTCAAGTCGAAGGATCTCATATACAACCCAGTCAAAATTTTGAGAAACACCGTTGACTATTATATAACAACCCATGGTGTGTTTCTCATGTCGAGTCTGTCCAGTATAATGATTCTCTAATCATATATACCTATGTGACGATCCGATATCTTATATCAATCACTGCACATACTAGTCTTACGCATTATTATTGTCCTCGAAGATTCCATAATAATGTTCGACTAGGGATGTTTCAGAATATTATCTCATAACAATTATGAATACTATTCTAAGGACATATTATTTATTTATGTTGTTAAGAACGCAGAAACATAATGAATAATACTGGAATTAATGCCTTTTTATTCATCAAAATGAAAATTACATAAATACGGTACAATTACAATAATCTCCCACTTGCACTAAAGACCCAAATTACAATAAATGGTCTTTAGGGCATACTAATGACTGTCTCTAAATATCATCCCTCCAGATATCGGATACCCATGGAGCTAGTGTGATGATCATGCTGCTGCTGCGACAGTGGATCGGCGACATTGTCTGCCGAATCTACTCTACATATACGCACATCACCCCTTTCTATAATCTCGCAGATTAGGTGAAAACGCCGTAGTACATGTTTGGACCTCTGGTGAGATCTAGGTTCCCTAGATTGTGAAATAGCCCCATTGTTGTCACAATAGAGGTCTATCGGGTTCGCAATACTAGGAACCACATCGAGGTCGGAAATAAATTTCCTGATCCAAACTGCCTCCTTAGCTGCTTCACAAGCTGCTATGTACTCGGCCTCTGTCGTAGAATCTGCGATGGTCGATTGCTTTGAACTGCGCCAGCTCACAGCACCTCCATTCAACTTAAACACATATCCCGATTGCGATCGGAAATCATCTCTGTTGGTTTGGAAACTAGCATCGGTGTAACCATTTACAACGAGCTCATCCGCCCCTCCATAAATCAAGAATGTATCCTTAGTCCTTCGTAAGTACTTGAGGATATTCTTGATCGAGATCCAGTGGCGTTCACCGTAACTAGGGCTGGTATCCGCTCGTAAGGCTTAAGGCATACGAGACATCGCAGCGAGTACATATCATGGCGTACATGATGGATCCTATGGCAGAAGCATAAGGGATCTCTTTCATGCGTTCTAATTCGGCAGGCGTTTTAGAACACTGTTTGTTCGACAGAACAGTACCATGTGCCATAGGACAAAGGCCCTTCTTAGACTCTTGCATGCTAAACCGCTTTAGCACCTTGTCTATATATGTACTCGGACTTAGGCCAATGAGTCTCCCTGGATCTATCTCTATAGATCTTGACTCCCCAGAATATAGCTGGCATCGCTCTAAGTCTTTCATAGAGAAACACGTACTCAACCAAGCCTTGACGAGACTTTAAGGTTGGTTTGTCGTTTCCAATGAGTAGTATGTCATCTACATACAAAACCCGAGGGAATACGATTGAGCTCCCACTAACCTTCTTGTAAACACAAGGCTCATCCTCATTTCTAATGAAGCCAAACTCACGGACGGCATCATTAAAGCGGATGTTCCGGCTTAGAAGCTTTGCTTGAGTCCATAACTCGGATCTCTGAAGCTTACATACTTTTCCGAGCATTCTCGGGAGTGACAAAACCTTGAGTCGTGTCATATACACATCCTCTTCAAGTTTTCCATTAAGGAAAGCGGTTTTGACATCCATTTGCCGATTTCATAGTCATAGTAAGCTGCAATAGCAAGCAAAATCCGAATGGACTTGAACATAACTACAGGGGAAAATGTCTCGGCATAGTCAATACCATGAACTTGTTTGAAACCTTTCGCGGCCAGTCGCCCCTTGTAAGTTTGTACATTCCCTTCCATGTCGGTTTTAATCTTAAAAACCCATTTGCACCCTATGGGAGTTACCCCTTCAGGTGGATCAACCAAGATCCAGACTTGGTTTGTGTACATGGAGTCCATTTCAGATCTCATGGCCTCAAGCCATTTCTCAGAATCTGGGCTATTAATTGCTTGTTTGTAGGTTGAAGGTTCATCGTGGGCTATTAACAGAACATCACCATGTTCTGCTATGAAAAATCCAAATTTTCCCGGAGGTGGACGACGAACTCTACCAGACCTACGCAATTCTTGTGTTTCTTGAACTGGTGCTGGCTGCACAACTGTTTGTAGCACTTTCTTTGCACAATAACTTGTGGAGTTTGTTCAATTTCCATCTCATCATTAGTGCTAGTTTGAGAGTCTGGAACTTCAGTAAGTTCTACGCTACTCCCATTCGTGTTTCTAGAAACAAATTCTTTTTCTAGAAAGACTCTCGTGCGAGCAACAAACACTTTGTTCTCGTTAGGGATATAAAAGTAGTATCCTTTAGTTTCCTTAGGATAACCTACAAATATGCACTTTTCAGATTTTGGAGCCGACTTATCGGAAGTCGAGCGTTTTACAAAAGCTTCACAGCTCCCAAATCTTGAGGAAAGACAAAGCTGGGACGCTTCCCGATCCCATAACTCGTATGGCGTCTTTGCAACTAATTTAGATGGAGCAGCGGTTAAGTGTTAAAGGCTGCTTGTCTCTAGTGCGTGTCCCCAAAAGGAATTGGGCGGGCTCGTGTGACTCATCATAGAGCGAACCATATTTAATAAGGTTACTGTTCCTCCTTTCGAATACACCATTCCATTGTGGAGTAGTCTGGAGGAGAAAGTTGTGAAAGCGATTCCACAATCTTTTAGATAGTCACGGAATTCTTGACTCAAGTACTCTCTCCTCGATCAGATCGAAGAACCTTAATACTCTTGCCAAGTTGGTTTTCTACTTCTAGTTTAAACTCTTTAAACTTCGCAAATGCTTCGGATTTGTGTTTCATCAAGAACACATATCCATACCTAATGAAGTCATCAGTAAAGGTAATGAAGTAGAGGTAACCACCCCTTGCATGTATATTAAAAGGGCCACATACATCACTATGTATTAGTCCTAATAAAGCATCGGCTCTCTCACCTAGCTTAGTGAAAGGTGATGTTGTCATCTTACCCAACAAACAAGATTCACATCGATCATAAGACATGAAGTCAAATGATTCCAACAACCCATCTTTATGGAGTTTGGATATGCGGTCTTCGTTTATATGGCCTAAGCGACAATGCCAGAGGTATGTCGGATTAGAATCATTAGTCTTAATCCTTTTGGTATTTATATTTAAAATTGGTATATCAAGGTCTAAAACATATAGACCATTAATCAAAGAAAGTGACTTGCATAAAACATATTATCCAGAAATAACGACAATCGTTGGTTTTTTATCGAAATCTCAAAACCTTTCTTGTCCAAACAAGAAACTGAAATAATATTCTTAATTAAACTAGGTACATAGAAACAGTTTTCTAAACCAAAAACAAGCCACGAAGGCAAAGTAAAAGTACAAGTCCCTACAGCTAGAGACATGCAACACGTGCTCCGTTGCCAACTCGTAGTTCCACTTCACCCTTTGCCAACTCTCTACTCCTTTGCGGTCCACTGCACATTAGTACAAATGTGAGAACCACATCCGGTATCAAATACCCAGAAGTAGTTGTATTTAAATTGATATCAATCATATTAATATCTACAACATAAATACACGAGCCCGAAACAACATTTGCTTTCTCCTTTTCCAGCCTTTTTCCCTGCAAGATAGCTTTTGCAATTCCTTTTCCGAGTGACCCTTCTCACCACGATGATGACAGATAGAGTCCTTGGTTACACCACCCTTAGGTTTTCGAGTGCATTGTTGAAAGTGGTTTGCTTGCCCTTGGGCTTACCTTTCGGTTTACCTTTTGGTTTCACAAAACCTTTGCCTTTGCCCTTTTGCACCATCAGTATGGTGTTGGGCTTGGACTTGCCTATTTCCTTCTCGGCAGTCCTCAGCATATTCAACAACTCGAGCGATGGCTTGTTAATTTCATTCATGTGATAATTGAGAATGAGCTGATCGTATAATTCGAGCAACGATTGCAAGATCAAATCGGTCGGCGACTCTTGTCGCAAAGGAAATCCCGAGTTTTTCAAGGTTACGAACATAACCTATCATCTTAAGAACGTGAGTTCCTCTGGGCATTCCTTCGGACATTTTTGCCATTTGAAAGAGAGATTTCGATACGTCGAATCTCTCTCGGGCGTGCTTGCCCTACGATATAGTTGCTTCGGGTGAGCCGAGCATCTCATAAGCCCCCATGTCCTCATGTTGCTTCTGAAGCTCAGAGTTCATGGTGACAAGCATGAGGCTAGACACATCTAAAGCATCACTAACATGCTTCTGATAAGCATTTCTTTCAGCGGTCGAAGCGCGAGCCTCTAGTGTAGCGAGAATAGGTACATTCTAAAACATACCACTTTCTTTCATGCTTGAGAGCGATTCTCAAGTTCCTGAACCAGTCGAGGAAGTTAACTCCCTCTAATTTGTCCTTCTCAAGGACAAAACGTAGTGATAGTGTTTGGTTTGAATTTGCCATTTTCTACAACAAAAAATATGCATATACAAAGTAAGTACCGATTAAAATCATTATTAGGTCTTTATCTTTTTTAATGATTTCTCCCACTATTTTCTTGAGTGAATAACCCTCATTATCAACTCGGAAAGTTCGTTAACTTTCTAGCGGGCCAAGATCCATATTTCACCTCGTTACGAGTCGAGCTTTGGTGATCGCCCAAAAACTTAGTTATTTAGGTAGGCAGCGTTTGCCAATTACATCAAATTATGTAATTCTTGGTTAGTTGAGTGAATAACATTTATTCAAGCGTATCATTATACACTTTTCTCAACTCTTTTTGCCTCTAGATCCTCAATCCATTTATTGAGATAATCTAGTTAACTAGGACCCTAAGTTTTTGCCGGCGGATATCACAATTATCCTTTGCGCCTCACTTTAGGATAGACACGTATGTACGGCTTTGGCATGTCCCATACTAATGTCGATCTAGGCCTTGACGAGGGCGAAACTTAGGAAGGCACTAGTTAATATTTAATTGAGGGGTTTTGTTTTTAACAATCTCACCGAGAAAAAAATAAATAAAAGCGAGTTTATGCTTATATACATATGCATCGATACATAAAATAAAATGCAATAGTAATCACCATATCTATTCGGTTTTCCAAGCCAATGAAAAAAACCGTGAAGTCAATCTAAGGGTGTGAAAAGAAAACATTCTATTCTACATCGTCTTGACCTTCGATTGGTTGTCCCCAAATCATAACAATTTGTACCTTCTCCTAATCTAGAATTACATAATTCTAAGGAAACCTCGAGTTACATTCGAGGGGATTTGATGAGAAGAGAATTACAACTTTTGATAGAAAAAATATAGGCACGATACGCGGATCGTATTATAAAATAAACCAACGAGGGTAAAGGCGACTACTATACATCATGCTCAATTTAACATAACAATTTATGGAAAAGCGAGCAGCGATAAAATGAACATTTCATATTATATCTCGGGTTGGTCGACCCGGGTCACACCGCTCGGTCGGCCGGGTTTCAGATCGGTTGAGCCGACTTAATTCCCTATCGTCGAAATAGAAACAAAGAGTTTCTCGGTTGACCAAATAGGTACTTCGGTCGATCGAAGACCAACTCAGCTCGACCAGAACATCCTTTCGGTTGATCCAGAACACTGAAGCAAATGAGATTTTTCCAACTTTTGAATGACTTCAAAAGCTGGAAAATCTCGATTCTCATACATACAAAATGATGAAAAAATATGTCATACATGATATACAACATTTCTAGCAATCCTAAGGCATGCGAAACATAGATTCAAAATCCATACTCGAATACTATAGCACATTAAGTTTATAGGGTACTCGTGAGTGGCTCCGATACCCATCTGTTAGAGGAATAACCGGGTCAAAATCGGGTTATGCGGCGAAAATAAAGTGACCCGCCTCTAATAGGATCTATCACGAGTAAGAACCTAAGACTATGGGATAGTATTATACCTTTAGAAGTGCTAGGATAGCTGAAAGCGGTTTCGGTGTCACGAGCGGGAACGCCACCAGCGCGAGCTCAGTCTCTCCCAATATCCACTCGATCTTCGGGGGATGGTCTTCTACTTGGTTGGTGCTAGCCAACGCCTTGTAGAAGTCTTGAAGACACTCTTCAAGATGGAGTATGTATGTATGACCTTTTAGAAGAACAAGAAACAGTTTTCTTACTTCTTTTCTATTAGCCTAAGCTAGAAAACAAGTATGTGAAAAGCTGTCTTTTCTTTTCTTACTAAATGTTCTCTCTTTTTCTCTCTTCTCTAAGCTTCCAAAAGCTGGAAAAAAACTGACTTAGAATGTTAGGAAAAATCAGTATTTTCCCTAGTCATCAAAGGTTTGAGGGGAGAGTGAAAGGGGGAAGTGGGAGATCATGGAGGAAACCACTCCTCCACTTTCTCCACCACTTCATCCACCTTACTAAGAGATAAAAGCTGGGAAATAAAGGTTCTATTTCCAGCCATAAGGTCGGTCCAAATGGGTTGGTCGGCACAATCATATTGGTCGGCCCAACCCGATTAAGGGCCCAATCCAATCCCGGCCCAATCGAATTGGCGCACCTTAGATTAAATGTACTCCAACAATTTGATCTTCCCAAATGGTCAACACCTCTATCATATTGCCAAGGACGCCCTAAAATAATGTGACTTGCAGTCATGGGGACTACATCACATAAAACCTTGTCCTTGTACTTTCCAAGCTCAAATGCCACCTCAACTTGTTTTTCCACCCTTATTTCTCCACTATTATTCAACCAAGAAAGCTTATAAGGGAATGGATAGGGTTTACAAGGTAAATCAAGTATAGAAACCATCTCAAATGAACAAATATTAGTGCAACTTCCATTATCAATTATGATAAGACAATGAGAATTCTTAACTTTACGTTTGATTTGGAGTAGATTGCTCATTTTTATATGTTCATCATCTATAGGTTGAGTGTGCAAAAGCTTCATAGTAACCATTAAGAGGTGATTACTTTCTTGCTCAACATAAGTATCAACTTCTTCTTGATGTGGTTTGACAATTCCATCAATTTGATCGGCCCCACCTACTTCACCATCACTTACCCATGTTCCATCTTCTTGGATGATCATAATGCTCTTGTTTGGACAATCTCTCACAAAAGGACCCTTTCCTTTGCATTTAAAATATTCTAAAGTAAGGTTAGAAGGCTTACCAGACCTTCAATTGGACGAATTTAAAGCTGAGGGTCCTTTGGTGAAATCACCAACTTTAGGGATTGTTTTGGCAGTCCCCAAAGTAGCCACATCTTTGCTAGGGTTCGGAAAATTAGGGGAATTGGCCAAGGGCATATTCGGTTTTTTTCCAATAATTGGAATTGGCCGAAAACGTCCTTGTCCTTTTCTCCTTTTGTTGCCTCTCGATTTGTTTCTGCAAAATGAACTATATCAACTATATTATCTATGTTAGCACGTTCTACCTTTGGGCGTATTTGATCATTGAGGCTGGTTAGAAATCTTGCTAATGTGGTGGTTTTCATTTCTTGAGTGTCCGCTTTGATCATCAATACCTCCATCTCCTTGTAATACTCATCAACGGATTTTTTACCTTGCCTTAATCTTTGTAATCAGTTGAAGAGTTCTTGCACATAATGAGAAGGCACAAATCGCTTTTGCATTACCGCTTTCTTTGTTCCCAACTTTCAATGGGTGTTAATCTCAATCTTCTTCTTAAAACTCCCTCTTGATCCCACCAAATTGAAGCATAATCGGAGAGTTCCATGGCTACCAACTTTATCTTTTTGTCCTCCGAATAGTTGTGAAAATCGTAATCGTTTGTACCTTGAAAAGTGGAATCTTAATCTTGATTGAGCTTAAATTGGCATCTACCCTTTCAAATCTTCCATGATCATTGGCATTATTTTGCTGAAATTTTTGATTTGGTCCCTAAAATCTGTTCTCGGCAAATTGTCGATTCAGTCCATGATGTCCCTGAATTTTTGGAAACTGCCCAACCAGTCCCTACCTTTTTCTGCCAGAAATTGTTGTTCGGGTCCCTGCTGATGTTCTGCCTGAAACTGCCAATCTGGTCCCGGAAGGGTTTCTGCTGGAATGGTCCCTGCCTGCGCTGATTTTCTGGAAACTGCTGAACTGGTCCCTGAAAATTCTGCCCCTGTTTTTGGGCGGCCAGAAACTGTAGATTTGGTCCCTGTTTCTGGTCGGCCGAAATTTGCCGGTTTGGTCCCTGCAAATTGTTAGCTAAAATATGCCAATTATGTCCTTATATATTTTGAGAAAGTTTTGGAAGGTTTACCTCTATTGTTTGATGGGTTGATTCATATGATTCATACCCTTCATCTTCCTTATTTAAGATCTCACCTTTTGGCTCAATTTGTTTACTTCTGCTAGGTAAATGTGTTAGCTTTTGTGCTTATTGCAAATTGTCCACCGTTGTCTCAATTTTTGTCATTCGATCACTTGATTCATCAAATCTTTCCATGGTTCGGTCGGTGAAGTGGTCCGAAGGAATTTCGCCCAATTTGTCCTTATCTTGGGGTGATGATGTGCCTATTTGAGACATGATATAGGAATTCACACAAAACAAACGTTAGAGAAAAAAAGTACCTTGAGGAATCTTGAAATAGAAATCTTGAGTTTCTTGAAATCAAGAATTTGGGAAAGTAAATTTGAGGAATCCTATTGTGTGTAGGACTCTCAAGATCTCAAACTTCTTGGTTTCTTGAACTTGTTTTCTTGAAATTATCCGAAATATTGCTAAAAAAATTGTCGAAATATTTGTCCCTTTTTCTTGATGGGGAAACTTTTTTTGAAAATTTGCTCAAGATGTTTAGAGCCCCACCCACACCACAAGATCAAGTCTTTGTAAGTAGGGTACTCTCTTTTTTTAAAAATTTTCCCCAAGATATTTAGAGCCCCTCGAAGATCAAGTCTTTGTAATTAGGGTACTCTTTTCTAGCCCAAGATATTTAGAGCCCCCCAAAGATCAAGTCTTTGTAACTAGGGTACTCTTTTCTTTTACACTTGGCTTGATGGGATCTTTTCTTCTTCTGCATTTTTGGCTTCTGTCGAAAAAAACATGAAAACAAAGTAAAGATACACCAAGAAGAGATCAACCAAGGTCTCTGATACCAACTGATGAGAAACCTTGATAACTTGTACAAAGATTCAACATCGAAGGTTGAAGGATCTTTCTCTTCTAGAATTAGTTCCAAGGGGAATAGAATATAAGCAACTCCAAGTAGATTAGACTCTCAATGAAGGCTGAAACACCACGATAGTCAAACTATTCTATCGATACTGTAACTATGAAAATAAAATCATGAACAATCCAGAGAGTTCAATTGAGCAAAATATCTAAGGAATATCCTTAAATCATAAATTGAATATATCTACTTTGCTAAAGATTGTTGGAGTTGGTCCTTAAATAGGAGCCAAATTCGGCTCAATATAAGTACAATAATAAAACTAGGAAATAAAATAGAATCCTAAGTAAACTAGTAAATAAGTAACTTTCTAAAACTAAACAACTACTTGGACCACATGTCCTTTATTTGAGGAAGTTGATATAACTAATAATAATAAAGCCTAAAAATAGTAAATAGCCGATTTAGTCCTCCCTTATGTTTGGGCCGGCCAAGACTAGGTCAAATGTTAACATGATGACCTCTTGATCTTTTATGGGCTCATTAGGTGGTGGTCTTCCATGTTCTTGAACTTGGATGACCCTAATGAAAGTAGTTAAGTCCATCATTGTCTTCTGGCCTTGTGACCTTGTCTTGGGCCCTTGAATATGGATCAATGGATCATTGGACCTTGATTTGGGCAACAATGTCCTTGGGTCCTCATCATATTATGACCTCGTGATTAGTTACCACCCTAGTAAAGCTAACCGTGTAGCTGATTCTTTGAGTAGGAAAAGCTTGGGGTAGCTTGCGGCGTTAATAACTGATCAATGAGATTTAATTGCCCGAGAAGTTGGAGATATAGGTTGTTGAGTCTACTAGGAACATTTTGGCAGCCTTGGTAGCTCAACCAACTATTTTGGAGAGGATTAAGGAGGCACAGTTGTTGAATTCAGATTTGAGTAAGGAAAGGGACTTGGTACCGACAGATGCAAAATCAGAATTTCAGATACATGAAGATGGTGGTCTTCGTTTTCAGGGCAGATTGTGTGTACCTTCAGACTTGGGGCTGAAATAAGAGACTTTCCAAGAAGCTCACTGTTCGAGATTATCGGTGCATCCGGGGGCATCGAAGATGTATAAAGGGTTGAAGAATAACTTTTGGTGGAAAGGAATGAAGCAGGACGTAGACGAGTTTGTGGCTAAGTGTCTCGTTTGCCAGCAAGTTAAGGCAAAATATCAGAGACCCGTCGGCTTGCTTAAACCACTTGAGATTCCCGTGTGGAAGTGGGAGCACATTAATATGGATTTTGTAGTCAGGTTACCTAAGAATAAGACCGGGGAGGATACGATTTGGGTGATTGTGGATCGGCTCACGAAGTCAGCTCATTTTATACCGATGGAGATTACAACGACTATATATACCTTGGTTCAGCTTTACATGGATGAGATTGTTCGTCTTCATGGAGTACATGTTAGTATCGTTTCAGATCTAGACATGTAGTTTGTATCTCAATTCTGGAAGAGTTTTAGTGAAGCTATGGGGACAAAATTGTCTTTGAGTACTACTTATCATCCTCAAACAGATGGTTAGTCCGAGAGGACAATTCAGACCTTGGAAGATATGCTACGGACATGCGTTTTGGATTTCAAGGGTTGTTAGGTAAACCATTTTATCTTGGTTGAGTTTGCCTACAACAACAGTTATCAGTCAAGCATCGGGATGGAACCGTATGAAGCTCTGTATAGGAGAAAGTGTAGATCACCTGTTTGTTAAGACTACATTGGAGAGAACTTGATAGCGGGTCAGGAATTGGTTCGAGTAACTATGGAGAAGGTACCGTTGATTCGGGAACGGATCAAGGCTGCGCAAGACAGACAGAAGAGTTGGGCTGATAGTAAACGAAGACCGATGGAATTTCAAGTTGGGGATAAAGTGTGTCTTGGGTTTCACCAACAAAGGGAGTTATGAGGTTCGAGAAGAACGGGAAGCTAAGCCTGAGGTATATTGGTCCATATGAGATTTTAGAGAAGGTGGAAGATTTGGCATATCATTTGGCCTTGCCGCCAACACTATCACGGGTACACAATACATGTATTCCACGTGTCATTGTTGAGGCGGTATGTGCCTGACCCAAGTCATGTTTTGGAAGCAGAACCGCTGGAAGTTTGAGAAGATTTGTCTTATGAGAAAGTACCGGATTGGATACTGGATAGGAAGGATCAAGTCCTAAGGCGAAGAATTATACAGTATGTGAAGATTCAGTGGTCCAACCATTCAGAACGGAAAGCCATTTGGGAGTTGGAAGAAGAAGCTCGGTTGAAGTGCCCTCATCTTTTCGAGGACCATGGTTAGTAAGTTTCGGGGACAAACTTTCATAAGGGGGAAAAGATGTGATACCCGAGACCGTTCTCTTAAGTTAATTATGTGATTATGTGATTATGTGATTTATAATTATGTCATGAGTTAATTTTTATGTGTTATATGTCCTTTTTATGTGTTGCATTTACATTTTATGTGTGTGGGGTCATGAGTGTAGTTATGAGATAGGTGAGGGACCTAAATTGTAAATAACCTAAAATTAAGTCTCCAAAAGGGCTGGGATTTGGGAGAGTCTTGGATCACAAGAAAACCTAAAACCTATCGAGAGAGAGAAAGAAAGAAGGGAGAGATAATATATATGTCCAGAATTTCGAGTAGATGGTTGAGGAAGCTACCGGTGTCCCTTTTTTACCCACAGCATATAAAAACGAAGATAATCGAAAGAGCTTCAAGTGAGCGCAAACGGAACGTAATTCGGAGTTTCCAGCAGAAAGTTATTGCTCCGCGAGCGGGACATCCAAGGCTCACGGATTGCTTATGCCTTTACCAATTCCATCTTCACCATGGATAGATCTTTCCATGGATTTTATTCTTGGTTTGCCAACATCAAGAAAAGGTAATGATAGTATAATGGTTGTTGTTGATAGATTTTCTAAAATGGCTCATTTTATACCTTGTAGGAAAACAAATGATGCGAGCCGTATTTTCGAGATCTATTCTTCAAAGAAGTCATTCGGTTGCATGGTGTTCCAAAAACAATCGTAAGTGATCGGGACGTAAAGTTCCTAAGTTATTTTTGGAAAACCTTGTGGAGTAAATTGGGGACTAAATTGCTATTTTTCTACATCAAGTCACCCCCAAACCGATGGACAAACGGAGGTAACAAATCGAACTCTAGGGGTTTTACTTAGGGCACTTATTCAAAAAGAATTTAAAAAGGTGGGAAGAATGTTTACCTATTGCTTTGATTTGCATATAATCGTACTTTACATTCAACTACTAATAATTCACCTTTTGAAGTTGTTTACGGTTTTAACCCCCTAACCCCTTTAGATCTAACCCCCCTTCCTATTGATGAGTACTATAATATAGAAGGTGATTCAAGGGCTGATTTTATTCAAAGACTCCATCTTGAAGTTACGCTAATATCAAAAGGAAGAATGAGCGTATTGCCATACAAACAAACAAAGGCCGCAAGCTAATTTCATTTGAACCGGGTGATTGGGTTTGGATACATTTTAGGAAAGATAGATTTCCTAAAGAGAGGAAAAGTAAACTTCATCCCGAGGAGATGGACCATTTCAAGTTGTGTCCAAGATTAATGACAACGCATACAAAATCAACTTGGAAGGTAAGTATGGAGTACATTCCACTTTTAATGTTCTTGATTTATCTCCTTTTGAATTTGATTGATTATCGCTGATCATGATGATGATTCGAGTCGAATCCTTTTCAAGAAGGAGGATGATGCGGGACCATCTAAAGGGCTGCCTCATAAAAGGCATCCACTTATCGACATCATAGGACCCGATGACTAGATCAAGAGCTAAGCAAGTTAATCAACAATTGTCTACATTGATCAGAGAGCTAAAGTACAAGAGGAGTCAAAGCTACATCTAGAAGATGAAGTTCAATTCCAACTCATAACTCTTGAAGGCATTCAAATCGGCCCGAAACAAGCGAAAGTGGCTAAAAAGGGCATTTTAGTCTTTTTACATATTAAAGTCTATTCTAGACTTTAATTATTTGTTATTGTTATTTTATTACTTTAGCCGTGTATAGCAACTAGAATTGCTATAATAAAGGACATGTTGTCCATGTAGTAGTTAGTTTGTTATTAAGAGTCCTAATGCGACTAGGACTCTTCATTATTAGTAGTTATTTTTTAGATTATGCCGCCAAGATAATAGGCACATGTCCCTATTATCTTGTTTAGGTAGTTACTTGATAGCAAGTTGTTATTCAAGAGTCCTACTTCTTCAAGGACTCTTATTTCCCTTTTCCTAGTTTAAGTTAGTTTGGTTCTCTTATAGGCGAAATACTCTATTTAATAGAGCTTTGGGCAGCCATGTAACTTAGACTTGATATATTGATATTTTGATTAAGGTTAATCCTTTGATACTTGTTTATGACTTCAGGTTGAAGTTCATATTTCTTTAAAGTTCTTTGTATCAACTAGTTGGTTTATCTAGTTGTGGTGTTTCAACCTCCATTGATACTTAGCCTTTCAGGAGTGTGTTAAGTGTATTCCCCCATAAACTATTCGAGATAGAGAAAGATCTGCTAATTAAGCCGAGTCTTGATATAACCCATCAAGATTTCGCATCAAAAGGTTTCGTGGAGTCGCTGGTGGGGGGTGATGATACAATGTAAATAATGGATCCTTAAACTTTGGACCCCTAGTTCGAGGGGTCATATTGAACCCACGTGTTGAACTTCTTGGGTCGTTCTAGTTTGGATTATAACTAGGACTGTTACAGTCATTGTTGTTTAGTCGTGATTAGATGATTGAGCTCGAATTGTGGGATGTAGTGTACAGCGGTGGTGGTTCTTAGTGTCTAAACGATGTTGTGATGGAGTGTACTGTGTAGGTAAAGCGTGGTGATTGTCGTACACTCGATTGTGTAAGCGTTTAGATGCGAGGAATATGGCTACTTAGCTTTATTTGTTGATTCAACTTGTTGTTCTTGTTTTGGTCATATTTGATACTTGGTTATGAGTCTTTTAACTTGTATTTTGGGTTGGGTTTGATTTGGTGCGAAATTGGTGCAATTGTGCACAAGTTTTGCACTTTTTTTTCTGCGGAGTCGCGGATAAACCATTCGTCCTAAGTATCATCCTTGCATTCGTCCACAGAAGGACAGTAGCTTCTGTCTTACCACGGACAAAGTTGCGGAGGACCTACGGACGAAGCATTCATCCGTGCCTACTTGCAGACGATAGTGCGGACGAAGCATTCGTCCGTGCCTTCGTCTGTACCCTATGCAATTAATTTTTCTATTTTGTTTCTTTCCGTGTTCGTGTCTAGTGTAATGTGGATACCGTGATGTGTATTCCCATTGTACTTACAGTGTTGTGTCAGTGTTAAGTGCGTAGCGTATAGTGTTGTTTGAAAGGGGTATTTTGGGAAACGGGAATGTACTTTAGTGTCTACTTGTGATTATTTGGTCATTACTGAGCTCCGAAGCTCAGTCCATTTGCTTTCTTCTTATTTTGCAGATGATATAGGTGATGAGAATATTAAGAGTGATTCATAATCGGCTTTACTTAGAGAGTTTTAGTTCATTCGTTATTCATTTACACTTAGAATTATTTCATTTATTATATTGTTGAACAATTTCCTTTGTAATATTTAGATTCCGCTGTTGAACTCTTAATTTGGATTGCTATACCATAATGAATTTCCCTATAGTAATCTTTGTTGTGGGCTTTGGTGTCTCATCGACCAATGAGACACTGCCATGTCACCATTTTGGTTATGGGGTGTGACAATGAGACTCATACCCCTTATCCTCGCCATCAAAGATGCCATTTTTTTTTCTCAACTTGCTTACCTCTTCTAGGTGCATATGGCTGCCTTTGGGGGAATTGTAGTCTCACCATTGTTTGTTTAACAAGAGTCACTCTTTCAGCCAATTCATCCAATCGATCCATGATCTTTTAGAATTGTTGTGTTGTGGCCTCCCTTAAGTGCTTATCATCCACAAAGCTTTTATCGTGCTTTGATGTAGAGACTCCTTGTTGAGACCTGATTACTAAGACACTCAAATTTGTTAGTTAGAAAAAATAAATTCCCTCAATATTCCAACAATACTTGCAAAAGAACTTCAACTCTAGATGGCTTTAAAGATGAAAGCCAAGAATTAAAAGGTCCTAATGTTGCTTTATATGAAAAGCTGAAAAAAAATATTAGGAATTGAATCCTTAACCTAAACAAATAGTAAAGAAAGAAATTAAGAGTAATCTTGAAAATCCTAGACCTAATCAAGAAAGGAAGATACTTTTTAGGGTATCATTTTGTGTTTAGGACTCAAGATCTCAATCTTTTCTTGTTTCTTGATTCTTGATTCTTTGAATCTTGAATCTTTCTCTTTCTTTTTCTTTTGGCCGAATGTATGATCAAGAATTTCAAGTTTTAATCACCCTTTAATCTTTGATTAAAATATGTATGTTCACGTCTCACTTTGTAATCCAAAAAAAATGTGAACTTTGCCAATTCTTGAACCCAGACTATGATGTCTTTGATTCAAGAAAGTTTGCTTGCTTAGCTCGGCTAAACAATTTATAGAGAAAAATTGAATCTTTTTTTTTGTTCAAGCAAACAAGAATTTTTTAAAACAAGAAAAGGGTACACCAAAAAAAGATCAACCTTGAGCTCTGATACCAACTGATGAAGAACCTTGATAACATGTATCATGATTCAACACAAGGTTGAAGTCGGATCTTTCTCTTCTTGAAAACAGTTTACAAGGGAATAAATCAACGCAACACTGAGTAGTTTGATTTCAATGGAAGCTAAAACACCACAACAAGTGAAACTAAGCTTGTTGATTAATAGCTCAAGAATGAATGAAGTTCTAATTAGAAGTTCAATTCACAAGTATCTAAGGAATAACCTTACCAAATATCATATAACTAACTTGATCATAATGTTGGCCGAAAAGGAATTCGGCTATGAGCCTTACAAAGTAGAGTCTTAATTGGACTAGGAACTAAACAATCACAAGTATAGTAAACTAATTAAAACTAGTACTTGCTATAAAATAAATAACTAGATGGACCACATGTCCTTTATTATTGAGCTCGGCTAAACTAATAAAATAATAAAAATTAAAGCTGAAAAATATAATTAAAGTCTAAGATCAACTTTAATTAATAAACTTGCTATAAATGTACTTTAGCCACTTGATGACTCGTGAAGAATGCCTTTAAATGAAATGATGATGACTTATTATCTTGGTTGGATTCATTTGGAGGTGGTCTTGCTTGTTCTTTAGTTTGAACCTCTCTAATGAATGTATTTAGAGCTAGCATCATTCTCTTATGTTGAGCTCTTGTCTTTGAACCTTGTATGTTGATCAAAGGATCCTTTTTGCTAGGCAGCCTTTAGATGTGTCCTCATCATTCTTTGTGCTAGTCAGCCCTTTAGATGTGTCCTCATCATGTACACTCTAAACTTAATTAACAAAGGAAAAGTGCATTTCTGCACTTTCCCAAATCTTAGCCCAAAAATGTAAACTTAGACCTATATGTACATAATAACAAAAGACCAAAACAAGAACAAGTAAGTTAATAACCATACTCGTCATATCTTAACACCTATACACCAAAATGCACACCGAGACCCTCTTCTAGTCATACAGAACACACACACACACACACACACACATAGACATTACGAGTATGGTTATCGCTATGACACACAAATCTCCACAATCGAGCTCAATCATCTATTCACAACTCTAAAGTAACTACTAACAGCCCTCAAACTATTTTCGCAGTTTAGGAAAGGCCCAGTGACACAGTCATGAGTCCAGATATTCCCCCTGGACAAACATGGACAGTCTTTTATGGATACACTGCATTTCGACTATTAGTAGCTCTAACTCTTTGCCCAGTTAGAGAAAGGCCCAATGACACAAACTAACTATTTGCCCAATTAGACGAGGGCTCAGTGACACAGCTAACTATTTGCTCAGTTAGACAAGAGCCCAGTGACATAGCTAATTATTTGCTCAGTTAGACAAAGGCCCAATGACAGAATCAGAATAATGTGAAATCTCGGGTTCAATATTATAAAGTACAGAACAATACGAACAACCGGGTTCGACAACAAAAAAAATAATCGGGATATATCATGCCATAAAGTATTCCTAGAAAAGAGCTCGAGAGTGGCGACATGACCCACACATAACAAGTATGACATGGACAACAATGACAACATCATCAAAACAACAATACATGAATGACAAGAACAAGTAAACACATCGTACGCAATTAGACTCAATGATCTACCACACAAAAAAAAATTAAATATTTCATCCAATGCAATAAAACATGCTTTTAAAACCTTCCAGCACAAATTTCCAGAACTTTAGACAACATATTTCATGAGTTTTACTACAGAAAAGACAATGGTGAATATCTTTGCTTGGTACACTTAATCGGAACTCCAATTGAAGAACATAAACCAGAATTTCAGATTCGTAGTCTCTATTTCACAAAGCAATAACTCTTAAACGAGTCGTTGGAATCTAATCTTCACCATTCAGAATGTAGTTATTTAAGTCCTTAGAAGCAAGAATCGCTCTGATAAGATATTGTCTAACACTCCAAATTAACAATCTATCCTCAGCACTATGGTTTTCCTTGAACTGTCACAGCCTTGTACTCTGAAGTTGATATCTCTTAATACGACTGCTATAATACAATCTCCTTCGGTCAGAATCTAGTTTAAGGAGTCTAATATCTATGGTTAAAATATGAGAATGATCAGAGATTGTTTACTATGTCTGCCAAAGGGTTTTCCCTTGCTGTCCATATTTTTTCAGAAAAATGCAGAAACTTCAAACAACAATTCTCGTCTGCTGGAAACTCAAAATGAAAATCCCGTCAACACCTAGTCGTAGCCCTTTCGATTACCTTCGAAACGCACTAAAGAACGTCCAAAACCGATTTTATTTACTACTTCAATTAGGCGAGATACTCACATCACTCTTTGCTTTTACAACTTTTCTTTCTTCTCCTCCCTAACTTCTTTTTCTCTCCCACTTCCTTTTCTTTTTCCAGCCACAGCCACCAAATAAACCACTCAAATCCCCTTAAAAAGAAACCCTCGCAAGTTTCTAACTCTCACACTTAGGTCCCCACACTTACAAACTATGTCAAGGCGCCCCTCAACACAAAATAAGCAACAATTAACATGTAGTAAACATATAACACATAAAATCAAGTAGGCATGTTATACATGTAAATTCAAAAAGTTATGGGTATTACAAAGCCTATGGGGCGGAATGGTCAACCCATCAAGGAGTTGATTGAAATATTGTGGCACTGATGATGAACCTTGACAATTGGATTTATCAAGATTCAACACAAAGGATAAAAGAAGGATCTTTCTCTTACTTGAACTTTAGTTCACGTGGAGTTGCCTCACTAATACCTCAAGGAAGTAATAAGCACCAAGCAACACTAGCATAGGACTTTCAAAGAATTCAACACACAAGACCTCAAGACAGCAATAAGCATCAAGGAACCTTGGCATAAGACTCTAATGGAGGATGAAACACCACAACAAGAGAACTAACTTGTTGATTAGTAACAATGAAAGGAAGATCTAAAAGAAATTCAATTCACAAAGTATCAAAGGAATAAACCTCAGAATATTATTATCAATAATGTAAGTCTAAGTAATAATGAGGATGAAATCTCTCTTTAAATAGGGAAGAGGATTCCAAGCTTTACAAAATAGAGTCCTAATTGGACTAGAACTAAAGCAATCACAAGTATAGTAAACTACCTTAAACTATTACTTGCTATAAACTAACTAAGTAAGTACTTTACTTAAACTAAATAACTAATGGACCACATGTCCTTTATTTAAGTAATAATTAGAAAATAATAAAGTACTAAAAGGTGGAAATTAAATAATAACTAAACTTGGAAAAATAAGATTATTTCTCGCCCAAAATATGGACAACATGATGTAGTAACTTGCACGACGATTTAGGACACAAAAATGGTAGAATCTGATATTGTGGTCTTCAAGAAAGTTGTAGATCTGCCTCTTAATTTCCATAGCATCTTGAATGAGCTACATTGGATTCTTGGATCGAAAGTTATGACCATTACACCAAACTGTCGCAGAGTTGAAATTAATGTTGTTCCAAGTTGATGATAGTTCTCATTACGTAGAGTCTTTGGGTCTCCAAAAATGAGTGATGTGATGTTAGCTCTTGATTCCTATATCACCTTGTAGACATTATCCAAACCTCATCATTCCTTGAAGCATCCGTATATGAGTTTTCATCAGGCACCTGATGCGAAACCGTTGTACGAATACCAAGGTTCAGCTTAAAGGTCCGATCTTTCTCTATCTCGAACAGTTTATGGGGGAATATAAACAACCTTTCTCCCGCAAGGTTGAATATCAATGGGGGCTGAAACACCACAATAAGTATAAACCAAACTTATTGATACAGTAACTCAAAGATGAATGAACTCTAACATAGAGAATCAAACACAAAGTAACTAAGGAATAACCTTAAAATATCATATCAAGTCTAAGTTACATGGCTGCCGAAATATCTACTAAATAGAGTATTTCGGTTACAAGAGAACCAATCTAACTCAAACTAGGAAAAGGGAAATAAGAGTCCTTGAAGAAGTAGGACTCTTGAATAACAACTTGCTATCAAGTAACTACCTAAACAAGAAGAGTCCTAGTAGATATGGAACTCTTAACAACTAGAATATAAATAACTACCAAATCTATGAAGAGTCCTAGTTGCATTAGGACTCTTATTAACCAACTAATTAACACATGGACAACATGTCCTTTATTATAGCAACTACTTAAATACTCTAAATAAAGTAAATAACAAAGTTGGAAAAACAATTAAAGTCTAGCATAGACTTTAATTGTACAAAGACTAAAATGCCCTTTAAAATTCGTCCCAATTCTGGACAGCTTGTTGGGCCAACTTGCACGACGATTTCGGATGTCAAGAAGGCAGAATCTAATCTCGGGTTCTTCATGAAAGTTGTAGATATGCCTCTTATATTTAATATGCAACTGGAATCAGCTCCATTGGATAAACGGATAGAAAGTTATGACCATTCTGCCAAACTGTTGTAAAGCTGTCCAATCCCTCATCATCTTGTATGATTACTAAAATACCCTTCTTAGCCTCTTTGCTTGATAGGGCCTAATTGTACACTTGTGAACTTGAGAGGCTGCCTCGTATAACATTCCTAGATGTAACTTAGCATCCTCTTTATACTTTAGAACTCGGGTCAATGATGTAGATAGTTGCTTCACGTCCCTTGTTCTAAGTCTCGTGCTTAGTCGATGTATGTGTTCCTTTGACTTGGGCAACCTTGAGGTTGGTACCGTATCATTCATGGCTGGTACTGTATCATTTCCATTTTTGAGGGGTTAACGAATATCTCCGTTGTAACACCCCGCCTCTTAAGTACTTTTACGGACAATCTTTTTGAGTGGGTATTATTAACAGATATGGGTATTATGGCCACTTTACATCTTTAAAATACAAAGAAAATAAATAAAATAAAAATTACATATTCTTGGCCTCCAAGTTTGAGTGGTCACCAAGAATGGAGCCTAATTACAAGAATGCCATTCGAATTGTCTATATATATAAGGCCAGTAGCCTTATTTTTCTCTTCTCATTCTTGATTCATGCTTGTAAGCATCAGGTGAGTTTCCTTTTCTTGGTAAATATCTTGATCAATTCACTTTATAATTCAATATCTCATTAGATACTTAAGCATGTTGTTCTTTGTTTCTACTGTCCATATTTTGTTCTCTAATTCTTTGTATTTGTGTTCTTGTTCCCGAGAGCTATAGGAGATCAATGCACATTTCCTAGTTTTAATTTCTTTTGTTTAACCGATGATGAAAGCGTGAGAATGGAACTTGAATATTAGATTCTTCCTTTTCTCTTTTATTCATATGACTCATTCCTTCTGCCAAAGGTTTCAAAGTCCATCAAAGCACCTGTGATTAGTTTTACCATTTTATTCGTTTAATTATTGTATTTGTTGTCTCAATTTTTCTTGTCCTGCTTTTCACCAATTACCTTGGCCGAGAGCTTTGTGCTCTTTAATTCATGAGAATTTCCATGAAAGGAAATGTGAGAATATAGTGCATGTTCTACACTAAAATATGAATTATGATTTGATTGGGAAATTTTCTTTAATCAAAACGAGTTCGTTGATTAATTTGGCACAGAGCCTTTTGTTGGATTTCACTCTTAGAAGTTCTCTCCTACTTCAGGTGAGTCCCCCAACTTTTTCTACAAATGAAATATCTTGTGATAAGAGTTATACAAATTGTCATATTACACTTTGGATACAAATTATAAAGCTTGTTTCATAAACTTTGGCAATTTGTGAATCACGTTTTAATTCTTCGATATTGAAGAAACTTGAGTCGTTGCATGGGAATGATTCTTTTGGATTATATGAAATGTTGTGTTACTATTGACTCACCCTTTGAACACTTCTTCATTCTTTTTCACCTATATATTGCTTCTTCTCTCGACCAGACTATATCACTTGCTTTATCATTTGCTTATCCCATCAATTTCATCCAAATTAACACATGTTTATGTTTTTATTCCACTTGAGCCGAGGGCATAGATTTCTTATGGCCCTTTCATTCCTTCATATTTCTTGTATAAAATGACTCATTCTACCATTTCATTTTGTTGAGTTGTTATATGTAAATGATTCTTTTCCGATAAATTTTGGGAATGCATATCGATATTGAGATCTTGAAATTCTTATAGTCCTGAAGTTTACATGCTCTTGAAAACTCCTAAAAAATAAAAGGTACTATTTCAGGAAACTTTTGTCTTAACAAAGTTTCCTTCCGACTAAAGCTTTGATTTGAGCAAAGCATTCGCTCTTCCGATCGCTTTTCCCTAGTAACCATTCCAAGGAAAGAAACTTACTTTTTGATAAGTTCTCGTTACGAAAAGCTTTCTATTTATAGAAAGGTATTTGAACTTTCATTAGTCATTTGAAAATCATGGTCTGTTTTGGATACATATGTTTATACGCAAAATTTGATAAGAAAAAGAATTTGTTGGATTTGTTGGGAAGAACGGGTTCTTTTGAGCATGAACAAAATTGTACTTCGTCAGTTCATTCAAACTCTCGTTACTCAAGTCATGAAAACCCCGTTTGACCCCTGAGCCTGTTAGTAGTGCCCTAGGACCATTAGCACATGTTGTGCGTTTTATTATCTTTTGAGCATGTAATTGAATAGTTAATTTTGCTTTTGATTATCAAATGTGTGATTTGATAGTAAAACTCATTAGCTTATGTAATTACTATTCTAGTAGTCCCTAGTTTTATGTAATGCTTAATTACTATGAAATAAAACTAGTATGATTGTTGATTGATGATCTTGTTTTACTGATCATGTGTAATGGATACAAATCACATCATAGATGCAATATATAGGGATACATTGTATCGACGTGATCCGTCGGAGAAGTAATACTTCATGGTCTTAAGTCATAAGTATTACTTCCTCAATACTATTTTAGAATCCTTAGACCTTATATCTTCATTGATTCTAGTATGAATGGAGCTACGCTTTTGACTCGACTGACGTTACTTGTAACAGAGTAATCAATACGACCGAGATCGGATGTAGTGTCCTATCATAGCTTGAATGTGAGAGACATTGTAAGGAATTTGTCCTCTCTATTATTAGAGAGAGATATCCATGGGCCCCTCGAGAGGGAAAAGACTGCTTTAAATGCATGGCCATGCTCAAATGTATTTGATAAAGTGGTTATCAAATGCTATTTGTCGAAACAGCTTTACTCGGAGATCGAAAGCATAAATACAATTAAGCTTAATAAGGGTGACGACCACCATGCCTTATGCTTAATTAGGATATAGCGAGACAAAGGGATTAAATAGTGGATTGATATTAGGTTCCGTTGTATATTCATTCACTTTGGGTAGTCACAATGTCCCTCGCTAGGGACCGCTTGTGATTTATGGACTCACACTACTACTAAGTGTGTTTTCATTGCCATTGTGAGATGAACCTACTGTGGTCACACGCATAGACGAGCTAACGAGCTTTATGTCTAGCATTCAATGAATCTAGAATGTGTCTAGGTTCATTGTATCCGACATTTGTCTTTCTCGAAAATAATAAAGTGTTTATTATTCGAATTAGAGATAGGGGGCAATTTCGGTATTTTACTATAGCCGGGATTACGTGGGAGTTATTATCCGATAAGGACTCCCACTACCAGCAGAGTCTCAGGGGACGTGGGGAGTTAGAGACTCCCACTGCCAAGAGGAGTTGAGGATGTGAGAGTTGGTTATGGGAACAAACTCTCACACCCTATATAATCATCTCTTGGCCGAAACCCTAGGATATGATTTTTCACTGAAATATTACCAAGTCTCCGAAATTAGATTTCGCTTTCAGCCTCTCATTTTTCTCTCTAATTCCCGAAAATCGAAAAAGACGAAGAGCTAGCAATCGCTGCCCTGCTTCGCCGCGTGGATACCTGAGTAGAGGGACTTTCCGCAGAGGAGATCAATCGGGTAGCAACATCCGATCCAAGAAACGTCATCCTCCATTCAAGAAGTAGCTTCTTGAATCCAAAACGTAAGTTTTTATTGATGCTTTTTCGAATTGTTTCATATGAGCGGATCCTTCAGGGGAGGATCCATGGGTGTTTGGAACGAGTTTCCGCCCATGAATCCCTTCAGAGCATCCCTTCTTCGAGATTCGCATGGGTACGTGGCTAGTCACCCGTATCTGGGCTTCTTTCTCGACTGAGTTAGGACTTAAGCTTTGACGGATTCGAATCCGGGCCTGTGTGGTAACTACGGGACAGGGAAAGCTTTGGGTTGACAGGGATTTGGCCGCAAGTGCCCACAGTGCTCTTCTTTTGATATAGGATGATTAGCCTGGGTTGGGAGTCAACTTATGGCGATCGTTCTGGGACCCTAGGCTGGGCGGGTACCCCCAGTACTTGGATGTCTCCTTTGAACCGGTGGATAAGGTTGAAAATAATAAGATCAGGTGTACGGCAGGTATGACAAAGGGTTTCCGGGCTTCCGCCTGATATACCCCTTACTTTGGGTTGAGGGTTTCCGGATAAAGTCTGATGTACTCGACGGGGTTTCCGGACGGCACTCTGATACCACAAAGCCGCACCACCTTCAGATACCTGTGGAGGGGGGAAAACATTTGGAAAACGTGAGCCGAAGCTCAGTGAGGGCCGTGCAAGTGGTGCCGGTGTCTTTAAAACCATTTTCCTTCCAAAGTACTTTATATCCGGAAAATAGTTCGCACAATGAGAAAACCATATTTATACTCGTATAATAAGGGGCCTGATTCGAAAACAATTGTACGAGACCGTCGAGGTGAAATTGACAAGGCATCACAATAACAACATATCACATTTCATACGGGCCCAAATGCACATATCAAAGTTAGGAATCTAGAGGTGGCTCACACCCTTTGGTGTAGCACTTAGGTCCTTCAAATCAAACCATTGGGCCCGACTCAAGAGACTCATAGTCTTATCATGCCGTGTCAATATTCACAGGACAAGTTCGTATAAAATTTAGTCAAACTTATTATTTTCAATGCTATAAAATATATATCAAAACAATTCCCCAAATTCAGAAAGATATTTTATGGTGTCACAATGCATGTCATGAGTGGATCCAAATCATGAGTGCAATGAACAAATGAACACACGATACAAATATATAATTTTACCAAAGGGGTTAGGACCACTCACCTGATAAACTGATCCATTTCTAGATGTCCCAAATCATCAATATCCTAAAACCATACAATTGTCCATGAACTTATTCAAAATAAATCTCCTAATTAATAAGAGAAATTTACTATTAACACAAAGCTCAAAGATATTTACCTTAGATTGATTGAAATTCCAAGATGAATTCAAGATACAAGAACTTGAAAGGGAATACTAACTATTTATATACTTAAAGCCGATTTGGATGAGAGAATAAGGATATGAATACTAGAAGCTTTCATGTAATATAAATAGGATTAGTGGACATAAAACCGACTAAATAGGCAATAACAAGAAAAGAATCAATGAACAATTTTGATAGCTCCTTATGAATATGATCCACGAAAGAAATAGAAACGGATTGGTCATTTCCTTTTTTCTCGGACAACAAGAAAGAACAAGCAAGAATGAAGACAAAAGTCTACTAAGGCCTTCTATATATAGAGGGAATAGAATGGCATTTTCGTAATATATGTTTCCTTGATGGCTACTCATACTTGGAGCCTACTCAAATCTCTTTTTTTTTTTTTTTAAAATCACACGGTTAAAATATCCACAAGTTCATTACAAAAAATCTAATACGATACAAGACAGGAATCCATAAATACAAATTGCTTATCCAAAACTCCCGCTGCGCACTCTGATACCACAAAGCCGCACCACCTTCAGATACCTGTGGAGGGGGGAAAACATTTGGAAAACGTGAGCCGAAGCTCAGTGAGGGCCGTGCAAGTGGTGCCGGTGTCTTTAAAACCATTTTCCTTCCAAAGTACTTTATATCCGGAAAATAGTTCGCACAATGAGAAAATCATATTTATACTCGTATAATAAGGGGCCTGATTCGAAAACAATTGTACGAGACCGTCGAGGTGAAATTGACAAGGCATCACAATAACAACAGATCACATTTCATACGGGCCCAAATGCACATATCAAAGTTAGGAATCTAGAGGTGGCTCACACCCTTTGGTGTAGCACTTAGGTCCTTCAAATCAAACCATTGGGCCCGACTCAATAGACTCATAGTCTTATCATGCCGTGTCAATATTCACAGGACAAGTCCGTATAAAATTTAGTCAAACTTATCATTTTCAATGCAATAAAATATATATCAAAACAATGCCCCAAATTCAGAAAGATATTTTATGGTGTCACAATGCATGTCATGAGTGGATCCAAATCATGAGTGCAATGAACAAATGAGCACACGATACAAATATATAAATTTACCAAAGGGGTTAGGACCACTCACCTTATACACGGCTCATTTCCTTGAGACTCCAAATAATCCACAAAATAATTCTCAACAGGCTTGCTCAAAACAAATCAAAAGCTTGAAAAGCATGGCAGGATTCAGGAACCATATGAATCGGGTATTAACTAATAGGAAATTTCATGGAGCTGAAGAAACAATATGATTAGTGGGGCTAACAAAGTTGGATTAAATACAAAAGAATGCTTAAACTAGTTAGCCAATAATGAATCTAATATGTGAATGAATTAGAAAGGCATTCACAACCTCTAAAACTTTCAGGGCAACAAAGGAAACAGGGAGCAAGAAATTGAGTATCGACCTATGATTGGTGTTTCTAGCAAAGAAGAAACGAAGCAAGATAATAAAGAGAATTGAGAGCTTTTCCCTACAAAATTCTCTCGGTCAAGCCACCAGAAAAGAAAGATGAAAATAGCCTAGAGATGTTGGAAAGAATAAAATACATATATTATAAAAGATCAAACATCCAAGCTATTCAATGAAAGTGGCCACTGGAATGATTTTGGCCAAATAGAAGAAGAAAAATGAATAAAAGGAAACTCACATAAAAAGCTGCGAAGGCAGAGAGCAAAATGAGCTTTCAAGCTCTATATCAAGTGTATATATAGAGAGAAAATGGGTGGCAATATTGTAATTTATTAACATACTTGGTGGCTACTCAAACTTGGAGGCCACTCATGTTTGTTTATTTTATTTTCTAAAATTTTGAATATCAAATGACTATTATACCCTTCTCTTATAAATATTACTAGCTCAAAATAGGTTTAATGAAAATGCTTAATGCTTACGAAGCGGGTTGTTACAAACTCACCCCCTTAAAAGAATTGCGTCCTCGCAATTCAAAATTCCATTCAAGCCTATGGTACATTGTAAATCAAACTTAATGTCTACAAAAAGATGTCACATCATGTTCAAGCTTAATTAATGTATTCAAGCCTACGATTAGAATTCAAACTTAATAGTCATTCCAAAATCTTATTGTTCTAATATTAGATGTCACCACATGTGCTCGTCAATCATTTTCAAGCTTAGTGGAAATAATATTTAAGCCAATGATATAATTCAATTCAAACTTAAGATTTACAAAACATCACACATGTTCAAACTTATAGATATATTCAAACTTAGGTTTAGGATTCAAACTTAAGAACAATCATATCGACTCTAAAATCTTTTTGTATGTTCGCGCCAACTTCAAACTTAGTGGACACACTTCCCACTCTAGAATCCTATTGCTCTGATACCAAATGTAACGCCCCGACCCGTCCCCTGGCCGTACGGAGACGAGTCGAGCCGCCCGCCGCCCTACCTCTCGGTTGAGCAAGGCTCTAAACAAACCTTCTGTTAACTCCAAAAATCACACGGTTAAAAATATCCACAAATTCATTACAAATAATCTAATACGATACAAGACAGGAATCCATAAATACAAATTGCTTATCCAAAGCTCCCGCTGCGCACTCTGAAACCCAAAATGCAGCACCACCTTCAGATACCTGTGGAGAGGGGAAAACATTTGGAAAACGTGAGCCGAAGCTCAGTGAGGGCCGTGCAAGTGGTGCCGGTGTCTTTAAAACCATTTTCCTTCCAAAGTACTTTATATCCGGAAAATAGTTCGCACAATGAGAAAACCATATTTATACTCGTATAATAAGGGGCCTGATTCGAAAACAATTGTACGAGACCGTCGAGGTGAAATTGACAAGGCATCACAATAACAACATATCACATTTCATACGGGCCCCAATGCACATATCAAAGTTAGGAATCTAGAGGTGGCTCACACCCTTTGGTGTAGCAGTTAGGTCCTTCAAATCAAGCCATTGGGCCCGACTCAATAGACTCATAGTCTTATCATGCCGTGTCAATATTCACAGGACAAGTCCGTATAAAATTTAGTCAAACTTATCATTTTCAATGCAATAAAATATATATCAAAACAATGCCCCCAAATTCGGAAAGATATTTTATGGTGTCACAATGCATGTCATGAGTGGATCCAAATCATGAGTGCAATGAACAAATGAGCACACGATACAAATATATAAATTTACCAAAGGGGGTTAGGACCACTCACCTTATACACGGCTCATTTCCTTGAGACTCCAAATAATCCACAAAATAATTCTCAAATGAGCTTGCTCAAACAAATCAAAAGCTTGAAAAGCATGGCAGGGATTCGAGAACCATATGAATCGGGTATTAACTAATAGGAAATTTCATGGAGCTGAAGAAACAATATGATTAGTGGGGCTAACAAAGTTGGATTAAATACAAAAGAATGCTTAAACTAGTTAGCCAATAATGAATCTAATATGTGAATGAATTAGAAAGGCATTCACAACCTCTAAAACTTTCGGGCAACAAAGGAAACAGGAGCAAGAAATTGAGTATCAGACCTATGATTGGTGTTTCTAGCAAAGAAGAAACGAAGCAAGATAATAAAGAGAATTGAGAGCTTTTCCCTACAAAATTCTCTCGGTCAAGCCACCAGAAAAGAAAGATGAAAATAGCCTAGAGATGTTGGAAAGAATAAAATACATATATTATAAAAGATCAAACATCCAAGCTATTCAATGAAAGTGGCCACTGGAATGATTTTGGCCAAATAGAAGAAGAAAAATGAATAAAAAGGAAACTCACATAAAAAGTCACAAGGCGAGAGAGCAAAATGAGCTTTCAAGCTCTATATCAAGTGTATATATAGAGAGAAAATGGGTGGCAATATTGTAATTTATTAACATACTTGGTGGCTACTCAAACTTGGAGGCCACTCATGTTTGTTTATTTTATTTTCTAAAATTTTGAATATCAAATGACTATTATACCCTTCTCTTATAAATATTACTAGCTCAAAATAGGTTTAATGAAAATGCTTAATGCTTACGAAGCGGGTTGTTACAAGTGGTGAAAAACGTGAGCCGAAGCTCAGTGAGGGCCGTGCAAGTGGTGTCGGTGTCTTTAAAACCATTTTCCTTCCAAAGTACTTTATATCCGGAAAATAGTTCGCACAATGAGAAAATCATATTTATACTCGTATAATAAGGGGCCTGATTCGATAACAATTGTACGAGACCGTCGAGGTGAAATTGACAAGGCATCACAATAACAACATATCACATTTCATACGGGTCCCAATGCACACATATCAAAGTTAGGAATCTAGAGGTGGCTCACACACTTTGGTGTAGCACTTAGGTCCTTCAAATCAAACCATTGGGCTCGACTCAATAGACTCATAGTCTTATCATGCCGTGTCAATATTCACAGGACAAATCCGTATAAAATTTAGTCAAACTTATCATTTTCAATGCAATAAAATATATATCAAAACAATGCCCCAAATTCAGAAAGATATTTTATGGTGTCACAATGCATGTCATGACTGGATCCATATCATGAGTGCAATGAACAAATGAACACATGATACAAATATAAGTTTACAAAATTTAGGACCACTCACCTGATGAACTGTGTACTTTCTTAAGATCCCAGACATACCGTATCAATAATTCACCAAGAATCCTAATAAAATTGGACAAGCTTAGAGAGTTTAATTTGAGCCCTTAGTCTTTCAGCTTCTCATATCACGGACCAGAGGGGAAGAAATAAAGGCTTTGAATATCAAGTAATCAAAGGACTTAGCTTAGATGAAAATGAGAATTCAAAGTAAATTTATAAAGCTTGCCTTTGCTAGCCGATGATGAATGTGATCATAGTTCAATGGATTGCTAAATAACGCTTTTTGGCCAACAAAAGGGATCAGGTTCAAGAATTGATATGAGAATTGATAAAAAAAAAAAGGGTACAGCAAGGTTCCAGTGGATTAATTAGTTTGTAAGGTTTTAAAAAAAATGAAGCAAAGGGTACTTGAGGCCATTGAAGGTTAAAGGAAGTACAAGAATGGATCTTATATATATACTAGGATCATTATATAACAAACAAAAGGACGGGAACAATTAAAATAAATAAGGAAAATGAGAAGAAAAAATACTTACCTAATGTAGAGACTCCACTGCATAGAAGAAGAAGAAAGGAATGATTTGGAGATTCTCCTCACAAGCTTATATATATAGAGGATTTTGGTGGCAATTTAGTAATTTTTAAAATACTTGGTGGCTACTCAAACTTGGAGGCCACTCATGTTTGTTTATTTTAATTTTAGTTTATCAAATGACGATTATACCCTTCTCTCTTTTATAAAAATTACAAGCTCAAAATAGGTATATGTGAAAATGCTCACGGGGTGGGGGTGTTACATCCGTTGCCTAAGAAAAGTGAAAATTTTGAAAAAATTATCGGTCGGAAAATAGTGACTGATCGGAGAAATGACAAAGGAGATGAACAACTGCAAAGGCATAAATGTAAAGTTTCGAAAGGTGAACCCTTTTACTAACACATTACCATCTATTTATAGGACGGTAACAGGTAATTATTATGCGGCCATTTATGATACACGTGGACGTCTCATATGCGTCGAAGATGAAACAGCTCATCTTCAAGAAGTTATACAAACACACCTCTTATTGGGGAAACCTTCAAGGTTTGTTTAATATTTAACGTTCAGGTTACTTAAAAATTATTCTTGGGATCTGTAACGGTCTCTACATTTATTTCAAGGAGTATATCCCGAACCACTCTAACTCGTGGACATATCCGAAGATAAGCCCAGAATTGAGAGTGGGACTCTCATTATGTTTTCTACCTGAATGCGGACCTATCATATATACCATGCACGACAGAAGCCTATACCCTCGAGGATATAATTATTGTAATACCCGAGACTTTTTGCTTACCTGTTTGCATGATTTAATTTTTTTTTTTTTTTTTTTGCATGATTGTGTGTGTTATAATGTTTATCACATGATTTGAATGTTAAGTGTTAAGTTTTATAATGTGTTATTTGTTATATTTTATGTTTTGTGAGTGTAGGGACATACGTGCAATAGTTGGGAACTTGGGGGACCTTTGTGTAACAATTTGAAAGATGATGAGAGGTTAATTGCTGGAAAATTGAATGGGAAAGGTCAGTTACCAAAAGAGAGGGAAAAAGAAAAAGGAAAGAAAGAGAGAAGGAAAATTTTGGGCAGAACTTTGAGAGACCAATTGAAGGGGCAAACGGTGTCCGTTTGGAGCGATTTTTAGTGTGTTTCAAAGGTAATCAAAATACCTACATGTTACCGCTGACGGATCGTGATTCCAAGTTTGGAGAATAAAGTTATTGCACCAGGAAGGGAGTTGGATTCTTGATTTCGGGGTTTTCTTCATATTTTGCTTAAGATTGCTATTGTAAGAGGTAAGGATCTTGCACCCTTGTATTTTCAGTCCTAAAATGCATGTATTTAGCGGTTAAAGATATGGAATTGTCTATGAAATGGGTTTTCCATGTTTTATTGTATAAAAGAATGAAGTGTCGGAATTGTTGCATATTATGTGGTTGATCGGTATAGTGTTTGTGTTATTGGTTTGGAGCTTGGATTATCGTACTTGTTAGTTTTTAATAATCTCGAATTTCTTTTCTTATTGCTTAATAACTTGAATAATTGTGTGAAATCCCTAACTTTTATTTACGTGATTTCTGACGTGTAATTAATTTTTCGCGAGTAACTGTGTAGGCGTAATATTTTTTCGTGTGATTACGTGACTATGTGTCCATTTAATTTTAAAAACATGTTATGTGTTTTATTATGTGTATATGTTATTGAGGGGCGTTTCGCACACGTATCATACTTAGGGGACTTAATTATGATTAACCTAGATAATTAATTTAATTAGATGATTGGTTGGAATAGGAAATAAAATAAATTAAAAGGAATTGAAAAAAAAAGGATTTCGCTGGCTTTGAGAAAAGAAAAAAAAGAAAATTAAAAGGAAAACAAAACGTGGGATTGGGGGGGTTCTCCTAGGGTAACGTGCGTAACAGTAAGAAAAGAAAAACAAGAAACGGATTTGAGCTGGGGGAACTGAGAGAGTTTTGGAGACTTTTGTGAGACTTTTTTAGACTTTTGAGAGGATTTTTTAATGGGAAATTCTTATCGGATTTCAACGAACCTTATATGTAAATTGATCACAGCGAGATAATCTATCAGTGAGTACAAACGAAAGTCGATTTGGAGTTTGAGCGGAAAGATAATTCAACGGGAGTGGGG
Source organism: Vinca minor (assembly GCA_026122235.1). Taxonomy (NCBI): domain Eukaryota; kingdom Viridiplantae; phylum Streptophyta; class Magnoliopsida; order Gentianales; family Apocynaceae; genus Vinca; species Vinca minor. The sequence continues at coordinate 1,785,297 of JAOCZM010000210.1, read as the reverse complement.
CTGATCTCTGAGTTTCGTTTTTTGCACAGTTTCGGTAGAATCGCCGCGCAGGTAACATCCGAACTCTAATCGGAGTAATTCTTTTTGATTTAGAAACTAGACTGATAGGGCTATAATCTGACCGGAGCGATCGAGATTTTAACTGTTAGATTTTCTGTAATTTATGTCAGAATTAGAGGGCATAACCAGATTTTTCTAGTTCTTGGACATTTATCGTTTTTTTCTAAGGATTCAAGGTAGGGACCCCGCTTTACTCCGTTAATTTCTGTCCGGTAATTCTGATAGTGTTGTGTAACTGTTATGGCATGTTTATTGTATTTTGGGTTTGATAAATTACATGAACTGCTTTTAGTGATTCTTGGATATTTGGGATTGTTGATTTCATTGTTGTTGATTATGGCATTATTGGGTAAATCGAGAATGCCATATAACTTGTTTCAATTGCTTTCATTAATTGCTAAACATATCTATAACTGTTATGTATTTGCCTTTTTGATTAATTGCTTTGGGTCTTAGTTGGAGTCGTCTATTTGGAGTTTTTTTCTGTTGTCCTAATTGGTTTGGTCGACCGAGTTGTCGCCCCATTCGAGCTCTTGTTTATGAAAGGTTTGTAGCAGGATACATCCCATTTATATATCGCTAGAACCTGGTGTTCGCTATATTTATGTGTGGATTTCTGTGTGGACCCGGACCCTAGCGGGGAGAAACAAGTTGTGGGCTGCTAACAGTAAATTGTGGAGCTCATGTGTGGGCAATGACACAATGGATGTATTCTTTATTTTTGGCCTCTAGCCGGGGGAAAGATTCAGCCGATTTCTGTGTGGATTCTGTGGGCCCTTTCTCAGTGGGTTATTACATGGGGGATGTTAGCAGTGATTATGGGTCTGATTAGACAATTGAGCTTGACTTTGAGATTGTAGTGCCATAGCGATAACTAAGTTCGTAACGTATAAGTAAATTGTGTAATCGAGGACACTGTAGGGTAGACGTGCTTGATGTGGATTCGGTTGTGTGAAGTTCTTAGACGTGAAGAGTTTAGTTGTTTAGTTTATTTGTTTTTGTTTACTTGTTTGGTCCTTGTTTGTTTTATACTCGATTGTCTGGCATAACTATTGGTTTGTAGTGCATGAGTAGTATGGGATGCTCATGGCATGAATTCCGATCTGAGGTGTCAGATTTGATAAGTATGGTCGAACATTTGTTTGGGTCATATCTGATACTTGGTTTTGAGTCATTTCAATTTGTATTGTGGAGAGTTAGGTATTGTTTAGGGCATTTTTGCACAAGTTTGCATCTCGGTTTTTTCAAAAACCGCGAGTTGTGCGACCCGATGTTACATTACGAACACTCGTTACGATCGATATATTACAGTGTTGCACTGTCTCGCATGCGAATTCTGAGTCTTGCTAGACTTGGGACGAGTCATTTACATATACTTCCATATGGGTATTTTGGGAAACGGGCATCTGCATTATCTATGTCTGTTTCTGTTCCGTATTTATTATCATTATTACTGTTTTAGATCCCTATTAAGCACCGAAGCTCAGTTCGATATCCGGTTTTGCTGTTTCAGGTTTTGTAGATGTTGATTATGTTGGAGTACATTTAATCTAAGGTGCGCCAATTCTATTGGGCTTCGGGCCGGGCTTCGGGCCGGGCAGTGACGGGATTGGATTGGGCCCTTAATAGGGTTGGGCCGACCAATATTATTGGGCTGACCAACCCATTTGGATCAATCAATTCGATTGGGCCGGGCCGGGCCCTTAATCGGGTTGGGCAGACCAATATGATTGGGCCGACCAACCCATTTGGACCGACCTTATGGCTGGACAATTAGAGATATTTTCCAACCCTTTTATCTCTTAGAAAGGTAGTTGAAATGGTAGAGAAAGTGGAGGAGTGGTTTCCTCCATGATCTCCCACTTCCCCCTTTCACTCTCCCCTCTATCCTATGAATGACTAGGGAAAATACTGATTTTCTCTAAGCATTCTAAGTAGTTTTTCTCCAGCTTTTGGAAGCTTAGAGAAGAGAGAAAAACTGAGAACATTTTGTAAGAAAAGAAAAGAAAACATGTTTTCTTGTTCTTCTGAAAAGGTCATACATTCATACTCCATCTTGAAGAGTGTCTTCAAGACTTCTCGGGCGTTGGCTAGCACCAAGCGGTAGAAGACCATCCCGGGAAGATCGAGTGGATATTGGGAGAGACGGAGCTGCGTTGGTGGCGTTAGTTCGTGACAACAACGAGTGAAACCGTTTCGAGCTATCCTAGCACTTTGAAAAAGGTATAATACTATCCCATAGTCTTAGGTTCTTACTCGTGATAGATCCTATTAGAGGTGGGTCACTTTATTTCATTGCACTAAGCTGTTTTTGACCCAGGTTATTCCTCTAACGGTGGTATCGAGCCACTCATGAGTACCACTATAGACTTAATGTGCTATAGTATTAGAATATGGATTATGAATCTATGTTTTGCATGCCTTAGGATTGCTAGAAATGTTGTATATGATGTATGACATGTTTTTCATCATTTTGAATGTATGAGAATCGAGATTTTCAAGTTTTGAAGTCATTCAAAAGCTGGAAAAACTCTCAGTTTCTAGCCCTTTGGTTCGGATCAACCGAGTTGGTCTTCGGTCGATCCGAGTTGGTCTCCGGTCGACCGAAGTGCTCGTTTGGTCAGCGAGTACTCTCGAGTACTTTGTTTGGTCGGCCGAGCTTGGTGGCGGTCAACCGAGCTGACCGAGAATATGAAATGTTACATTTTCCCTGGTTGCTCATTATTTTTCATAAATTGTTATGTTAATTGAGCATGATGCATAGTAATCGCCTTTACCCTGTTGGTTTTATTTTATAATACGATCTGCGTATCGTGCCTATTTTATTATCAAAAGTTGTAATTTTTTCTCATCAAATCCCCTCGAATGTAACTCGAGGTTTCCTTAGAATTTTGTAATTCTAGATTAGGAGAAGAGTACAGTTTGTGATGATTTGGAGGCAACCACACGAAGGCGAGACGAGTGTAGAATAGAATGCTTTTCTTTTCACACCCTTAGATTGACTTCACGGTTTTTCCATTGGCTTGGAAAAACCCCGAATAGGATATAGCGATTACTATTGCATTTTACTTTTATGTATTAGATGCATATGTATATAAGCATAAAGCTGTTTTATTTATGCTTTTACGGTGAGATTGTTAAAAACAAAACCCCTCAATTAAATATTAATTAGTGGCTTCCTAAGTTTGGCCCTCGTCAAGGCCTAGATCGACATTAGTATGGGACATGCCAAAGCTGTGCATACGTGTCTATCCGGGTGAGGCGCAATGGATAATTTGTGATATCCGTCGGCTAAAACTTAGGGTCCTAGTTAAGCTGGATTATCTCGATAAATGGATTGAGGATCTAGAGGCAAAAAAGTTGAGAAAAGTGTATAATGATACGCTTGAATAAATGTTATTCACTCAACTAACCAAGAATTACATAATTTGATGTAATTGGCAAAGCGTTGCCTACCTAAATAACTAAGTTTTGGGCGATCGACCAAAGTCGACTCGAGCGAGGTGAAATATGGATCTTGGCCCGCTAGAAAGTTAACGAACTTTCCGAGTTGATAATGAGGGTTATTCACTTGAAGAAAATAGTGGGAGAAATCATTAAAAAGATAAATACCTAATAATGATTTTAAATCGGTACTTACTTTGCATATGTATTTTTAGTTGTAGAAAAATGGCAAATTCAAACCAAACACTATCACTGCGTTCTGTCCTTGAGAAGGACAAATTAGAGGGAGTTAACTTCCTCGACTGGTTCAGGAACTTGAGAATCGTTCTCAAGCATGAAAGAAAGCTGTATGTTCTAGAACAGCCTATTCCTGCTACACCAGAGGCTCGCGCTTCGACCGCTGAAAGAAATGCTTATCAGAAGCATGTTAGTGATGCTTTAGAAGTGTCTAGCCTCATGCTTGTCACCGTGAACTACGAGCTTGAAGCAACATGAGGACATGGGGGCTTATGAGATCTTGGCTCACTGAAGCAACTATATCGAGGGGCAAGCACGACGGAGAGATTCGATGTATCGAAATCTCTTTTTGATGCAAAATATACGAAGGAATGCGGTAGGAACTCACGTTCTTAAGATGATAGGTTATGTTGGAACCTTGAAAAAGCTGGGATTTCGCTTTGGGACAAGAAGCTATCGAAAGATTTGATCTTGCAATCGTTGCACGAATCATACAGATCGAGTTCATTACGAATTATCACATGAATGAAATTGACAAGCCATTGCACTGAGTTGTTGAATATCTTTGAGGATCTGCGAGAAGGAAATAGGCAAGTCCAAACCCGACACCATGCTTGATGGTGCAAAAGAGCAAAGGCGAAAGGTTTTGTGAAACCGAAAGGCAAAGCCGAAAGGTAAGCCCCGAGGGCAAGCAAACCACTTTCAACAATGCTGCTGAAACCTAAGGGTGGTGTAGCCAAGGACTCTATCTCGTCATCATTGTGGTGAGAAGGGTCATTGGAAAAGGAACTGCAAAAGCTATCTTGCAGGAAAAAGGCTTGAAAAGGAGAAAGCAAATGTTGTTTTGGGCTCAGGTATTTATGTTGTAGATATTAATATGATTGATATCAATTTAAATACAACTACTTATTGGGTATTTGATATCGGATGTGGTTCTCACATTTGTACTAATGTGCAGGGACTGCAAAGGAGTAGAGAGTTGGCAAAGGGTGAAGTGGAACTACGAGTTGGCAACGGAGCACGTGTTGCAGCCCTAGTTGTAGGGACTTGTAATTTTACTTTGCCTTCAGGGGCTTGTTTTGGGTTTAGAAAAACTGTTTCTATGTACCTAGTTTGATTAAGAATATTATTTCGAGTTTCTTGTTTGGACAAGAAAGGTTTTGAATTTCGATCAAAAACCAACGATTGTCGTTATTTACGGATAATATGTTTTATGCAAGCGCCTCTTTGATTAATGGTCTATATATTTTAGACCTTGATATGCCAATTTTAAATATAAATACCAAAAGGATTAAGACAAATGATTATAATCCGACATACCTCTGGCATTGTCGCTTAGGCCATATAAACGAAGACCGCATATCCAAACTCCATAAAGATGGGTTATTGGAATAATTTGACTTCATGTCTTATGATCGATGCGAATCTTGTTTGTTGGGTAAGATGACAGCATCACCTTTCACTAAGCTAGGTGAGAGAGTCGATGCTTTATTATGACTAATACATAGTGATGTATGTGGCCCTTTTAATATACATGCGAGGGGTGGTTACCTCTGCTTCATTACCTTTCTTGATGACTTCGATAGGTATGGATATGTGTTCTTGATGAAACACAAATCGAAGCATTTGCTAAGTTTAAAGAGTTTAAACTAGAAGTAGAAAGCCAACTTGGCAAGAGTATTAAAATTCTTGATCGATCGAGGAGGAGAATACTTGAGTCAAGAATTGCGTGACTATCTAAAAGATTGTGGAATCGTTTCACAACTTTCTCCTCCGACTACTCCACAATGGAATGGTGTATACGAAAGGAGGAGCAGAACCTTATTAGATATGGTTCGTTCTATGATGAGTCACACGAGCTCGCCCGATTCCTTTTGGGGACACGCATCTAGAGACAGTGACTTTAACACTTAACAGCGTTCCATCTAAATCGGTTGCAAAGACGCCATACGAGTTACGGGTGGGAGGCGTCCCGGGTTTGTCTTTCCTCAAGATTTGGGAGTGTGAAGCTTTTGTAAAGCGCTCGGCTCCCGATAAAGTGGCTCCAAAATCTGAAAAGTGCATATTTGTAGGTTATCTAAAGGCAACTAAAGGATACTACTTTTATATCCCTAACGAGAACAAAGTGTTTGTTGCTGCATACGGGAGTCTTTCTAGAAAAAGAATTTGTTTCTAGAAACACGAGTGGGAGTAGTGTAGAACTTTTCACGAAGTTCCAGGACTCTCAAACTAGCACTAATGATGAGATGGAAATTGAGCGAGACTCCACAAGTTGTTGTGCGGCGAGTGCCAGCAAGCAGTTGTGCGGCCAGCGCTGATTCAAGAAACACAAGAATTGCGTAGAGTGCGGTAGAGTTACGTCGTCCACCTCCAGGAAAAAATTTGAATTTTTCATAACAGAACATGGTGATGTTATGTTTGTGGATCATGATGAACCTTCAACCTACAAAGCGGCAATTAATAGCCCGACTTTTGAGAAATGGCTTGAGGTCATGAGATACGAAATGGACTCCATGTACACAAACCAAGTCTGGATCTTGGTTGATCCACTGAAGGGGTAACTCCCATAGGGGTGCAAATGGGTTTTTAAGATTAAAACCGAGCATGGAAGGGAATGTACAAGCGTACAAGGCGGCGGCGCGAAAGGTTTCAAACAAGTTCATGGTATTGATTATGACGAGACCTTTTCCCCAGTAGTTATATTCAAGTCCATTCGGATTTTGCTTTCTATTACAGACTTACTATGACTATGAAATCAGCAAATGGATGTCAAAACCGCTTTCCTTAATGGAAAACTTGAAGAGGATGTGTATACGACACGGCTGAAGGTTTTTGTCACTCCCGGGAGAATCTTTGGAAAAGTATGTAAGCTTGAGAGATCCATTTATGGACTCAAGCAAGCTTCTCGAAAGGCTGGAACATCCGTTTTAATGATGCCGATCAGTGAGTTTGGCTTCATTAGAAATGAGGATGAGCCTTGTGTTTACAAGAAGGTTAGTGGGAGCTCAATCGTATTCTGGTTTTGTATGTAGATGACATACTACTCATTGGAAAGCGACATACCAACCTTAAAGTCTGTAAAGGCTTGGTTGAGTACGTGTTTCTCTATGAAAGACTTAGGCGATGCCGACTATATTACAGGGAGTCAAGATCTATAGAGATAGATCCGAGGAGACTCGTTGGCCTAAGTCGAAGTACATATATAGACAAAGTGCTAAAGCGGTTTAGCATGCGAGAGTCTAAGAAGGGCCTTTGTCCTATGGCACATGAGTGCTGATTACGTCGAACAAACGAGTGTTCTAAAACGCTCGAAGAATTAGAACGCATGAAAGAGATCCACTTATGCTTACGCCGTAGGATCCATCATGTACGCCATGGTATGTACTCGCCCGTATGTCTCGTATGCCTTAAGCACTTACGAGCGGATGCGATCTAATTACGGTGAGCGTCATTGGATCTCGATCAAGAATATCCTCAAGTACTTACGAAGGACTAAGGATACATTCTTGATTTATGGAGAGCGGATGAGCTCGTTGTAAGTGGTTACACCGATGCTAGTTTCCAAACCGAGCGAGAGATGATTTCGATCGTAATCGGGATATGTGTTTAACTTGAATGGAGGTCGTTTGTGGTGGCGCGATTCAAGCAATCGACCATCGCAGATTCTACGACAGAGGTCGAGTACATAGCAGCTTGTGAAGAAGCTAAGGAAGCGGTTTGGATCGGGAAATTTATTTCAGACCTCGATGTGGTTCCTAGTATTGTGAACCCAGATAAACCTCTATTGTGACAACAATGGGGCTATTTCACAATCTAGGGAACCTAGATCTCACGATGGTCCAAACATGTACTACGGCATTTTCACCTAATCCGCGAGATTATAGAGAGAGGTGATGTGCATATATGTAGAGTAGATTCGGCGAGACAATGTTGCTTTGATCCATTGGCGAAGCCAGCTATCGCATAGCAGCGGCATGATCGTCACACTAGCTCCATGGGTATCCAGATATACGGAGGGCTGATCTTTAGAGATAGTCATTAGTATGCCACTAAAGACCATTGATTGTAATTTGGGTCTTTAGTGCAAGTGGGAGATTATTGTAATTATGCATAGTATTTATGTAATTTTCATTTTGATGAATAAAAAGGCATTAATTCGAGTATTATTCATTATGTTTTACTGCGTTCTTAACAACATAAATAAATAATATGTCCTTAGAATAGTATTCATAATTGTTATGAGATAATATTACAGAAACAACCACTAGTCGAACATTATTATGGAATCTTCGAGGACAATAATAATGTGTAAGACTAGTATGTACTGATGATTGATATAAGATATCGGATTGTCACATAGGTATATATGATTAGAGAATCATTATACTTGGGACAGGACCCAGACATGAGAAACACACCATGGGTTGTTATATAATAGTCAACGGTGTTTCTCAAAAATTTTGGCTAGGGTTCATATATGTGATCCTTCGACTTGAGGTCTCACAAGAGTTCTTGCATGGCTAGTGATATGCTTTGATAATGTTAAACGCTATCCGTAACATGGTGAGCAATAAAGACATTTATTGGGTATATCACGAATCTTGTTCGGGATGAGTGGGATGCGAGAAAGGATTTGTCCCTCCCATATAGCGGGAGGCGATATCTTGGGCCACCAGTGGAGTCGACTAATTCATGGCCATGAACAAATGAATCAGTATATGATATTGGTGTCATTTGATTAGTCTACTCGTGAATCAAGAAACTAAAAGATTGGACAATACAAGTGTGACTTTTCCATGACTTGTGTTCAATCTAGATATCAAGGACAAAAGGATTTAACTACAAATGTCAAATGTTGTGATTATGATAAATCGCCAGATATTTATGAATTGGGGATAATGATGCGTTGCTAGATACCTCTCATTACCTGTGATATATGATGTCACAGCCAACATCATAGATACCTCTTGGGTCGCACTCATAGATCAAGCTGGATTGGGCTTGTTGGAGTACATTTTAATCTAAGGTGCGCCGATTCGATTGGGCCCTTAATCGGGTTGGGCCGACCAATATGATTGGGCCGACCATTTGGACCGACCTTATGGCTGGACAATTAGATATATTTTCCAGCCCTTTTATCTCTTAGAAAGGTGGTTGAAATGGTAGAGAAAGTGGAGGAGTGGTTTCCTCCATGATCTCCCACTTCCCCCTTTCACTCTCCCCTCTATCCTATGAATGACTAGTGTAAATACTGATTTTCTCTAAGCATTCTAAGTAGTTTTTCTCCAGCTTTTGGAAGCTTAGAGAAGAGAGAAAAACTGAGAACATTTTGTAAGAAAAGAAAAGAAAAACTGTTTTCTTGTTCTTCTAAAAAGGTCATACATTCATACTCCATCTTGAAGAGTGTCTTCAAGACTTCTACGAAGCGTTGGCTAGCACCAAGCGGTAGAAGACCATGAAGATCGAGTGGATATTGGGAAAGACGGAGCCTGCGTTGGTGGCGTTCCGTTCGTGACAACAACAGCTGAAACCGTTTCAGCTATCCTAACACTTTGAAAAAGGTATAATACTATCCCATAGTCTTAGGTTCTTACTCGTGATAGATCCTATTAGAGGCGGGTCACTTTATTTCCGCTGCACAAACTGTTTTGACCCGGTTATTCCTCTAACAGATTATACCTATGATGATGGAGCTTGGGATGGGGATTACGAAGAGTGATCCTAATTGGATAGTTCACACCTGTTATTTACTTTATAGTTATTTAATTTGAATTTGTAGTTCATTTATCAGTTGTAATAAACTTAGAAGTTTTTCTTTTTCAAATAATGTTTTCGCTAGTGTTGTTATTGCTATTTATGGACTTTGAATAATGAACTCCTTTATATAGTAGTTCTCTGATTGTGGCTTTGGTGCTTCATTTACCAATGGGGCACTGCCATGTCATCATTCTGGAGACGGGGTGTGACAAATTGTTAATTGCTGAACTTATATGTTGGCCATTGCTTTTGGGTCACCTTATTTGGTTTTGATGTCGTTTTCGTCTATTTTGTTTTCGTTGACCAATTCGTCACCCCGGTTCGAGCTCTTATCTAGGATCAATTGATCAGCAGGATTCGTTCTTTATAAATGTGATTGTGTTGAACCTGGGAGTCATGTGATGTGTGAAAATGTTTGTGCCTTAACCCAATGTGGAATATCATTGGGTTGTAACGATTTTGTGGAGTCTATGGTGATGGATGATGATACAATGTAAGAATGTATCCTTAAACCTTGGACCCGAAGTTCGGGGGTTATACCGAACCCATGTGTATGAACTTTTTGGGCCGTCCTAGTTTGGACTATAACTAGGGTCGTTACAGTTTTTGTTAGTTAGTCGTGACTAGATAATTGGGCTTAATTGTGGAAAGTTTGTGTCATAGAAATAACCATGTTCGTAATGTCTAAGTGATGTATATAATCGTGTGTTCCGTATGAGCAAAACATGGTGATTGTAGTGCATTCGGTTGTGTAAGTGCTTAGACATGATGATTATGGTTGTTTAGCTTACTTCTTGTTGTTAACTTAATTGTTCTTGTTTTGGTCTTAATTGATGTTTGGTTGAGTCTAAAATGTGTCATTTTGGGTAGGGAGTGTTAGATTGCAGAATTGGAACTCTTACACATAAATTTGTACACGAAATTCTGTTTTTTGCAGGTCGTGGATGAAGGGATCGTCCTACCCTTCGTCAGCCATTTCGTCCGACAAATTACTAGGGGCTACTGTCCACCTACGGATGGTCCTACAAACGATGTACTTCGCCGCAATCTGTGCAGACGATGTGCTTTGTCTGGAGTCTTAGTGTATTTCCTGCGTACAATACCATGGACGATGTTTCGTCCATAGCATTCGTCCGCAGTCTATGCTGAGCTGTTTTACATTTTGTCTCTTTCTTTGTTCTTGTCTAGTGTATTGTGAGTCCTGTGCAGTGTATTTCTAGTGTATTGTACGGTGTTAAGTGTGTTTATGTAAAGTTTACTTTCAAAGGGGATTTGGGAAACATGAAACGCTTTTGTTTCTTATATGATGCTTCATCCAAGGGGTCGTTTGATCTTTACTTGGCTTTGTAGCTCAGTCTTTTCCTTTTCTTATTTTGTCGATGATGATGGTGTTGAACCATATTATGAAGATGATGTTTGGGAGAGGTATCAAGAAGAGTGATTACATAATGAAACTTGTAATAGCTAAACTAGAGTAGTTGAACACTTAGTTTCTATTTCTTTATGTTATGTAGAACATATTTTCTTTTCGTACTTATATTTCTGATGTTATACTTTTGGATCCCTTGACTTTAAAGTTTTGATGCACGGGCATTAAAATTTAGATGATTTTGATGGTAGAATATAAGCAAATTTTAAGATACCCTTCATTAATTTTATTAATCTCATTTAAAATTTATGCATTTATCTCTCCTTCCTCTCACACAACATCAAACCACCTCTTAAATATGTGTTGGAAAGTGATAATTTTAATTAACTATAAGTATTCAATTAAGAGTTAGAAGAAGGATAAAATTGAAAAACTTATCATTATATATACTTTATTTGGAAAGTGGACAGTTAATTCGGGACAAATAAAAAAGTAATATTGAACAGTTAATTTAGGACGTAATGAATACTAACAAGTAATGAATAAGTTTAATTTAGAATTTTATACAATTTTATTTAGCCGAAATACATCATCATAAAAAATATATAAATAACCTCAAACAACCCCTAATGAGAAAAAAAGGAAAAAGGAAAAAGGAAAAAAAATAAATTGAAAAAAGTGGCCATAAAATAGCTTCCTCCACCTCTCCCTCCTTTTTTTTTCCTGCGTATTGATTCCATTTCAGAGCAACAAAATTTCCCCGGGAGCTCCTCCTCTCCTTTTTTTCTTCTCTCTGTGTTGAATTCTTCGTCTTGATCTCCATCTAGATCTGATTTAATTGGGTTCAAATTTTTGATCAGCTTCTGCTACTCTACAATTCTATCGGTTAGATCTCCACGTTACGGTTTCTTAATCCATTTACTTATTGATTTTCTGATTGTATTTTGCCTACGAATGGAGATCCGTTTTTTTAAAAAGAATTTTGATTGCAGTTTAGCTTATTGACGATAGTCGATCAATGTGGTTATTCTGATACACAATTTTGGAGTTCAAATTTCTGTCTTTTTGCAATGTTTCCGTTATTTCGATGTGGTTTATTATTGGTTTCCTATGATCCAATTTTGCTTGATGATCACCCGTTTTTTGCTTTTGCGACTATCGCTGTTGTTCCTAAATTCAATAATGATCGAAACAATTGAATTTAGGAGAAAAGTCAGGAATGAAAATTCCAATGATTGTGTGAGGTTGTATTTTATTTATATAATAGCCCTATGATACTTTTAGCCAAGGTTAAGACCTTGGTTAATGTATTAAATGTTCATAAATTCAAACAGTAAATTGTAGTTATAGATAATCTAAATGGATGGTTATGGTTTGTTTGTTTTCGTTCGTTATTGCTCCTTGCCACAAATCAGGAAAATAGCTGTGTCTGATACCTTTTTCTTTCAAATTTCCGTGCTTCTCATCTGAATTCTGTGTAGATATATCCTTGTGCATTCCGTGATTTCCCTGCCAAATGAGTTTTTTTTAATATTCTAAATCCTTTTTACTACCTAAAACATATGTCTTCTTTCTATATTCCTCACAAATAAGGTGTTTTTTTTGCAAGGAATGTTGTTTAGTCTTCCTATTAATGCAATTTTGAGTTGAATCCTGTTTCTATCATTATAATTTCCTTTCTTTCTTTTCAGAAGCAAGAGGAAAATAATTGAGCTTTTCTCCATTTGGATTTGATTTTCCATCCTAAGCTTAAAATGAAGAAGTCCTTTGGGCAAACTGTCCGGGATCTGTAAGTTCAACTACTTCCTTTTCTAGACTAATGACTGGGGAAGTTTGGCTCAAAATATTGTCCTTACTTTCTGCGTGTGATGTGTCTTTTGCCCTTTACTTGATTGTTGTCTCTGAGCATCTAGCCATTTTCTCACATGTCTTCTCTGCCCAGCATGATTACTAATCAGAAAATTGTAACATGATTTTTTGTTTGTTGCAGTAAGAGAGAGGTGAATAAGAAGGTTCTTAAAGTCCCTTCAATAGAACAGAAGGTAACTTATAGTCATTGAACATACACCTTCTGTTGTTTTCAAGCATTGCAAAAGTTGTATTGAAAAGATGTCTTGGTTGAAAAATTCAAGATTTTTACTTCAATGGGTTTTCCTGCTCTGTAATTGAATGACGCAGGAGCATTATTATGACACAAATAGTTCTGTTACTTATGTTTTTCGTGTTTTGTTTTGATTGTTAGGTGCTTTCTTTAAGTAAGGGTATTTTGGTCTTTTTGTCTAGGGCAACACAAGGTTTATGCTTTCCTATTAATACCCCTTTATGTATTGGAGGCAGTAGCTTTTGGAAAACCTGTATTACATCTATTTGTGTCTTCTTGGTTTCCTTAACCCATAAGCTTTTTCCTTAAGCAACTAGGTGTTTCTCCATTCTCCAAAACTAGGTGTTTCTTGAGTTGCTTTTGTTTTCCTCTTAACTGCTGAATCATTGAATGTGTTAAAGCTACTGTTTGTCATCTTTACAAGTTTAAAAGAATTGTCGATATGTTCACCTGTTGTTAAATTTCTCTTGCATTTCTCTAAAGCTGGTATATGGTGTCCGTTGTTGCAATTATGAACCTAGAAGACTTCACTTTTCTTGCATTGGTAGGTGCTTGATGCCACCAGCAATGAGCCTTGGGGTCCTCATGGAACACTTATTGCTGATATTGCTCAGGCTTCAAAAAATTAGTAAGCTAAAATTACTTACGGCATACTTTACTAATATAATTGATGAATTTGTGATTCATAATTTCTTTGTTGTCCTCAGCCATGAGTATCAAATGATTATGGCAGTAATTTGGAAGCGTATCAATGATACTGGTAAAAACTGGCGGCACGTTTACAAGGTCCGTGTTAATTACAGATGACTTTCTGCAGACTTAGAGTCTTTCAGAGATTTTTTCATTTGATGTTTGTAGTATGTGCCCTTGGATGTCTTTGAGGTTATCTTCAGTCTTCCATGGGTGCTCTCCAGCTGCCCACTAACTCTGAGTTTCACATTTATTATGTCTGAATTATAGCTACATTTTTGCTTTCTTAATGCGTTGTAATTAGTGTTCTCAATAGCGGATGGCGGGTCATGGCGGCAAGCCAAAAAAACGGCATAACGTTATAGCGGACGCTATAACGGCTTATAGCGGACACATATCGAACACAATAAAATAATCCAAAAATATATATATAAAACACTGTATAATCTAATAAAAAAGAAAAAAAAAACATGAATCAAACAAATAACTCAAAAGTCACTAACCAACCATTAACTTGCATATCTCGTAAGTCATAACTTATAATATAACAAGAATGCAAAACTCAAAAGTCTCACAACATGATAACCAAAATAAAGATGAATTAATTAAGTAAAACTAATACTGAATAAACAATGAATTAAAAGTGAAATTTATGTGGAATAAAAATACATGTAATGAATGGACTAAGACACTTCTAATCCAGTCTACTCCTTTTATGAAAAATAAATGATTCATTAATTTAAGTCTGAACTAGGTTAATGGTAGAATTCCCGAATATAAGCTAGACCCAACTCTTGGCGAAAAGCTCCTAGCTTTAGAGAATAAATTAGTCGTATCTCTACGTGATTTTAAGACCTAAAACCGCATAAAACTCTGTGGACTTCCCTAGCTTTTGTTTCCTACACGCTAGAAACCACACAAGGAAATCGAATATATCTCTAGTCCATTTTACGTTGTGTTATTATCCTTGATCCAATTAAATCTAGAACTTCTTAGTCTCTAGAAGAAATTTAGATTCATGCAATAATTGATCAGAAAATCGCAAACATTAAGAACAAAAAATAACAATTAACCATAATGTCGATATAATAAATTAATAGAAATCAAATATATCCATAAAAGTTTCGACCTTTAAAGGTCTTAGTCTCAAGAAAATCTAGCTAAAAATAACCATAAACTAAAATAAAAATAAAGAAAGAAGTAGCTTGATGACGAAACGGCCTCCGCTTTGATCCTCTGTTCCTCCTGCTCTCCAAGCTAATTATTTTGTGTTTAGAGGAATGATTTTCCACGTCTTCCAATAACTCCTTTATATAGTTAGAGATATTGCCTTTTCTTCTTCAATTCCATTTAGGATTCTTCTAATTTGGTATTATAGTAATATCCAAATCCTATTCCTTTTCCAATTCAACTCTTGGTACGTAATACATTTGCACATCTTCAATCTTCTATTCCAAGTTGGACTCGATGACATTTTAGCACATGCTAAATATAATTCTTTTTTTTCTTTGATGTCCAAAATGCCCTTTAACCTGTATCAAATATTAGAAAATTAGTGAATTACCTTTTAGTTTTGCAAATAAAATTCACAAGAACATTTTTAGACATGTTCACTCATAAAGACTAATTTAATATATTTTTTCTCTCAATTAAGTTCAATCCAAATAGGAAAACAATCCAAAATAATGGTAAAATATAGACTTATCAGGGAAGGAAAGAGGAAATGCGAATGCTGAGTGAGAAATGGGTGTAAAACCCCTCGTTGGGCCCAAAAGAAAGTGACCAAGAATCGAAAAAATAAAAAAGGACCTCTATTCCGCCATGAAACGCCATAACTCCCGCGAAACACTGAATGACGGGTGTCATTATATAGAGCGTTATGCACATTGTGTATAGCGGTGGCTGCAAAAACCGTCACGCCATAGCCCCATGGGAGCCATTTGACAACACTGGTTGTAATTGAAATTAGCTTACCATATTTTCCAGGCTTTGACTGTTCTGGAATACTTGGTTGCTAATGGGTCAGAACGTGTTATAGATGAGATCAGGGAACATGCTTATCAAATACAGGTAACTAGCTTTTTGTTTAACTTCAGAAGCTGGAAAATCCATATCGTTTTGTCCGACTTATTATGGTAGCCTGATGATCTAAATCATGTTTTCTATTTTGTGTGGTTTCCTCACGTGTGTAGACATTGTCAGATTTTCAATATATTGATTCCAGTGGGAGGGATCAAGGGAACAATGTCAGGAAGAAATCTCAGAGTCTTGTTGTTCTAGTGAATGACAAAGAAAGAATTTTCGAAGTTCGACAAAAAGCTGCTGCTAATAGGGAGAAGTGAGTATGCTAAAAATTATGGTTTGTTGTCTCGCTTGTATATTCAGTTCTTTCCATTCAGTGAGTAAGACAAGGAGCTAAAGCTGTTGGACCCTTATTTTTATCATTAATATTTTTACTGGAAAATCAAGGTTTTTTGTGTTTGAGATTTATTGTTATTTCTTTCTGGAAAAGGAGTCAATATCATTCGATCCTATTCAGAACCTATTATTTACATGATGGGAAAGTTCAAGCAACGGAAGCAAAACTGCCACTCCCTCCATTTCGTAATAGATGTCCTTCTAGGTACTTTAACATAGATTAACGAAGGGGAGACGAGGGGAATTTTTTACTGTTATACCCTCAAGTCTAAAATTTCCCTCTATTCTATAATATGGGTAAGGTACTTTAAGAAAACATCCTTAAAAGTTGGAAAATGACGTATTTTGGAAAGGGATGGAGAAGCTAAAAAGACTTCTATTTATGAAACAGAGGGAGTATATAAGATCTAATTAAAAAAAAATTGTTTGGTAGCTATTCCTGTTTCTAAAACACACCAAATGTAAAAATAAATTCTTTTACTGAAGTATGAGAATGAAATAATCCGAGTGTTAGTTGATTGTGTTTCTGTCATTGTCTATATTTATTCTGTTAACTCTAGAGGTATCTTGATAGGTACCGCAACACGTCAACGGGTGGCATGTATCGGCCGGGTTCACATTTGAACTTAGGAGGATATGATGATGATCGTTATGAGGGGCGTTATGGAAGTAGAGATGAAGATCGCAATGGTTATGGGAGAGAACGAGAACAGGGTAAGAGAGATGACGAGCGGTATGGTAGGTATGGCGACTCTTATGGTCGTGATGGCGATCGATATGGCAGGGACTCTGAAGACCGCTACGGCCGAGATGGGTACAGGGATGAAGATTATCATGGAAGAAGTCAAAGTGTTGAGGATAATCAATATGGCTCAAGAAGTAGAAGTTCTGATAGAGACCGTTTCTATGAAGATGATGACCAATATTCATCTAGGTTTGTGAACTCTGTTTCTCTACATCATATAGATGTAAGCAGCGAATATTCTTTATTTTTTTGACAAATCGTTTTTAAAGAAAATTCTCTTTTTTGAAGAAATGTGTGGAGTTTCTAATCATATTTCGATATAATATGTGGGATATTCGGCTAGAATACATGTATCACATAAGCTGTGATCATTGCCATTTTGGTCAGGTTTGTGAACTCTCTGTTTCTCTACATCATATATATGTAAGTAGTGAATATTCTTTTTTTTTGTTTGAAAAAATCGTTTTTGAAGAAAATTCTCTTTTTGAAGAATGTGTGGAGTTTGTAATCATATTTCGATATAACGGGTGGGATATTCGGCTAGAATACATGTATCACATAAGCTGTGATCATTGTCATTTTGGTCGTGTTTTTATCTGCTCAAGTTAGAAGGAATCTCAAATCTCTAATTGATTGGTTTCATGATATTTCTACATAAGATTTGTGGCGCATAGTTTAGAAAATGTTCAAATTTACATCTCAATTTTCTAATCCAAATGCAAATCCATATACAACATGCACGTTTGCATAGTTGATCTTTGTGAATGTTTCCTACCCCTGCAATGTGCATATCAAGGCATGTCATGTATTCCTTTATATTTTTTATTTTGCCACGCCCTTCCTTGATCTGGAAAGATTGTCCTATGATTTTAATAGAGTTATTGTGATTAACTTACCTTTCTGCTGGCAGGGGAAGTGGTGGAAGGGCTGATGACCAGTCTCAGGATGGAAGGTAATGTAGTAATGATCTACTGCGATTGAATAAATTTTTTTTCAACAGAATCTGAATTTGCTTTTATCATTTAATGTGGCTAGGTTTCTCGAAAGAAAGTTTTCTGAACAGAACCTTGGGGCTCCTCCTAGTTACGAAGAGGCTGTTGGAGCTGCACAGAGCCCCACACATGGTGAACAGTAAGTTTATGCAATTTTCACTCATATTTTGCTTCACACTGCACGTCATACTAATAGATTAATCACCTGAAGGGGTGAACTTCCGTCAACTTATGCTCCCAAATCATCTTCGCCCCTTGCAAGTGCTAGTCCAGGCCTAGCAGCAAATACTTCTGCTACAAAGCCTGCTCCTGCTTCTGGTGCTTCACCTCCAGCTTTTGGTACATCACCACCTGCACCTTCCCCACCAGTTGAAGAGAGAAAAGAAGTTGACAACTTTGATGAATTTGATCCACGCGGCTCATTTTCAGGTAAATCGCTGTTTACTCATCGAATCATTTACTCTATTTTTCCATGGGGTTCTTATATATTTTCCCGATTTTGGTTTGTCTCACTTTTCCTTGTATGGTGACAATCATACAATTTGATTAATAGAATATCAAATCTGTAAGATCCCTTTTTAATTTGACTTCTCTTGCTTCATGGCCCCTGTAATTTTCTCCTAGCCTTAAACTGATAAGATTGTCCTAACCAGTGCTGCAAACTAGTAACGCTTTTCACAAAGCTTGCGTGAAAAACTCGGTCAAAGTTCGACTCGAGCTCAAGTTGATTGGACAAGAGCTGAGCTCGAGCTTTCTCGAAAAATAAACGAGTCAAGCTCAAGCTTTCCAAAGTTCGGCTCGAAGCTCGATGGGTATGCACTTATTATTATTACCCATTAGGAAGTAAAAAACTGCTAGAACTACTTTGAATTTTACTTAAAATCTCTATTGAAGTTTTTGTTCAAATATGTGCTATGTACACAAGAAATATACAATAGAGAAAGAAATTCAGTTAACGAGTTTGTATTAATTATTTTCTTTTAAAACTCATCACATATTACAATCTATATTATATAAAACTAGATGTCACTTATTTATATTTCAATATTTTAATTTTCAGGTAACTACTATTATATGCTTTTATTTTCCTTTTTTGTTTCCCTCTTAACGATACTAAAAAATAATACAAGAGAGATAATTTTGTATATTCACTTTTTTTCCTAACAAAGATTTATATAAAAAAATTCGAGATTGTAAAGTATAAGCTCGAGAAAAGGTCCAACTCGCTCGTGTACAAACTGAGCTTGGAAAAAATTGAACGAAGCTCGACTCTATTAAGTCAAAGTTCGTCTTGACTTGGATCGTTTCCAGCCATAGTCCTCACAAGACAAGAAGTTACATTTTCTTCAGTTTTGTAAAAATCGTCCTAGTTGGCAAAAAATCGCTAGTCGGCACCTAACTGACTAGAAAACCCCAAAATCAGGGTAAAAAAATTGCTTGACCCTCTTAGTCGGTCAAACGTCGTTCAAAGTCGGCCAAAATTGGTTAAAAGTCGGTCAAAGTCGGTAAAATTCAGTCAAAATCGGTCAAAGTCAGTCAAAATAACTTTGCCGACTTTTTTTTTTAAAACTCAAATTTCTGCCCAAAACTACGTCGTTTGATTATTTTAATATTTGAACTTGTTATTACTTATTATGGTATTGAATTTAATTATTATGGATGGACTTTGTGTACTTTGATTTGACTAGTATTTGATTGTTAATTTTTTATGGAATTTTGTTTGACTAGTATAATATATAGGATAAGGAAATTTTAAAAAATCCCTTGTAATCTAGGTAAGCCGAGTAGTCGGTAGTCGCCAGTTTGGCGGCCGACTAGCGAGTAGCGACTTCTGCAACATTGATTTTCTTGTACCATCTGTTGCTTTATCAACTAATAAGCTGTACCTAGATTTGGAGCTCTCTAAAGTGTTGGAGGATTTGTGGGGTGGAATTCAGCATCATAGGTATATATTCTGCATTTCATAGACATTTAGACTTAAAAAAATTGCGTTGTATAAAGACGGAATTGGGTAGGACTTAGGAGTGGGTTTCAAACAGGTATAGTGAGAGCTTCTCTTATCATTATTCCATCTAATAAAGTACTATGCTGGAAATAGTCGGGAGAAATCCAATTGTAAGTTGTACAAGTAATTCCGAGATCACTCAAGGGAATGAGCGAGGTACTGGAATGATCCTGGAACTCTTTTAGGGGTGTTTTTTTTCCTCCAGTTACATGTCGTTGTCTTGGTGTAATTTTTTCGTCCATCCCAAAACAAGAAAGACGACACTCCAAACCAGAAAACTTCTTATGATACCTACTTATCAAAGAGTGGAAACGAGATTATTAGGCAACACATATGGGAGATGCTTACCAAAATTTATTATCTGATGCTCCAACATGGGAGAGTATTCTTTCGTTTACTTTTGAAACTTGAATGTTCTTTTAGGTGCTTAAATCATATGAAATAGGAAATGGACTCCTTTAAAGCGCAGAATACTATCTTCTGTTGCAACCCTCCAAACATGAATTTATCCTTACCATTGCATTGCCATTGATCAACTTTTTCCTTTTGAATATTAGAGTTTTCCAATGTACTTGTAATTTACTATTCTGAATATGTGCTATTTTTGGTTTTCTATAGCTGTTCCAACTACGTCAGATGTCTCTGGCTCAAAAAATCCGGGTAGTGCAGAAATTGATTTACTGGGCTCCTTGTCTGATTCTTTAGCTCTTGTGCCAGCCACCTCAGTAGCACCTGAAACTGATGCCTCTGTAAGCTCGAATGCTGGACCTTTTCTTGCTACTTCTGCATCTTCAGTCACTCATCAGGTAGGCATCTTTTGTATTCATTTTCTTGAGATTTGCTGGGTTATTCAACATTTAAGATGTTTAGTGGATGTTGCTTCTAGTTATCCTCTATTTGGCACTTTAGGGAACCTAGCAGGCAAATTGTTGGTTGAATATTTACTGGCCACTTGTGAATTTGGTGAATCAGTCAGGAATGTCAAAATTTGGTATTGAGATCTGTTTATATTGGTCTTTACTGGAGACATCACCCGAAGTCTACTTTGATGCATTTTCTATGTTAAAGGATCTGTCCAATAGTTGGAAGAGTTATTCATGGGTGATTTATTAGATTCTGCCCCTTTTCTAGAAGGCCCTATTTCTAGTTGGTAAAGTGAGTTTTTTATCCAAAAACTGTTTAAGCTGTGATTGATTGCTTGTTCCCTTCTGATATTAGCTTAAAGAAAGCGAAAAAACTGTTTTGAAAAGGCAGTCCTTGAGGTCCCTTTCAATCTGCTGCTTATTGATGTTTTCCAAAACAAAAATATTCTCTAGAGCAGCTTTTTCGGTTGGCACCTCTTTGGAGAAACTTGGGAAAAAAAAATCAGCCAAAAAAAATCAACACCGGGGAGCAGTATTTTGTTCCCTTCAAAATACCAAGTTTGATGAAGAGAAGAATGTGTGCTTTGCTTGAGCTGCCACATCAAGATTTTCTTTCTGCATAAAAAATGTATCCTGTAAAAAGAAAAGTCATGTTGGCTGAAGGCTTGTGTTGGAGTTTCCAAGGGCATGAATGGTGCTCCACTTCTCCCTTTATCATCCATTGTTTACTTAGAAGTGCAACAGTTCAGTATGTTGCTCCATTTCCTGCATAGTAGTCCAGACTGCTATTATTTCTGTTGATGTGAAAGATTGTTTTATACCTAGTCGGTGAAAATCTTAATTTCTCAAAAGAAAAAAGGAAGTTATTTTCAGTAACCAACTAATTAATTAAGATTATTTTCAAAGAAAGAACGTACTATGTATACTACGGAAATACCTATTTAGTTCAGACCATATTTGCCAATGAAAAATGTTTTCTATGTTTTTTTTAGGGTTTTATATCAAAAGTGTTACCTATAACAAATCTTTTGAGAAAACCAAGAGCTACCTCTTTAACTCTTCAATGTCTGTTACCATTTTCCTGCCTTATTCATTTCATTCATGAAGTCTTTGCAATTTGGTTGGATTAAGATGATAGGCCTTACTAGGACTTCGTAATTTCTTTTATTTATTTATTCTTAAAACTGTCTATTAGATACTCTATCTTTAGATTTCTGTGGGTATGAGAATATGAGATATCATTTTTCCTTGAAAGTTGTCAGATCTCTTTCATTTGCACAATGAAGAGTATGGTGCATCATAATATGCCCTTGAGATTAGCATTCCTGATAGTGTTACTATTGGGGTATCAGTCTTCTGTTCTTAGAATTGTTCCAAAGGAGTGTCTTTCTCTGAGGTGGACCAAGAACGAGCTTATTTTGAAAGATATTCTTGTGGTTGAGAGGTCCAACCTAAGGTTCAACGCTATGAATTTAACTCAGTAGTACTTAATGATCAGTGTGATATTCAGAAAGGTATATGATTTGGGAGATGAAGTAACTGGCTACTTTTTACTCCTTTTCATATAAAAGATAATATTAACACAAAATCAATGGCCTAGATAAGAGTACAAGAACAAAAGCCTATTCGAACTGTCTGGCTAGATTGTTTATTGGTTAGTGTGAAATCAAAAAGAGGCATTGAATATACAAATGGTCTTAGGCTTTTCCAAAATGAGGCCTAATGTTTTCTGTTGATGTCATCTTCTACTTTTGTGACTCAAACTAGGTAATTACTTTGCAGATGTTTGATGATCCATTTGGCGAAGGCCCATTCAAAGCCATTCCTTCCGCTGAAAATTTTCCTGCTCAACCCCAGAATATTCCTTCAACATCCTCCTTTGATTCGTCCTTACACCAAAATTCTGAGAGTGATCAACTAGCTGCTCCAAAGGCTGATACCGTCAATAGTTTTGGAGATGCGTTTCCTGGTGCAGCATACATGCCATCTAGTACTTCCATTGTTCAACCTCCTGCAAACATACAAAATTCACAGCCGGAGCCTTTTATTCACAACCCGGAAATTGATATATTAGCTGACATCCTCCCACCTACTGGACCTCAAGCTCTTGGAAATTCACAGGCAGCGTATCTGGCCCCAACTGGACAACCTTCACCACAGGTTGGTTTTCCACCTCAAAATCCACAGACTCTGCCAGAGACAGGTTTCTTATCTCAACCAGGCCCAGCTGCTGCTCCACCAACAAGCCTCTCAACTCATTCCGGTCAGCCTGTTGGATTGACAGGTTTTCCTGCTCAATCTGGACAGCCTTCAGTGCAGACAAACTTTCAAGCTCAATCAAGCCAACTTGTACCACAGCATTTTTATGCTCAATCAGGTCAGCCTGTTTCCTTAACAGGTTTTCCAGCTAAGGCTGGTCTGGCATCACAGACAGGTTTCCCATCCCAAACTAGTCAACCTACACCTGTTGGTGGTTTCCCATCTCAGATGGTTTCTTCACCTCAAGCTGGTTTTCATTCCCAATCCCCACAGCACAATGCTAATCTCTATGGAAGTTATAATCCACATATGGGATCCGTTGGCCCAGTTACTCCTCAGATGACCTCTCAAGTATCAAGTGGACCAGCTCTTCAAAATAATTCTGTCAACTTCCTTTCACAATCGAGCTCTGCTACCCCAGCGTCATCACATATTAACCCTCCATCTTCACCAGTAGGGTCAAATGCTCCTGTAGTCTCACAACCCATAGTTCCAGCTTCAATGGTAGCTCTAACTGCAACTCAACCAGCAAAAGACAAGTTTGAGACAAAATCAACTGTTTGGGCCGACACTCTTAGCCGCGGACTGGTGAATTTGAATATCTCTGGATGTAAGTTTGTTGGACTTGTAATCATCTTTTGTTTATTTACCCCAGTTCTCTTGGATACATGTAATTGATCTCTGTTTACTACATGCAGCCAAAATAAATCCTTTGTCTGATATCGGAATTGATTTTGATGCTATAAATCGCAAGGAGAAAAGAATGGAAAAATCTACGACAGCCCCAGTGACATCAACCATTACCATGGGCAAAGCAATGGGTTCGGGTTCTGGAATTGGTCGTGCTGGTGCAGGTGCTCTCATGCCAGCATCAAACCAAATGATGGGTTCTGGAATGGGAATGGGTATGGGCGCTGGTGCTGTACCTGGTATGGGCATGGGAGGTTATGGAACAAATCAATCTATGGGTATGAATTCAAATATGGGAATTGGGATGAGTATGGGTATGGGGCAAGGAGGTCAGACGCAACGGCCTATGGGATTTCCTCCTGGTGCCAGCATGCCAAGTGGCTATAATCCCATGATGGGTGCCGGCAATTATAGCCAACAACCATATGGAGGAGGCTATCGGTGAGCCTTCACATCTGAACAATAGTGGGAAGAGTAAAGCAACCTGTTGTGGTATAACATCAAAAGATATAAACGTGGATACAATTACTTATTATAGTTCCAAAGAGCAATTTGAGGCCGTTTTACTTGCAACTCTGAATACGAGGGTATAGTGTATGTATTATGTTTATTCATTGATTGCCAAGTTTTGCTTAAGAGGGTTTTGCCTTTTTCATTGCTGAGGGTCATAAGGAAAAGGGGATAGTTATGATATGGACCAGGTCTATTGGACCATGTGATTCAGAACTGGTCACATTACTATAAAATGAGAAGAGAGGCAATTCTGTAGTGATGTGGTTACTTTTGGATCACATGGTTCATGTGGACCTTGTCCATATCAGAAAAATCCAAATAAGAAAAATGTGTAGGTGACCCTATTTTATAATATATTAATGATTACTGAGGACAACCTCTCTTGGGTTGTTGCCTTTTCGCCCTTTGATCCACATGCATTTTTTTTGGGATACTGTAAACCAACGACTCTCTTAGCGAATAATGAATCCCATCCCATTCTTTTCTATTTCCTACTATACCTTTTTCGTTTTTGATGATATTCTGTTTCCTGTATTTGAGTGGCACTTTTTTTTTGAATTTCAGATGGAAATAATATCTCCAATTTGGCGATGATTCCATTTTCAGTCGCTTAAAACTGTGTGTTTCGGAATTTTTCTTGCCCAAACTTTTCAAGTTTGTCCTGATTGTATTTTTCTTTCACTTTTGCTCTTAGTTTAAATTGTTCTACTGAAGCTAATTTGGGGGGTTTGTTGTGAGATTTTTCTTTTTCTTTTTGCATTTTTCTTTAAGGGAAAAAAATGTATTTGCATTAAGAAGAATCAAAGAGTACATGACACAGAAATCCGGGCCAAGTATTAGACTAACACTGATTAGGGAGAAAGCCCATAACATGGCACCGATATTTTTGGGGATTACATTTCAGTCCAAAACGGAAGTTCAACTTCCGTTTTCGCCCAATACGGAAGATCCAATTCCGTCATAGACACGTGGCACAAGGCGCGTGGGGGGACTTAGCGGTCAGTTTGAAAAGCGGAAGTACAACTTCCGTTTTGGACTTTGAAAACGGAAGTTGGACTTCCGTTTTCAATAGGCAGCCACTTCATCTTCCCTGCTCTCCTCCCCCAAACGGAAGTATCAATTCCGAAGTAAAAAAAAAAAGGCGAACCCTCCCAAGTCCTCCCCGCCTCCCGCCGGCCCCCTCCCGCCGCCGACCCCCTCACGCCGCCGCCGCAGTCCACCTTCCTCACCAACAAAGCCTTTCTCCTTCTCACTCCTTTGCCATTTGTGAGGTATAATTATCTAAATTGATTTTTTTTTTGGAAAAATTGTTAAATTGTTCATTTGATATGAAATTAAATTGTTGTTTAATATGAAATGCAAGTTTTTTTTATTGTGAGAATATTGTGTCTTTTGAAATTAAGGGTTTAATTGGTGGAATTGTGAAATTTAGGCTTTAATTGAAATTGGAATTGTGAAATTGAGTGTTTAACTGTGAAACTTTGCGTTTAATTGTGAAATTGGCTACATTATGAATTGTGTGTGTAAATTGTTTTTCGAATTTATTTTGTGTAGATGGCCAATCCCGCCTATCTTCATCCAGGACCTGTCGATTCCAGTTTGTTGAACAAACAACGGTCCCCATAGGTCGTTAGGCATATGGCACGAGGGAACCGAGCCTTAACGTCCCTCTGAAGGTTATTAGTAGTTCAGGACATTTTTACCAAGCGTATTCATCGGAGACGAACCCTAGAGTCCTAGAACTCATCGACTTCTTGGGCTTAGGCAATTGTTGTAGACTTGGTGCAATGAATGTACATCACGCGCTCGTGACTGCATTAGTAGAGAGATGGCGCCCGGAGACCCACACATTTCACCTACCGTGCGGGGAGGCGACCATCACCCTAGAGGACGTAGGGTGCATTTTGGGGACCGCCCACTCAGGGGGTGACGTGGTGTCCTTTGGCGGCAGATACAATTTTTCCCCGGTGAGTGGATGGACATCGTGTTCGAAGTGCTTGGATTCCGACCCACGCCGAAAGGAATTTCCGCCACATTTTGCTCGTTAGAGAGGTATTTGCCCATATCGCCGTGCCACTTCCCCGGTGATGCCGGTGACCGCGAGGTAGAAGCAGAGGGCTAAGGCCACGGCTTTTTGGGCTGATGGCTACATTTTTATTCCCAGGCAAGTCGGGGAATAAAGCGAGCATGCGATTTCTCCTCCTCTGCGCCGTGACCCACTGGAGTTTGTTGAGCGCTCTTGGTCAGTGGTGTCCTCGCACATTTGTATCACCAAATGTGCGTGTCGTGCATGGGTCGACTCGAAGGACATCGCCGGTTGTTGCCTTCTCATTCGAGTTTGTCCCCTATTAATTAAATTTACTTACATTTCATTCTTTATTTGTGAATTAATTGCTTATTCATCGGTTGTTACGTCTTGAACAGATTGTGGGCGTGGGAGCATATTTCATCGCTCCGTCCCCGCTAACCGAGGCCGGGTTCGGACTTTATCGACGGCCCCTAGGCCCCACGGGCCGAGTGGAACATCCCCGAAGCTTCCGCAACGCCCCGAAAGGGCAAACTCGAATTTGTTTCGTGAGCAAACTGGATTTGATTACCGAGACACGGGGGTGAGTAGATTTATTTGCATTTTATTCAAGTATGAATGTGTTATGTTTATGTTTAATGAGAATTTTGTTGCGTATTATGCGCTTTACATTGGAGGCCCTACCCCGATTCTCGTCCTAGCAGCGAGGGTGTTTGCGGGACGAAGGGTTTATAAGTACGTGTCAGGGCGCGCACTCCCTCTTATCTATTTCGAAAGTGGTAGAGTACCACCCGCCCGAGTAGGGTGATGCGCCAATTTGGCTTCCAGCAGGTGGTTCCCATCCCGCCAGTTACAGAGGGCATTGTGCCGGGCAAGGACGTCCACATTGTTAGGGTTAACGCGACCATGGATTGGGAGAAAAAGCACGGTGCCTACATCAAAATGTGGGACAACCGGGTCGATGCCATGGTGGGCGCTGAGGAAGCGATCGGTACTGTTATTGCACCAACCCGTGAGTACATGGGTTGGTACAATACCATTACCGTTCGGCACCTGACGAACCCCCAAAACCGGGATCCCAGGCCACTCCCTACGGGTATTCAGACCGTCGCCACAGCAGACTTGTTTATGGTAAGTTTTGATCTTTTTAATGTGATTGTGATTATTTTCCCCTGAACGTAATAACTTTTTATGTTTCTGTCTGCAGGAGGACACGGGCAATTTACTAATTGAAGAGTTCGACAAGCCAGGCAACCGCACCGTTGCCCGAGTACAGGGTCCCCTCGGTTGCTCGGGCCTCGCAGACGCTCAAGGATGCCTTGCCCAGCTGCCGGGAAGGCTGTTTCTTGCAAGTCGCGGGCTCCCGACGTAGTGGCGCCCCCCGTCCAGCAGCCTTCCGTCCGTCCCAGGGATCCTGTTCAGGGGAGGGCGGTAGTTGGCCGGCAGGGCACCCGCGAGACCCGCCGAGCCACTCGAGAGCGAGAACATGGCTAGGCACATGAGGCAGGCGCGGTGCAGGGAGAGGCAACCTCGCGGGAGGCCTCGCGAGACCGAGTTCGAGCATCCTTCATATGTGTTCGAGACGCGGGAGCGGGACCTCTGCGCCGGGAGAAGCGGGAAGTGTACTTTGGTGCGCCATCCTTCGGCCTTGGCCTTGACTCCAACTCAGGGAGCATACGCCACGGGATGCGAGGCCCATTCCCGGAAGAGGCGCTAGTGAGTCGACACCGAAGGGGCGGAATTCATCCGAGACCCGGAGGGTAGTGCGGTCGGGTAAGGGGACGGCCGCATGTACTATCTCCGGCTTAACCCAAGACAAACGCATAGATTCACCCCTTCGGGAGCCCCTTAGATAGGATTTATTTTTTATCTTTGTACACATTTTCATACCTTTTTATGTATTACGATTTGTTTGTTATTTCATTTCTCTTTATTTTATTTATAAAGTATCTATTTCGTAGTCTATTTTAGTAAAAAATCCAGGGTAAAAAATTGAAGGCAAAAAATGTGTTACTACTCTTTTCCATTTAGAAGGCAATTTTTTTTAAATAAAACACACTGCCTATTGAAAACGGAAGTGGGACTTCCGTTTTCACCTAGAACGGAAGTCACACTTCCATTTTTAATTAACGCCACGTCAAACCAACGAGTTGTACTTCCGTTTTCAGCCGACCACCAAGTCCCCCACGCGCCTTATGCCACGTGTCCATGACGGAATTGGATCTTCCTGTTAGTAGTGCCCTAGGACCATTAGCACATGTTGTGCGTTTTATTATCTTTTGAGCATGTAATTGAATAGTTAATTTCGCTTTTGATTATCAAATGTGTGATTTGATAGTAAAACTCATTAGCTCATGTAATTACTATTCTAGTAGTCCCTAGTTTTATGTAATGCATAATTACTATGAAATAAAACTAGTATGATTGTTGATTGATGATCTTGTTTTACCTGATCATGTGTAATGGATACAAATCACATCATAGATGCGATATATAGGGATACATTGTATTGGGACGTGATCCGTTTGAGAAGTAATACTTCATGGTCTTAAGTCATAAGTATTACTTCGTCAATACTATTTTAGAATCCTTAGACCTTATGTCTTCATTGATTCTAGTATGAATGGAGCCACGTTTTGACTCGATCGGACGTTACTTGTAACGAGTAATCAATACGACGATGATCGGATGTAGTGTCCTATCATAGCTTGAATGTGAGAGACATTGTAAGGAATTTGTCCTCTCTATTATTAGAGAGATATCCATGGGCCCCTCGATAGGG
This sequence comes from Vinca minor, assembly GCA_026122235.1. Classification (NCBI taxonomy): domain Eukaryota; kingdom Viridiplantae; phylum Streptophyta; class Magnoliopsida; order Gentianales; family Apocynaceae; genus Vinca; species Vinca minor. Next base: position 1,756,346 of record JAOCZM010000210.1, on the reverse strand, counting down.
AAAAGATCTGTTTAAATGCATGGCCGTGCTCAAATGTATTTGATAAAGTGGTTATCAAATCCTATTTGTCAAAGCAGATCTACACGGAGATCGAGCATAAACACAATTAAGCTTAATAAGGGTGACGACCACCATGCCTTATGCTTAATTAGGATATCGCGAGACAAAGGGATTAAATAGTGGATTGACAATAGGTTCAGTTGTAAATTCATTCACCTTGGGTAGTCACAATGTCCTCGCTAGGGGCCGCTTGTGACTTATGAACTCACACTACTACTAAGTGTGTTTTCATTGCCATTGTGATATGAACCTACGGGGGTCACACGCATAGGCAGAGCTAACAAGCTTCATGTCAGATTCAATGAATCTAGAATGTGTCTAGGTTCATTGTATCGACATTTGTTTTTCGAAAATAATAAAGTGTTTATTATTCGAATTAGAGATAAGGGCAATTTTGGTATTTAACTAAGGTTTGGGATTAAGTGGGAGTTGTTATCAGATAAAGACTCCCACTACCAGCTAGAAGTCTAGGGAACGTGGGAGTCGAGTCTCCCACGCTAGAGAGAAGTTGAGTAGACGTGGGAGTTGTTACGGGAACAAACTCCCACACTCTATATAACATCTCTTAGCCAAAACCCTAGCAAATAAGTTATTCGACCCGAAATTAAACAAGTAACCCGAAATCGATTTGGTTCTCGACCTCTCCCCTTTTCTCTCTAAATTCCCGAACTTGAGAAAGACGAAGATCTAGCAATCACTTTGCTTGTTTCGTCAGCGTGGATACCGGTAGAGGGAAATTCCGCAGAGGGAATTCCGTTGGTGAAAAGAAACTCGATCAAGAAACGTCATCCTCCATTCAAGAAGTAGCTTCTTGAATCCAAACATGTAAGTTTTTATCATTTGTTTTCGGTTCGGTTTCGTATGAGCGGATCCTTCAGGGGAGGATCCATGGGTGTTTGGAACGAGTTTCCGCCCATGAATCCCTTCACTTCCGTTTTGGACGAAAACGGAAGTTGGACTTCCGTTTTGGACTGAAATGTAATCCCCAAAAATTTCGGTGCCATGTTATGGGCTTTCTCCCTAATCAGTGTTAGTCTAATACTTGGCCCAATTTTGTCCTGCACAATATTCCAATAAAAAGTTGAGAGGGTTTTACATGGTAGAAATTGCCAAAATATGAGCAGGATGATTACATTTCCTACTAGTGAAAGAAATAGTATACGAGAGGAGCAGCTTAACATCCTTTAGGAAATGATCAAAATTAGAAGTATCCTCCATAGATTTCTTGAACTACGAGTTAAACACTTGACTACCATGCTATTATCTGAGTGATTTTTGTAATCATTATTTTCTTCCAAATGTTTATTTTTTTTTATTTATAAATATTCTTAAAAATAAGATTGTTACTTTAATTTTTAAACAAGTTGATACCCCTTACTCACGGGAGGTAAGTGTAAGCCCTAAGAGTTAATGTGATCAATCTAATTTTGTTGATAACAAACCATTGAGAAGTTCTCATGTGTGTGAGAGCTTATGTTTTGATGATATGATCTTTTACGGGAACCTACATTCATGAAAATGGTAAGATCGCTTCCATGAACATCAAATGTGTCATCCTACCAGAAGAAGCTACACATTACAAGACTCCACGACACAAGCTTGAAATGGATTCTACAAGCCTTCGAAGTTGTTGTAATGTCAAGAAAGAAGATCGAGAAGTTAAGAGCTACTAAATCCTAATTGAAGTTCATCCATGAAGTAGACTATGAACAAAGGAAGTGATGAAGTCCAATGTTCTACATCCTTGAAGATTACAAAGGACTTCACCACAATAGAGAGGTTGATTAAGGTCTCGAGCCAAGCTCAAAGAAGATTACATCTTGAAGACCTAAGAAGATTAGTCTTTCTCTACATAGGTATATCCTTGTGACTAATCTTATTTGAGAATACTAGATTTTAGTATGTTAAACTCAAGCTCTTGCATGTTTTCAAAATTATCTTTCATACTTTGGTTTGATCCTTGAAAAAGTTTTTGAAAACATATGTTTGTGTTGGTTTATGCCTAAGATCTTAAACTTGTTTTAAAATACTTTGAAATACACTTAGGCATGAGTTTGAGAATATATTACAATTGTGACCAAGTGGAAAAATCACTTTTGGGCCTTTAGTCCGGTCGACCTAGGCTTAGCCTTGGGCGACCTGATGAAGTCCGGTCGACCGACATATGTTGTTCGGTCTATCGAAGTGTCTTTTGTCTTTAGTCAATTTTGAATGTTCCAAGACTCCAACGACTATATTGTTCGGACGGCCATGCTTTAGGTTGGTTGACCGAGCATATGCTTCCGACGACCGGACCACCCTTTTCGGTCGACCGAGATGTGTCTAGTAGCCTTTTTATTCTCATTCGGAAGCACCCCGGGCGACCTACCTGTTAGTTTGGTCGACCGGAGATTTTGGACATGTATATAAAGCCTTTAAGGCTGACTATTCATTACTAACTAAGCCATAAGATGGCCATTGCTATACACATTTTAAACAAGCAATACAAACACTTTCCAGAGCTTAAATCTTCATCTTTACCAAAATACATCATTTTGGGTAAGAGATTCATATACATACTCTTCTATTCTCAATTGGAATTATAGTTTCATTTGTAATATCCAATCCATCAAGGGATTTGTAATAGTGAGCTTAATTGTAAAGTCTCATTTGTTAATGCTCATCCTTTCTCTTTCTGAGACTAACTCTGTGTGAGTTAGGTTAGCTCTTAGTGAGCTTAGCTATTTGTGGGGTTGTCTCTGTGTGAGACTATCTCTTTATGAAATTGACTCGTTTTGAGCTTAGCTCTTAGTAAATTAGAAAAGTCTTCTTTGTGAGCGGGTTCTCTTTGTGAGACTAGTGAAAGCTCTTTGTGAGGCAAGTTGGAGCTCTTTGTGGGCTAGGCTCTTTGTGAGCAAGAGAAGCGGTTCAAGTAAAACTCTTTGTGAGTTGTCCACTTACGTAAGAAGGATGACCCAACATTCATTTGTTGTAAAGGAAAAGCTAGTGAAGTTGCCAAAATCCTTTGGTGTGTCCTAAGGTAGTGGATGTAGATCTTTGTGATCAAATCACTCTAAATCACCGTGTTTTTTTCTCTCTAACCCTTACTCCTTTACTTTATAATTCATGTCTTGATTTACCTTGTTTATATGTTACATGAACTTAATTGTCTAAGAGTTGATTGTAGAACTTGTGCTTGCTTCATAGCTTTATATTTATCTTGTTTGGTTTTGGCCTTATGACTTATGGTGTTCCATCTTATAAGCTTTTCATATATGACTCTTGACTTAGCTTATCCTTGATCATTTTCTTTGTTTTGAGTTCCTATGTGTTGCATCTAACACACCAAGTCTTCTAAGTTATAACTCACCTTATGTGCTTAATCAACATACTTGTTGTTAAGGTGATCACTTAGGCAAATAAGTTTTAGAAAAGTGAAAAAGTGTTTGAACCTAATTCACCACTATCAGGTATTTCAAGTAAGTATTTATGATTTGTTACTTCTTTTTCTGCTTCTCCTCCTCCTTCTCCTTATTATTATTATTATTATTATTATTATTATTATTATAATGGTAATTAGAAGATACCAATGTTATTTTTTACATTTGGAACATAAGAAAAGAGTATAACCTTTAACCAACTCAGGGAAATGTCAGACAAAATCATCAAGAATTCAATGGACAATTCCATATGAAACTATTTGGACTGATTCTCTAAAGAATCTTTTTTCCCTAAAACATTATAAGTGAAACCTCCTCTTCTTTTCTAGAAAATAAAAATATTTTAAAACTCGGAGTGAGAGTTAATTAGATGTGTTGGTTAATCATATATATATATCGACACCAACTATTTTCTCTTTTCTCTAAATAATATAAATGTTTTTAAGCTATTTATAGCATGATTATTTTACGGGAGTGCTGTTTGTATCAAATTAGTGAATCCGACTACTTTTCTGGTCAAACAGACATGTGACTCGCACAAGTCATCGTCGTTGAGGGAAAATCATCTTCTTCAACTAAACCCTAATTTCACCCCTAATTTCTCCTTAACTTTCTAAAAACTTTCATCACCTCTGCCAAGATCAATCCCCATAGGCTCTGTCATAAAGATTTTTGTCTTGAGTCTTTGAGTTTTGCCCTCATAAAGTGTGTCTCTTTCTCTTCTAAAAGATAACTTAAGCATGTGTCTCTTTCTCTTCTAAAAGCTAACTTAAGCATCGAAGAGTGGTTGGGAACATCCCCACCCTTTGTGTAATACTTGTAACTTTTGCTTACGTGTTAGTGTACTTGTAATTAATTTTTGTGTGATTAATTGTGTAGGCGTAATTTATTTCGTGTCATTACGTGATTACATGTCTATTTATTTTTATAACTTGTTACTTGTTGCATTTTGGGTACGTTTCGTTGAGGGGCGTTTAGTACGTTTATCGCATTTGGGGGACCTATGGTAATTCACCTAGAGGAGTAGTTTAGCTAGATATGGAATTGGAATTGAATTAGGAGTTTTAATAGGATTAGAATAGTTACCATAATTAAATAGATTAAATAAGTTACAGAGAGAAAAGAGAGAGATTTTAGCACCATAGGCAGCACTACGCACTTCCGGTAGAATCATCGTCCAGGTAACACCCGAACTCCGATCTGAGTAATTCTTCTTGATTTAGAAACTAGACTGATAGGCTTATCCGGAGGGATTGATATTTTAACGGTTAGAATTTCGGTAATGTATGTCAGAAATAGAAGGCAGAACCAGATTTTCCAGCACTAGTAAGCTTATCACTTTTTCTAAGGATTCTAGGTAAGGACCCACTATCTCTGTTATTTTCTGCCCAGAACTGTTAAATTATGTTGGGTACTATTTTGGAATTTTTTATAGAGTAATTGTGCCTAAATTGTGAATTTCGTGAACAATTGATTGAGATATGTTTTTCGTTTGCTTTACGGGTTCTGCCTTGATAATTATATCAATATAATCTGAACTGTAGTTTATATAAATCACAAATCGTGTATCTGCTTCTGAATTGTAGATCCCTGAGGATCCTTCATGTATTTGCCTTTACTGTTATTTGTCATTATTTGGGTCGTTCTATTTGGTGGTCGTTGTTTCAGTCCTATGTGGTTTTGGTCGACCGAGTCGTCACCCCTATTGAGCTCTTGTCAAGGAACAACTAGTTAACAGGATTCGTGCGAAATAAGGGTGCGGATTCTAAGGAGTCTTGCGATGTGTGTAGATTCCGAGGGTCTTGCGATATGTGGGTGCGGATTCTGAGGAGTCTTGTGATGTGTGCAGATTCCGAGGGTCTTGTGATATGATGGTGCGGATTCTGAGGGATCTTACGATGTGGGCAAATCCCGAGGGGTCTTGCGATGTGGACTTTATGAGACCCTTTACCGATATTGTTGATAGAAGTGACTGTACAATTGAGCTCTAGCGGTGGGATATTGTGTCATAGCAGTAGCGATGTTCGTAGTGTCTAAACGATGTTGTGATCGTGTGTTCCGTGTGGGCAATGCGCGGCGATACTTGTCGTACATATAGTTGTGAAAGCGTTTAGACACGAAGAATGTGGCTATCTTGCTTAATTGTTGTTTTAACTTCTTTGATCTTGTTTTGGTCCTAATTGATACTTTGTTTTGAGTCTTTAAACCAGTACTTTTGGGTCAGGGTTTGGGAATGTGCATAAATGCACATTTCCTTTGTTATTTTACACTGATTTTTGTCCTGACTGAACATCGGTCGATCAGGCCTTTCCGAGTGATGTAATACTTAGAATTAATTTACTTGTAGTACTTTAATTCTGGTGTGTAACTCTTATTTTTGGATTAATACATAATTGAATTCCTTTTTTAGTAACTCTTTTGTGGGCTTTGGTGTCTCATCTATCAATGAGACACTGCCATGTCATCATCCCGGTTACGAGGTGTGACAGAAGTGGTATCAGAGATGGTCGAACCTTAGGGATTAAAATAAGGAATGAACGTAGGATAACAAGAACGCTTAATGTGAGGTGTGTAAGCCCTAAGGGCGAACAAACTCTGTTTTTGATAATGGTCAAACATTTGATGTTGTGACTAATGTCTTATATCTTTGTGATAGAATATTGAAACTCGTTGTGGAAGCTCTAAGTTCTTCAATCAAGCTATAAACAAGATCTTCAAGGCACATATCATCAAGATTGAAGATTGAAGACTTAGGTTTGGTTAGGATAGCTTTATATTTATCAGTCGTTATCTTATAAGCTCTCGAACCAATGCTCTAAATGAACTTAAGCATACAACACTATAGTCTTGCATACATATTAAACTCGTTTTCATAAGGCTAAGTTTCAAAATGAGCTTTACATGTGTTCGTATTTCAAAAGCCTTTGATTTCTAAGTTTAAGTCTTTTAAAACGATTTTCAAAATGCTCTTACTTGTTACATTTTGAGAAAACCTTTTAGACTTCAAAAGATATCAATACAAGGGTCAAAACTACATCTTTCAAAGCTCAGAAGTTCGGATCATCCGAGCTTGCCTCGGATCAACCGAAGCTAGACAGAGAGTTGAGCCAAAACAGGTCGGTCGACCTATGGCCAACTTCGGTCGACCGAAGTTCCTTCTCGGTCAACCGAGATCCTATTTAGGTCAACCGAACTCTGAAATAAACTAGCCGTTATCTGACCGTTTTAAAGTCGTTTTTTGGACGTTTTTGAAAAGTATAAAAGCCCTAAAGCTGTATATTCACTACACAACAACCACAACTGATCTACATTGAATATACAAAAGCTCTAACTCTTCAAAAGCATATCCATCTCTTTTTATGTGTTAAAAAGTTCATATCCATCTCATATATGCAAGATACAAAGTGTTGAATTCAAAAGTTCAAAAGAGCATTAAAGTGTGATCTTAAAAGGTATCCATACTCCACTTCTTGAGTGTGAAAATTGTATCTTTATATCTTCATCTTTCCCTTTCTAAGTGATTGGGTATTAGTTGTGTTTAGTCCTACTTAGTGTTGGGCTTTGTACTCTTAGTGAGTGTTGATTGTAATTGTGGTTATTTGAGTAAAACTCTTTGTGAGTTAGCCACAAGTGTAAAAAGATCTTCTTAGTGAAGTTGTTGAAAATCCTTGGGAGAAACTCAAGGTAGTGGGACGTAGATTCTTTGTGAATCGAACCACTCTAAATCCGTGTCTTGCTTTTCTTGTTTTCATATTTGCTCTACAAATCTCCAAGCTTCATATACAAGTTCTACACTTCTATATCTCAAAGAAAAAGAAGCCACTTTTTATAAAAACCCAGTTCACCCCCCCTCTTGTGTTTTTCAATTGGTATCAGAGCCTCGTCTTCACCTTTAGCTTAATCGCTTGAAGTAAAGATAAATGGCCGGAAATTCCGCATTAGCATACCTAGAGGGATCTTCCACAAATAGACCACCTCTCTTTGATGGAAATAATTTTAATGCTTGGAAAGATCGCTTCAAAATATATGTGTGCTCTATTGACTATTCCTTATGGCATATTTTTGAAGAAGGTCCTTATGTTCCCATGAAAATGGTGGATGGTGTTCAAATTCCTAAATTGGACAATGAGTTTGATGAAGATGAGTCAAAGAAAATGACTCTAAATTATCGAGCTATGAACATCATGAGTTGTGCTCTCAATCCCGGATGAGTACAATCGGGTACGTGGAAGCAAATCCGCTCACAAGATGTGGAAAACCTTAGAAGTCACCCATGAGGGGACTAATCAAGTCAAAGAATCAAAGCTTAACATGCTTGTGAGGGAATATGAGCTTTTCTCTATGAAGCCCAATGAATCTATAAATGAGATGAACACTAGGTTCACCAATGTTGTTAATGGGTTGAGATCATATGGAAAGGAATACACTATGGGTGAAATGAATAGGAAGATCCTTAACTCACTTCCTAAAAGTTGGGAGGGCAAAGCTTTAGTGATTGAAGAAGCTAAGAATTTGAAAACGTATCCCACGGAAGAGCTTATTGGTTCTCTTCTCACCTATGAGCTCACTCACAAAAAGGATGATCATGTTGAAAAGGCAAAGAAGAGTCTTGCTCTAAAGACTATTCTTGATCTCAATGAATCCAACAATTCAAGTGATGAAGAAGATATCGACTTGGATGATGAGACCATGGCTTTAGTAGTAAAGCGTATGAAGAAAATGTTTTCCGGGAAAGGAAGGAAATTCTTTTAAAATAAAAGAAAACAAAATCCCAATGGGATGAGATGCTATGAATATGGAAGCACTCAACATCTCATAGGAGAATGTCCTTCCGTCAAAGAAAAGGAGCCCAAGGAAGACAAAAAGAAGAAATTCTTCAAACCAAAGTATGCTAAGGGCATGATAAGCACTTGGGATCAAGAAGGAAGTGGCAATGAAGAAGAAGAGGAAAATGCCAATGTTTGCTTCATGACTTTTGGGAATGAGGTACATCTTACATCTTCTACTTCTACTTCTCATGATGATGATGAAGATGATCCTAATGAACTTTTATGTGATATGTATGATCAACTTAAGAAATGTGCTAAGCAAAATCAAGAGATGAAACTTAAAATTGAATCCTTGCTTGAAGAAAGATCTAAGTTGCTTAGTGAAAACAAAAAGCTATGTAATGATGTTGATTGTTTGAAAATAGACAATGAAAAGCTTACTACTACTTGCAACACTTCCTCATTAAAGTATCTAGAAGCTTATGATAAATTGTCTTCTCTTGAATGCAAACTTGTTGAGTTTGATAGTTTAAAGACCAAAGTTGTTGAGCTTACTTCTCTTGTTGATAAGTTCTCCAAAGGAACTAAAAATCTTGATCATATTCTTTGTATGCAACGGACTCCAAATGATAAACATGAATTAGGTTATTCACATTCAAAGCCTATTGATATTGCTAGCTCTTCTAGACCACCTAGAAATCACTTTGTGCATGTTAGTACTTCTCATAAACAAAAGAGATACCATGAGCATATTCACAAATCTTATAAGTCATCTATTCGTTGCACATATTGTGGTAAATTTGGTCACACTAGTACTAGATGTTATGTGAAAAGAAAAATTGAAAAAGGAGTTAAAACTATATGGAGAATCAAGCGTGTCTTAACTAACCCTCAAGGACCCAAACAAATATGGGTACCAAAAGTCACTCCTTCTCCTTTGTCTTAGGTACTTGCAAGCAAGGTAGATACTCCGGCTCAATGGTTTCTTGATAGTGGATGTTGTCGCCATATGACCGGAGATGCCTCATTGGTCAAAGACATAGAACCTATTTATGAAGGTTATGTCACATTTGGGGACAAAAAGAAAGGTAGAATTCTTGGCATTGGGAATGTTGGTAAAGATTCTTCAACTCTTGTTAAGAATGTTCTTCTTGTTGATAGTCTCAAATATAACTTGCTTAGCATTAGCCAACTTTGTGATAATGGTTTTGATGTTACATTTAGCAAAAAGGCATGCTCTATTATTGATAGTTCTTCTCATGAAAAAGTGCTTGTTGCAAAAAGAACCGGTAATGTTTATATGCTTAATTTGGATGATATTGTTGCATGTGATTTTAAATGCTTATCCATAAATGAAGATGATGCCTTCTTATGGCACCGTCGGCTTGGTCATGTGAGCATGGATCATTTGAATAAACTTTCCTCTAAAGAGCTAGTGCGTGGGCTTCCAAAAGTGAAATATGAGAAAAACCGTCTTTGTGATGCTTGTCAATTTGGAAAACAAACAAAAACTTCTTTTAAGCCTAAACAAATGGTTTCCACTTCTAAACCACTTGAACTTGTTCATCTAGATCTTTTTGGACCGATGAGGACCACTAGCTTAGGTGGTAAGAGGTATGTCTTTGTTATTGTGGATGACTTTTCAAGATTTACTTGGGTAATTTTTCTTGCACAAAAAGATGACACCTTTCTTGAGTTTTCTAATCTTTTCAAAAAGGTACAAAACTCACTTGAACTAAAACTTGTTTCCTTGAGAAGTGAGAATTGGTTGGAAGAGGTTGAACAACATTTTCTTATCATGAGGGTGCCAGGAAATATGAAAGCTGATGTGGTTGAGCCTTTCCTTACAACTGGGGCATTGGAATGGTAGAAAAGTGTAGGACATGTGTATGCTCAAGCAGGGCCTATTACCTAAAACGGATTTAGGAAGGCGTTTTTGGACCAATACTTTCCTAAGACCTTAAAGATGGCCCGTCAGAATGAGTTCTTTGACTTAAGGTAGACGAAAGGTATATCTGTCTCCGCCTATGTTACTAAATTCAACATTATGGGTAAGTATGCAACTGCAATTATCCAGGATGAAAATATGAGGAGTTAGAGGTATGTGCGAGGACTGCTGTCTCGTATTAGGGGTAGATTGCCGGGGTACCGTCCTACTATCTTTATGGATGCGTACCAAAGAAGTTTGGATGTAGAGGAGGAATTTAAGAGTACCGAGACGGATAGGAAGATGCCTTACACAACTATGTCACTAGGCCAAGGTTCTCATTCTAACTCCGTTAATCCTTTGACTCATAGGCGGTTTTCTCCCACCCTGGGACCAACCAACACTCTCAGGTCGGGGAATGGGACATAAGAAAATTTGACTAGGATTCAGGGACCTATAGGGGAACTAAATGCTACTCAATTTTCGGCGGTATGTAATAAATGTGGAAGGATGCACACTAGAATCTGCAGATGATCGTTTGGGGCTTGTTTCAGGTGTGGCAAGATGGGGCATATGGCCAGCAAGTGTACGGTACCGTTACCAGTTACGGGTCATGCTTCAGGGGCGCCGAGAGTTACACTTATGTGATTATGTGGTTATTATATTCATTGTATTGTAGGGTGCATATAGTACCATACGGCTATGTCAATGCCTATAGAGCATTTTCTTTAGTGGGGAGTGTTAGTATCCATGTTGTAGGGAGTGCAAGTTTCGAGGACGAAACTTTTGTGTTGGGGGAAAGATGTAATACCCGTAACTTTTGCTTACGTGTAATTAATTTTTTTGTGATTAATTATGTAGGCGTAATTTATTTCGTGTCATTACGTGATTACATGTCTAATTATTTTTATAACATGTTGCATATTGCATTTTGGGTACGTTTCGTTGAGGGGCGTTTAGTACGTTTATCGCATTTGAGGAACCTAATGGTAATTCACCTAGAAGAGTAATTTAGCTAGATTTGGAATTGGAATTGAATTAGGATTTTTAATAGGATCAGAATCATTACCATAGTTAAATAGATTAAATAAGGAATTAAACTAAAATAGAGGAAATGACTTTATATTAGGAAAATAATATAAAAGGAATATTAAGAATATAAAGTGAAACGAGGGTAATAATAGAAAAGGGGATGGAAAGTTTTCCTTGGGAGGCATGAAAATATAAAAGAAACATAAGATAGTAACGGCTCAGGGGCAGCCGTGAGTTACAAAGAGAAAAGAGAGAGATTTTGGCACCATAGGTAGTACTGCACACTTCCGGTAGAATCATCGTCTAGGTAACATCCGTACTTCGATCGGAGTAATTCATCTTGATTTAGAAACTTCATTGATAGGGCTATAATCTGACCGGAGGGATTGAGATTTTAACGGTTAAAATTTTCGTAATGTATGTCAGAAGTATAATGCAGAACTAGATTTTTCCAGCACTAGTACGCCTATCACTTTTTCTAAGGATTCAAGGTAAGGACCCACTCTCTCTGTTATTTTCTACCCGGAATTGTTAAATTATGTTAGGTACTGTTTTGGAATTGTTTATGGAGTTATTGTGCATGAATTATTGCCTAAATTGTAAATTTCGTGACCAATTGACTGAGATATGTTTATCATTTTCTTTACAATTTCTGCCTTGATAATTGATTATTCTTGCATATTAATGTAATCGGAACTGTAGTATATATAATCACGAATCGTGTATCCACTTCTGAATTGTGGATCGTTGAGGATCCTACCAGTATTTGCCTTTAGTGTTTCTTGTCATTATTTGGGTCGTCCTATTTGGTGGTCGTTGTTTAAGTTTCGTGTGGTTTTGGTCGACCGAGTCGTCGCCTCCTATTGAGATATTTGAAGGGATTCATGGGCGGAAACTCGTTCCAAACACCCATGAGTCCTCCCCTGAAGGATCGGCTCATACGTAAACGAATCGAAAAATCGAGAAAAGGAATTACAATTTTTGGCTCAAGAATCCGATTCTTGAATGGAAGTTCCTATCTTTATGTCTCGGATGCAATGATCACCTTGAGTCCTCCCTTGCGGAATTACTCCTACCGGTATCCACGCGACGAAACGGGCAGCGAGTGCTAGCTCTTCGTTTTTCTGAGTTTCTGGAATTAGGGAGAAAGGGAGAAGGCAGAATCCGAAATCTGATTTCGGGTGTTCTTTGGTTAATTGCGGCTGAAAAGCTTAGTTAACTAGGGTTTCGGCCAGGAGATCATTAATAGGGTATGAGAGTTTGTTCCCATAACCAACTCTCACATCCTCAACTTCTCTCAGTAGTGGGAGTCTTTAACTCCCATGTCCCCTAGACTTCTGCTGGTAGTGGGAGTCTTTATCGGATAATAACTCCCACGTAATCCCAGCTATTAACCAAATACCGAAAATGCCCCTCATCTATAATTCGAATAATAACGCTTTATTATTCTCAGAAAAATAAATGTCAGATACAATGAACTAGACACATTCTAGATTCATTGAATCTGGACATGAAGCTCGTTAACTCGTCTATGCGTGTGACCCTGTAGGTTCATCTCACAATGGCAATGAAAACACACTTAGTAGTAGTATGTGTTCATAAATCACAAGCGGTCCCTAGCAGGACATTGTGACTACCCAAAGTGAATGAATTTACGGTGGAACCTAATATCAATCCACTATTTAATCCCTTTGTCTCGCGATATCATAATTAAGCATAAGGCATGGTAGTCGTCACCCTTACTAAGCTTAATTGTATTTATGCTCGATCTCCAGGTAGACTGTTCCAACAAATAGTATCTGATATCACTTTATCAAATACATTTGAGCACGGCCATGCATTTAAAAGTTCCTTCTTTCTTAGGTACCAAAATAACCGGACTAGCACAAGGACTTAAAGATTCTCTTACCTGCTCCTTCTCCAAAGTTAAATCAACTTGCCTTTGAATTTCTCGAGTTTCATCCAGATTTGCCCTATAGGCCGCACGGTTTGGAAGGCTTGCTCCCGGAATAAAGTCGATTTGATGCTCAATTCCCTTAATTGGAGGCAGCCCTTTCGACAACTCTTTGGGAAATACATCCTTGAATTCCTACAAAATATCAATAGCAAGACTAGGTAGAGAAGGAGAAGTTAGATCAAAAGAAAAAGTGTTAGTGACAAAGGACTTTTCGGCTCCTTCGAAAACTAACAAAACAACATGTTGTTTTGCTTGAATTGCCCTATCTACCTTTCCCGGATTGATAAACAAACATTATTTTCTCACTTTTAGAGCACTTGCCTTTTGTCTCACTTTTGGCTCGGCCTTTTCTTTTATTTTTACCTCGGATTTTACCTCATGGGTAGGATCACTCTTCTTTTTCAACTCGCTCCCATTTTTTTCTCTCAATCGTTTCTCTCTATTCTCGGCCATTTGTTTATGTACCTCACAAGATTGACTAGGAGATAAAGGATTTAAATTATAACGAATATTATCCATAGTAACTTGGTACACATTCTTTCTCGCAATATGATCCGCACATCTATCATATTTCCATGGCCTTCCCAAAATAATGTGACTTGCGGTCATGGGCACCACATCACATAGAACCTTATCCTTGAATCTTCCAATTCCAATTCCAAACTCAATCTCCACTTGTTTATCCACCTTAATTTCACCATTATTAGTTAACCAAGACAGCTTATAAGGCATAGGATTGCTTGGATGGACTTGCCTGATGAGACATGTTATACTTTCAAGAAACACACAAACTGTTAGATAGAAAAAAAAATCACTCTTTATTCCAACAATACTCGTAAAAGAACTTCAACTCTATATGAATTAAAGGTTCCTAACTTGTTGCGTTGAGACAAAGCTGAAAAATAAAGGAAAGGAATCCTATCTTGACCTACACGAAAAGGTAAAGAAAAATAAAAGAGTAATCTTTAAATCCTAACTCAATCTTTATGCTTATTGATTTCTTGAAACTTGTTTCTTGACTTCTTTTTCTTTCTTTTCTTTTAGACTTACCATTTTCTTGGCCGAACGTTATCAAGAACTCAGGTTTTAAGACGCTACCTTTCTTGATGTATGGTAATGTGCACGACAAAGCAAGAACAAGGGGTGAACAAAAACCAATTCTTGAAACGAGCCTTTATCGTACTATGAATCAAGAAGTTTTCTTTTTGGATTGTTCACTTGTGTTTAATAATAATTCTCGGCTGCTTTTTCTTTTTTTTAAAGCAGTGTGCTGTTTTTTTTATATTTTTGTCAATTCAAGCAAACAAGAAAATTTTAAAGAAAATGGTAAAGATACACCAAGAGAGTGATAAACATTTTTCTTTGATACCACTTGATGAAGAACCTTGACAAGTATCAAAGATTCGACACAAAAAGGCTTAAGTTCGGATCTTTCTCTAACTTGTACTAGTTTCAATGGGAATATACTCAACGCAACTCTAAAGAAGGCTAAGTATCGATGGAGGCTGAAACAACACAACAAGTGAAACTAACTTATTGATACAATAACTCAAAGATGAATGAATTCTATAAAGAAGTTCAATTCACAAGTATCTAAGGAATAACCTTACCAAATAGCATATATCTAACGTATCTTACAATGGTGGCCGAAATCCCTCTTAAATAGAGTAGGATTTCGGCTCAATTGAACCAAAAAGGAAGAGTCCTTGAAGAATTAGGACTCTTCAATAAAAAACTTGCTAACAACTAAAACACTATCTAAGATAATGGACAACATGTCCTATTATCTAGCAAACACTACTAATATGCGGCCAACATGGCTAAATATAGTTAATAGAAAGCTGAAAATATAATTAAAGTCTAGAATAAACTTTAATGTACAAAAGGCTAAAATGCCCTTCTTAGCCACTTTGATTTGTAGGGACGAATTGTACACTTTGTAAACTTAAGAGGTTGACTTGAATATCATCTTAATTGAAGTTTAGCTTCCTCTTTAGTATTTATGTCTCGGACCAATGATGCAATTAGTTGGTTCACATTCCTTGTCATTGCTCCTTGTAGCTTGGTTAAGAGATCCCTTGAGTAGGGCAGCCCCTTGGATGGTCCCTCATCAAAAGTGGCTTCTCACAAAATACCACTGAAACAAATGGATTGGAGACTCCCCTAACCTTTAGCAATGATTGTACAAAGTGATTATTTATAGAATACCACTAAAACAGTAGTCTTCTATACTCGTCATGTTTGCTTCAGAATCGTTCATTCAAATCAAAGCCAATGGCATCATAGAAGGAAAACCCAAAAAGTATTTTGATTAAATATATATTATCATGCTTCTTTCATCACCAATCGGAGCATTTATGAGATGCACACAATTTACCTAAAACATGAAAAATCGGTCCCTTTAGAAGTCTAGCAATGATAAACACTAAATATACTTGTCTCCTTATCATGTTGTCAATGGCTACCAATTCTAAGCCGTCTCCTACGGTTTATTTGGCTGACACATGCAAATATTTTGGAGCATTTAGGATAGTCATGGTAATAAGGGGTACATAATTGATAAATGTAGGACGGTTTTATTAGGTACATGACTTTTTTTCATGATATGGACGAGAGTTTACCCTTTGAATAGTTTGTAAAAGCTCTCTTCACTTTTAAATGCATCTCTCGTTCATTTTTATTAATTTACCACAGATTCTTGCTGACAAATGAAAATAATTGTTAATGCATGATCAAGATTCACATTTTAGATCAAATTATTTTTTATTTTGTATTTTTAAATTTCTCCTAGTCGGCGCACTACAAAAGACTATTACGTCAAGTACCAGTGTAACACTAGGGGCATCAGCACCACCCGTAGGCGCAACTAAACCAGTGTTAATCACTTGATGTTACACTTGGATTTGGCGCGAAAGTGCATATATAGATTGACACTCATTTTAGGTGCAGTTCCAAACAACCTTGCACCCAAGTGGTATTTTTTAAAATTTTAAAAACATTAACATTACATCAATTTCTAATGCCAAACCTTGGTGCACCCAAGAGTATATGATACCTCAACTCGGCGCGATATACTGTAGGGGTGCACCAAGGTATGGCGAACCACCACCTAGAGGCACGTCACCGTTGACTGTTAATAAGAATAACTTAATTTATTAAACTTTATGAAAGGGAAAATTGTAGAAATTTGTCCTACAACTAATAAAATTGTCTTGTGTTTATCAATCCCCTAAGGGATATCATGCATGGTATCTTATGGGGAATTTACTATGTTTTGGAGCTTAGCTAATCATTTCTAAAACGAGTTAATAGCTATTTTGGCTACTAAACTATTTACGTTTTGTGATTTTTAGTCATTCAATTATTTTTGGTTAAATATATCACCATAGAATTTATATTTGGCTAAAAATATATGCCGTCATTTTTTGGTGTGGTTTTCAGCGCAGTTTGACAAGAATCGAGCATGTGATAAAAAATATTGGGGTAGAATAATTCTAAACTTGCTTAATCAGGATTACATATAGAATTTTGGTTCACAATTTAGTTTTGGGTTAAGAGAGAGTTAAGTAACTTTAGAATGATTTTAGTTTTCTACCCTTGTATTTTTTCAGTAACATACTCGACACGTGTCTAACTTGGCAAGAAACCACCACGAAAAGTGGTGGTAGTTTATTTTTAGCCAAATGTAAATACTATCATGATATATTTAGCCAAAAAAAATATAACTAAGTAACAAAATATGTAAAGCGTAAATAGTTTAGTGACCAAAATACCAATTAACTCTTACTAAAACGCAATATTATGTTTTTCCAGCTTTTCGCTAGATGATCAAATTTAAGTAAATTTTCAATTTTTATTCGCTCAAGACATCTCTTTATAATAGAAAGATGTTTAAACTCTTGGAATGGAATGACGATTCTAACTTATGTTTTCATGTTAGTGTTTGGTTTGACAAATTTAAATTGGAAAGACCATTCCACAAGAATGACATCCAGGAAGAAATGTGAAATGTCATTCCATGCCAAACCTATGGAATGCTCTTTCAAAG
Organism: Vinca minor; assembly: GCA_026122235.1. NCBI lineage: Eukaryota > Viridiplantae > Streptophyta > Magnoliopsida > Gentianales > Apocynaceae > Vinca > Vinca minor. Next base: position 1,739,134 of record JAOCZM010000210.1, on the reverse strand, counting down.
AGAAGATGGATTCATACAAAAACATCAATGATACATATACTCTTCTCTTAATTAATTATTACATTCAATTTACGTAGCAACGTATTTATATTTCGTCATAAATATTTTATTTCTTTTGGTAGAGTTTCATTGATGATAATTTCATAAATATTTTAGTAGGTTTTCATCTAGTTTTTAATTCAAAAGAAAGCTATTTTAAGATTATTGTTTATATATATAATATGTTTTATATATAATGTCAATGCTATTCAAGTAAGATTTTGTAAATGGTATGTTTAATTAGGCCTTATCGTCAATATATGCTATTAGGAAATTTAGGTCAAATTATCTTTAATTTAATCTCATTCTGACACTGAAAAATAGTTTCCACAAAGGCTCAACTCCTTAAGTCTTTGGGTTTCGAAGTTTAGTCACAATCCAAACCTCTGTCTGGCATCTCCGGAGGTGAAGGGTTAATTACTTCGTTACAATAATAGCCCCAAACAAATCCATCAATCATTTTAAGCAACTTTGTCATGTCCCCTCAGTAGAAATAGAAGGGGTGATATCTTATTGTCTTCGGAGGGAATTACTTTATGCTTTCCTGGTGATGTAGTAGGATATACCCGAATAGAATGAAATGGACCACCATGATAGTTATCTTCCGTCCGTAGAATATCCTCCCCGGACTTCTCAAAATTGTCTCCCCTTAGGCGAGTGTGATGAAGAGATTCATGGGCAGAAACTCGTTCTAAACACCAATGAGTCCTCCCCCGAAGGATCCGCTCATACCATAGGAATCGAAAAAAACTAGACAAAAACTTACTTTTCGGGTTCAAGAATCTGATTCTTGAATGAAAGATGATGTTTCTTGGATACGTTGCTGCCACCAATGGATTTCCCTTTGCGGAATGTTCCTCTATCGGTATCCACGCGACGAAACGAACAGTTATTGCCAGCTCTTCGTTTTTCTGAGTTTTGGGAATTAGAGAGAAAAAGGAGAGGCAGAATAGAAAATCTGATTTTCTAGGTCTTTTGGTATTTCGGCTAAAAAGCATTAACCCCTAGGGTTTCTGCCAAGAGAAGTTTATATAGGGAGTGAGAAGTTGTTTCAAGCACAACTCCCACGTCCTATCCACCTCTTTTGGCAGTGGGAGTCTGTTACTCCCACGTCCTCTAGACTTCTACTGGTAGTGGGAGTCTTTATCGGATAATAACTCCCACGTAATCCCAGCTATACCGAAAATGCCCCTTATCTCTAATTCGAATAATAACGCTTTATTATTCTCAGAAAAATGAATGTCATATACAATGAACCTAGACACATTCTAGATTCATTGAATCTGGGCATGAAGCTCGTTAGCTCGTCTATGCGTGTGACCCTGTAGGTTCATATCACAATGGCAATGAAAACACATTTAGTAGTAGTGTGAGTTCATAAATCACAAGCGGTCCCTAGCAGGACATTGTTGTTGGAGTACATTTAATCTAAGGTGCGCCAATTCGATTGGGCCGGGCCGGGCCGTGATTGGATTGGGCCCTAAATCGGGTTGGGTCGACCAACCCATTTGGACCGACCTTATGGCTGGAAATAGAACCTTTATTTCCCAGCTTTTATCTCTTAGTAAGGTGGTTGAAGTGGTGGAGAAAGTGGAGGAGTGGTTTCCTCCATGATCTCCCACTTCCCCCTTTCACTCTCCCCTCAAACCTTTGAATGACTAGGGAAAATACTGATTTTTCCTAACATTCTAAGTCAGTTTTTCCAGCTTTTGGAAGCTTAGAGAAGAGAGAAAAAGAGAGAACATTTAGTAAGAAAAAGAAAAGACAGCTTTTCACATACTTGTTTTCTAGCTTAGGCTAATAGAAAAGAAGTAAGAAAACTGTTTCTTGTTCTTCTAAAAGGTCATACATACATACTCCATCTTGAAGAGTGTCTTCAAGACTCCTACAAGGTGTTGGCTAGCACCAAGAAGTAGAAGACCATCCCCGGAAGATCGAGTGGATACTGGGAGAGACGGAGCCTGCGTTGGTGGCGTTCCGTTCGTGACACTGAAACCGTTTCAGCTATCCTAGCACTTCTAAAGGTATAATACTATCTCATAGTCTTAGGTTCTTACTCGTGATAGATCCTATTAGAGGCGGGTCACTTTATTTCCATGCCGCATCTTGCTTTTGACCCTGGGTTATTCCTCTAACAGTGGTATCAGAGCCACTCACGAGTACCCTATAGACTTAATGTGCTATAGTATTTGAGTATGGATTTTGAATCTATGTTTCGCATGCCTTAGGATTGCTAGAAATGTTGTATATCATGTATGACATATTTTTCATCATTTTGTATGTATGAGAATTGAGATTTTCCAGTTTTGAAGTCATTCAAAAGTTGGAAAAATCTCATTTGCTTCTGTGTTCGGATCAACCGAGAGGATGTTCGGTCGAGCCGAGTTGGTCTTCGGTCGACCGAAGTACCTATTTGGTCAACCGAGAAACTCTCTGTTTCTATTTCGGACGATAGGGAATTAAGTCGGCTCAACCGACTGGAAACCCGGTCGACCGAACCTGAGATATAATATGAAATGTTCATTTTACTGGTTGCTCGTTTTTCCATAAATTGTTATGTTAAATTGAGCATGATGCATAGTAGTCGCCTTTACCCTGTTGGTTTATTTTATAATACGATCTGCGTATCGTGCCTATATTTTTCTATCAAAAGTTGTAATTCTCTTCTCATCAAATCCCCTCGAATGTAACTCGAGGTTTCCTTAGAATTATGTAATTCTAGATTAGGAGAAGGTACAGCTGTGATGATTTGGGGACAACCAACTGAAGGTCAAGACGGTGTAGAATATAATGTTTTCTTTTCACACCCTTAGATTGACTTCACAATTTTTTTCATTTGCTTGGAAAAATCGAATAGGATATGGCGATTACTATTGCATTTTACTTTTATGTATTGGATGCATATGTATATAAGCATAAACTGTTTTATTTATGCTTTTCTGGTGAGATTGTTAAAAAAAAAAAAACAAAACCCCTCAATTAAATATTAACTAGTGCCTTCCTAAGTTTAGCCCTTGTCAAGGCCTAGATCGACATTAGTATGGGACATGCCAAAGCTGTACATACGTGTCTATCCGGGTGAGGCGCGAAGGATAATTGTGATATCCGCCGGCAAAAAACTTAGGGTCCTAGTTAACTAGATTATCTCAATAAATGGATTGAGGATCTAGAGGCAAAAGAGTTGAGAAAAGTGTATAATGATACGCTTGAATAAATGTTATTCACTCAACTAACCAAGAATTACATAATTTGATGTAATTGGCAAACGTTGCCTACCTAAATAACTAAGTTTTGGGCGATCAGCCAAAGCTGACTCAGAACGAGGTGAAATATGGATCTTGGCCCGCTATAAAGTTAACGAACTCTACGAGTGGATAATGAGGGTTATTCACTCGAAGAAAATAGTGGGAGAAATCATTAAAAAGATAAAGACCTAATAATGATTTTAATCGGTACTTACTTTGCATATGCATATTTTTGTTGTAGAAAATGGCAAATTCAAACCAAACATTATCACTGCGTTCTGTCCTTGAGAAGGACAAATTAGAGGGAGTTAACTTCCTCGACTGGTTCAAGAACTTGAGAATCGTTCTCAAGCATGAAAGAAAGCTGTATGTTCTAGAACAGCCTATTCCTGCTACACCAGAGGCTCGCGCTTCGACCGCTGAAAGAAATGCTTATCAGAAGCATGTTAGTGATGCTTTAGATGTGTCTAGCCTCATGCTTGTCACCATGAACTCTGAGCTTCAGAAGCAACATGAGGACATGGGGGCTTATGAGATGCTGGCTCACCTGAAGCAACTATATCAGGGGCAAGCACGCCAGGAGAGATTCGATGTATCGAAATCTCGTTTTCAGTGCAAAATGTTTGAAGGAATGCTAGTAGGAACTCACGTTCTTAAGATGATAGGTTATGTTCAGAACCTTGCAAAACTGGGATTTCCTTTGGGACAAGAGCTGTCGACCGATTTGATCTTGCAATCGTTGCCTAAATCATACAGATCAGTTCATTACGAATTATCACATGAATGAAATTGACAAGCCATTGTCCCGAGTTGTTGAATATGCTCGAGGACCGCTGAGAAGGAAATAGGCAAATCCAAGCCCAACACCATACTGATGGTGCAAAAGGGCAAAGGCAAAGGTTTTGTGAAACCAAAAGGCAAACCGAAAGGTAAGCCCAAGGGCAAGCAAACCACTTTCAACAATGCACTGAAACCTAAGGGTCGTGTAGCCAAGGACTCTATCTGTCATCATTGTGGTGAGAAGGGTCACTGCAAAAGCTATCTTGCAGGAAAAAGGCTGGAAAAGTAGAAAGCAAATGTTGTTTCGGGCTCAGGTATTTATGTTGTAGATATTAATATGATTGATATCAATTTAAATACAACTACTTCTTGGGTATTTGATACCGGATGTGGTTCTCACATTTGTACTAATGTGCAGGGACTGCAAAGGAGTAGAGAGTTGGCAAAGGGTGAAGTGGAACTACGAGTTGGCAACGGAGCACGTGTTGCAGCCCTAGCTATAGGGACTTGTACTTTTACTTTGCCTTCAGGGCTTTTTTTGGGTTTAGAAAACTGTTTCTATGTACCTAGTTTAATTAAGAATATTATTTCAGTTTCTTGTTTGGACAAGAAAGGTTTTGAGATTTCGATCAAAAACCAACGATTGTCATTATTTCTGGATAATATGTTTTATGCAAGCGCCTCTTTGATTAATGGTTTATATGTTTTAGACCTTGATATGCCAATTTTAAATATAAATACCAAAAGGATAAAACTAATGATTCTAATCCGACATACCTCTGGCATTGTCGCTTAGGCCATATAAACGAAGACCGCATATCCAAACTCCATAAAGATGGGTTGTTGGAATCATTTGACTTCATGTCTTATGATCGATGTGAATCTTGTTTGTTGGGTAAGATGACAGCATCACCTTTCACTAAGCTAGGTGAGAGAGCCGATGCTTTATTAGGACTAATACATAGTGATGTATGTGGCCCTTTTAATATACATGCAAGGGGTGGTTACCTCTACTTCATTACCTTTATCGATGACTTCAGTGAGGTATGGATATGTGTTCTTGATGAAACACAAATCCGAAGCATTTGCTAAGTTTAAAGAGTTTAAACTAGAAGTAGAAAACCAACTTGGCAAGAGTATTAAGGTTCTTCGATCTGATCGAGGAGGAGAGTACTTGAGTCAAGAATTCTGTGACTATCTAAAAGATTGTGGAATCGTTTCACAACTTTCTCCTCCAGCTACTCCACAATGGAATGGTGTATCTGAAATGAGGAACATAACTTTATTATATATGGTTCGTTCTATGATGAGTCACACGAGCCTGCCCAATTCCTTTTGGGGACACGCACTAGAGACAGCAGCTTTAACACTTAACCGCGTTCCATCTAAATCAGTTGCAAAGACGCCATACGAGTTATGGACTGGGAAGCGTCCCAGTTTGTCTTTCCTCAAGATTTGAGGGTCGTGAAGCTTTTGTAAAACGCTCGACTTCCCGATAAGTCGGCTCCAAAATCTGAAAAGTTCATATTTGTAGGTTATCCTAAGGAAACTAAAGGATACTACTTTTATATCCCTAACGAGAACAAAGTGTTTGTTGCTCGCACGGGAGTCTTTCTAGGAAAAGAATTTGTTTCTACAAACACGAATGGGAGTAGCGTAGAACTTACTGAAGTTCCAGACTCTCAAACTAGCAGTAATGATGAGATGGAAATTGAACAGACTCCACAAGTTATTGTGCAGCAGGTGCCACAAACAGTTGTGCAGCCATCACCATTTCAAGAAACACAAGAATTGCGTAGGTCTGGTAGAGTTCGTCGTCCACCTCCAGAAAAATTTGGATTTTTCATAACAGAACATGGTGATGTTATGTTTGTGGATCACGATGAACCTTCAACCTACAAACAGGCAATTAATAGCCCAGATTTTGAGAAATGGCTTGAGGCCATGAGATCTGAAGAGGATATGTATATGACACAGCCAGAAGGTTTTGTCACTCCAGAGAATGCTGGAAAAGTATGTAAGCTTCAGAGATCCATTTATGGACTCAAGCAGGCTTCTCGAAGCTGGAACATCCGCTTTAATGATGCCGTCCGTGAGTTTGGCTTCATTAGAAATGAGGATGAGCCTTGTGTTTACAAGAAGGTTAGTGGGAGCTCAATCGTATTCCCGGTTTTTTTATGTAGATGACATACTACTCATTGGAAACGACATACAAACCTTAAAAGTCCGTCAAGGCTTGGTTGAGTACGTGTTTCTCTATGAAAGACTTAGGCGATGCCGACTATATTCACGGGAGTCAAGATCTATAGAGATAGATCCGGGAGACTCATTGGCCTAAGTCGAGTACATATATAGACAAGGTGCTAAAGCGGTTTAGCATGCAAGAGTCTAAGAAGGGCCTTTGTCCTATGGCACATGGGACTGCTCTGCATCGAACAAACGAGTGTTCTAAAACGCTCGCCGAATTAGAACGCATGAAAGAGATCCCTTTATGCTTACGCCATAGGATCCATCATGTACGCCATGATATGTACTCGCCCAGATGTCTCGTATGCCTTAAGCCTTATGAGCAGATACCAGTCTAATTACGGTGAACGTCATTGGATCTCAGTCAAGAATATCCTCAAGTACTTACGAAGGACTAAGGATACATTCTTGATTTATGGAGGGGCGGATGAGCTCGTTGTAAATGGTTACACGATGCTAATTTCCAAACCGAGCGAGAGATGATTTCGATCGCAATTTGGATATGTGTTTAACTTGAATGGAGGTGCTTGTGAGTGGCGCAGTTCAAAGCAATCGACCATCGCAGATTCTACGACAGAGGTCGAGTACATAGCAGCTTGTGAAGCAGCTAAGGAGGCAGTTTGGATCAGGAAATTTATTTCCGACCTCGATGTGGTTCCTAGTATTGCGAACCCAATAGACCTCTATTGTGACAACAATGGGGCTATTTCACAATCTAGGGAACCGAGATCTCACCAGAGGTCCAAACATGTACTACGGCGTTTTCACCTAATCCGCGAGATTATAGAAAGGGGTGATGTGCATATATGTAGAGTAGATTCGACAGACAATGTCGCCGATCCACTGACGAAGCCACTGTCGCAGCAGCAGCATGATCGTCACACTAGCTCCATGGGTATCCGATATCTGGAGGGGTGATCTTCAGAGACAGTCATTAGTATGCCCTAAAGACCATTTATTGTAATTTGGGTCTTTAGTGCAAGTGGGAGATTATTGTAATTGTACCGTATTTATGTAGTTTTCATTTTGATGAATAAAAAGGCATTAATTCCAGTATTATTCGTTATGTTTCTTCTTTCTTAACAACATAAATAAATAATATGTCCTTAGAATAGTATTCATAATTGTTATGATATACTATTCTGAAACATCCCTAGTCGAACATTATTATGGAATCTTCGAGGACAATAATAATGCGTAAGACTAGTATGTGTAGTGATTGATATAAGATATCGGATCGTCACATAGGTATATATGATTAGAGAATCATTATACTGGACAGACCCGACATGAGAAACACACCATGGGTTGTTATATAATAGTCAACGGTGATTCTCAAATTTTTGACTGGGTTGTATATGAGATCCTTCAACTTGAGGTCTCACAAGAGTTCTTGCATGGCTAGTGTTATGCTTTGATAATGTTAAACGCTATCCGTAACAGGTGAGCAATAAAGGCATTTATTGGGTATATCACGAATCTTGTTCGGGATGAGTGGGATGCAGAAAGGATTTGTCCCTCCTATATAGCAGGAGCAATATCTTGGGCCCCTTGATGGAGTCTGACTAATTCATGGCCATGAACAAATGAATCAGTATATGATATTGGTGTCATTTGATTAGTCTACTCACGAATCAAGAAACTAAAAGATTGGACAATACAAGTGTGACTTTTCCATGACTTGTGTTCAATCTAGATATCAAGGACAAAAGGATTTAACTACAAATGTCAAATGTTGTGATTATGATAAATCACCAGATATTTATGAATTGGGGGGTAATGATGCGTTGCTAGATACCTCTCATTACTCGTGATATATGATGTCACGGCCAACATCATAGATACCTCTTGGGTCGCACTCATAGATCAACTGGATTGGGCTTGTTGGAGTACATTTAATCTAAGGTGCGCCAATTCGATTGGGCCGGGCCGGGCCGGGATTGGGCCCTTAATCGGGTTGGGCCTGTTAGTAGTGCCCTAGGACCATTAGCACATGTTGTGCGTTTTATTATCTTTTGAGCATGTAATTGAATAGTTAATTTTGCTTATGATTATCAAATGTGTGATTTGATAGTAAAACTCATTAGCTTATGTAATTACTATTCTAGAAGTCCCTAGTTTTATGTAATGCTTAATTGCTATGAAATAAAACTAGTATGATTGTTGATTGATGATCTTGTTTTATCGATCATGTGTAATGGATACAAATCACATCATAGATGCAATATATAGGGATACATTGTATCGACGTGATCCAGTCGTAGAAGTAATACTTCATGGTCTTAAGTCATAAGTATTACTTCTCAATACTATTTTAGAATCCTTAGACCTTATGTCTTCATTGATTCTAGTATGAATGGAGCCACGCTTTTGACTCGAGTCGGACGTTACTTGTAACAGAGTAATCAATACGACCGAGATCGGATGTAGTGTCCTATCATAGCTTGAATGTGAGAGACATTGTAAGGAATTTGTCCCTCTCTATTATTAGAGAGAGATATCCATGGGCCCCTCGATAGGGAAAGACTGTTTAAATGCATGGTCGATGCTCAAATGTATTTGATAAAGTGGTTATCAAATGCTATTTGTCGAAACAATCTACCCTAGAGATCGAGCATAAATACAATTAAGCTTAATAAGGGTGACGACCACCATGCCTTATGCTTAATTAGGATATCGCGAGACAAAGGGATTAAATAGTGGATTGACAATAGGTTCCGTTGTAAATTCATTCACCTTGGGTAGTCACAATGTCCTCGCTAGGGGCCGCTTATGACTTATGAACTCACACTACTACTAAGTGTGTTTTCATTGCCATTGTGATATGAACCTGCTGTGGTCACACGCATAGACGAGCTAACAAGCTTTCATGTCCGCATTCAATGAATCTAGAATGTGTCTAGGTTCATTAGTATCCGACATTTGTTTTTCTCAAAATAATAAAGTGTTTAATATTCGAATTAGAGATAGGGACAGCTTTTGGTATTTAACTATAGCTGGGATTAAGTGGGAGTTGTTATCCGATAAAGACTCCCACCGCCGCCCAGAGTCTAGGGGACGTGGGAGTCGAGTCTCCCACGACCCGAGAGAAGTTGAGTAGACGTGGGAGTTGTTCTGGGAACAAACTCCCACACTCTATATAACATCTCTTAGCCGAAACCCAAGGTAATCAAGTCATTCAGCCGAAATACCAATACAAGAAAGGAAAAACGTTTTCTTTCTGCTTTTCTCTTTTCTCTCTAAATTCCCGAACTTCAGAAAGACGAAGAGCTAGCAATCACTGCTTGTTTCGTCGCGTGGATACCGGTAGAGGGAAATTCCGCAAAGGGAATTCCGTTGGTGAAAAAGAAAACTTCCAAGAAACGTCATCCTCCATTCAAGAAGTAGCTTCTTGAATCCGAAAAATTGAAAGTTTTTACCGCTGTTTTCGAATTGTTTCATATGAGCGGATCCTTCAGGGGAGGATCCATGGGTGTTTGGAACGAGTTTCCGCCCATGAATCCCTTCAGGGCCGACCAACCCATTTGGACCGACCTTATGGCTGGAAATAGAACCTTTTATTTCCCAGCTTTTATCTCTTAGTAAGGTGGTTGAAGTGGTGGAGAAAGTGGAGGAGTGGTTTCCTCCATGATCTCCCACTTTCCCCTTTCACTCTCCCCTCAAACCTTTGAATGACTAGGGAAAATACTGATTTTTCCTAACATTCTAAGTCAGTTTTTCCAGCTTTTGGAAGCTTAGAGAAGAGAGAAAAAGAGAGAACATTTAGTAAGAAAAAGAAAAGACAGCTTTCACATACTTGTTTTCGGGTTCAAGAATCTGATTCTTGAATGAAAGATGATGTTTCTTGGATACGTTGCTGCCACCAATGGATTTCCCTTTGCGGAATGTTCCTCTATCGGTATCCACGCGACGAAACGAACAGTTATTGCCAGCTCTTCGTTTTTCTGAGTTTTGGGAATTAGAGAGAAAAAGGAGAGGCAGAATAGAAAATCTGATTTTCTAGGTCTTTTGGTATTTCGGCTAAAAAGCATTAACCCCTAGGGTTTCTGCCAAGAGAAGTTTATATAGGGAGTGAGAAGTTGTTTCAAGCACAACTCCCACGTCCCTATCCACCTCTTTTGGCAGGTGGGAGTCCATTACTCCCACGTCCTCTAAACTTCTACCGGGTAGTGGGAGTCTTTATCGGCTAATAACTCCCACGTAATCCCGACTATACCGAAAATGCCCCTTATCTCTAATTCGAATAATAACGCTTTATTATTCTCGTAAAAAATGAATGTCATATACAATGAACCTAGACACATTCTAGATTCATCGAATGCAGGGGCATGAAGCTCGTTAGCTCGTCTATGCGTGTGACCCTCAGTAGGTTCATATCACAATGGCAATGAAAACACATTTAGTAGTAGTGTGAGTTCATAAATCACATGCTGGTCCCTAGCGAGGACATTGTTGTTGGAGTACATTTAATCTAAGGTGCGCCAATTCGATTAGCGGGCCGGGCCGTGATTGGATTGGGCCCTAAATCGGGTTGGGTCGACCAACCCATTTGGACCCGACCTTATGGCTGGAAATAGAACCTTTATTTCCCAGCTTTTATCTCTTAGTAAGGTGGTTGAAGTGGTGGAGAAAGTGGAGGAGTGGTTTCTCCATGATCTCCCACTTCCCTTTCACTCTCCCCTCAAACCTTTGAATGACTAGGGAAAATACTGATTTTTCCTAACATTCTAAGTCAGTTTTTCCAGCTTTTGGAAGCTTAGAGAAGAGAGAAAAAGAGAACATTTAGTAAGAAAAAGAAAAAGACGACTTTTCACATACTTGTTTTCTAGCTTAGGCTAATAGAAAAGAAGTAAGAAAACTGTTTCTTGTTCTTCTAAAAGTTCATACATACATACTCCATCTTGAAGAGTGTCTTCAAGACTCCTACAAGGTGTTGGCTAGCACCAAGAAGTAGAAGACCATCCCCGGAAGATCGAGTGGATCATTTGGGAGAGGCGGAGCTGCGTTGGTGGCGTTCGTTCGTGACACTCGAAACCGTTTCAGCTATCCTAGCACTTCTAAAGGTATAATACTATCCCATAGTCTTAGGTTCTTACTCGTGATAGATCCTATTAGAGGCGGGTCACTTTATTTCCGCATTGCACAAACTGTTTTGACCCGGTTATTCCTCTAACAGTGGTATCAGAGCCACTCACGAGTACCCTATAGACTTAATGTGCTATAGTATTCGAGTATGGATTTTGAATCTATGTTTCGCATGCCTTAGGATTTTTAGAAATGTTGTATATCATGTATGCCATATTTTTCATCATTTTGTATGTATGAGAATTGAGATTTTCCAGTTTTGAAGTCATTCAAAAGTTGGAAAAATCTCATTTGCTTTTGTGTTCGGATCAACCGAGAGGATGTTCGGTCGAGCCGAGTTGGTCTTGATCGACCGAAGTACCTATTTGGTCAACCGAGAAACTCTCTGTTTCTATTTCGGACGATAGGGAATTAAGTCGGCTCAACCGACTGGAAACCCGGTCGACCGAACCTGAGATATAATATGAAATGTTAATTTTACTGGTTGCTCGTTTTTCCATAAATTGTTATGTTAAATTGAGCATGATGCATAGTAGTCGCCTTTACCCTGTTGGTTTATTTTATAATACGATCTGCGTATCGTGACTATATTTTTCTATCAAAAGTTGTAATTCTCTTCTCATCAAATCCCCTCGAATGTAACTCGAGGTTTCCATAGAATTATGTAATTCTAGATTGAGACATAAGGTCTAAGGATTCTAAAATAGTATTGAGGAAGTAATACTTATGACTAAGGACCATGAAGTATTACTTCTCTAACGGATCACGTCCGATACAATATTGTTAGTAGTGCCCTAGGACCATTAGCATATGTTGTACGTTTTATAACTATTTGAGCATTTCATATGAATAGTTAATTTTGCTTATGAACATCAAATGCTTGATTTGATAGTAAAACTCATTTGCTTATGTAATTACTATTCTAGTTGTCCGTAATTTTATGTAATCTATTTTACAATGAAATAAAACTAGTATGATGTTTGATTGATGATTACGTTTTACTAATCATGTGTAATAAATACAAATGATATCATAGATGCAATATATAGGGATACATTGTATTGGACGTGATCCGTTAGAGAAGTAATACTTCATGGTCCTTAGTCATAAGTATTACTTCCTCAATACTATTTTAGAATCCTTAGACCTTATGTCTCCATTTGATTCTAGCATGAATGGAGCCACGTTTTGACTTTCGATCGTACGTTGCTTTTAATCGAGTAATCAATACGATCGATGATCGGATGTAGCGTCCCTATCATGGCTTGAATGTGAGAGGCATTGTAAGGGATTTGTCCCTCTCTTATTAGAGAGAGATATCCATGGGCCCCTCGATAGGGAAAGACTGTCTAAATGCATGGCCGTGCTCAAATGTATTTGATAAAGTGGTTATTAGATACTATTTGTTGGAACAGTCTACCTGGAGATCGAGCATAAATACAATTAAGCTTAATAAGGGTGACGACTACCATGCCTTATGCTTAATTAGGATATCTCGAGAAAAAGGGATTAAATAGTGGATTGATATTAGGTTCCGTTGTATATTCATTCACTTTGGGTAGTCACAATGTCCTGCTAGGGACCGCTTGTGATTTATGAACTCACACTACTACTAAGTGTGTTTTCATTGCCATTGTGATATGAACCTACAGGGTCACACGCAAAGACGAGCTAACGAGCTTCATGTCCAGATTCAATGAATCTAAAATGTGTCTAGGTTCATTGTATCTGACATTCACTTTTCTGAGAAAAATAAAGTGTTATTATTCGAATTAGAGATAAGGGGCATTTTCGGTATAGCTGGGATTACGTGGGAGTTATTATCCGATAAAGACTCCCACTACCAGCAGAAGTCTAGAGCACGTGGGATTATAGACTCCCACTGCCAGAAGAGATTTATAGAACGTGGGAGTTTAAGACTCCCACTGCTGAGAGAGGTGGAGGATGTGAGAGTTGGTTATGGGAACAAACTCTCACACCTTATATAATTATCTCTCAGCCGAAACCCTAGGCTATTTTTTTGCTTAAGCCGCAATTAACCAAAAACAGCCGAAATTAGATTTTGGATTCTGCCTATCCCTTTTCTCTCTAATTCCCGAAACTCAGAAATACGAAGAGCTAGCAATCGCTGTTCGTTTCGTCGCGTGGATACCGGTAGAGGGACATTCCGCAAAGGGAATTCCGTTGGTGGCAGCAACGCATCAAAGAAGAAGCATCTTCCATTCAAGAATCAGATTCTTGAACCCAAAACGTAAGTCTTTTTCTTGCTGTTTTTTATTAGTTTTGTAATCCTTCAGGGGAGGACTTATGGGTGTTTGGAACGAGTTTCCGCCCATGAATCCCTTCAAATATATCCCAATATATTGCATCTATGATATGATTTGTATTCATTACACATGATTAGTAAAACATAATCATCAATCAAACATCATACTAGTTTTATTTCATTGTAAAGTAGATTACATAAAACTAGGGACAACTAGAATAGTAATTACATAAGCAAATGAGTTTACTATCAAATCACACATTTGATGTTCATAAGCAAAATTAACTATTCAGATGAAATGCTCAAAAAGATATAAAACGTACAACATATGCTAATGGTCCTAGGGTACTACTAATATGTGAGGCCACCAATATTTCCTCTCGTGTGACTGAGTCTGGGCACATAAATTTTGGAAGGATATGTCCATTTCGAGCTTCTACATGTATGTCTTACCCGACGCCGACCAAAGGGCATGTGCACCCCTTCCGGGATGTGATGCCGTCTATGTAGAACAACTTCAGGGTGGGATGACTATTCCTCAAGATAAATCATTTCTTAAACTGGGATGACTGAGTATGGGCACGAAATTGCTACTCGTCCTTCGGCCAGGAGGATATGTCCATGGGGGAAGAAGGTGCTGATTAAGGGGCGGACATTGCTGTAGAGAGAATTGATGGGCGTTCCGCCGACCAAATCCTTTCTCTAGAACTTCAGAGAGTTCGAGAGGTACGGTCTCTTTACCACTATTTATATTTATCTTGTAGGTAATTTTTTTTGTGTTGAACTCCCCTATTCTTTTTCATAAGTAGAGCGTGCCTTGAATGCTGCCACTCTGCTCTTGTTCGAGTCTCCTAACGAATTTCAACAGCTTGCGACAGAGGTGGATAGGATGCAGAAGGAGAATGAACTCTTGGTATCTGAGGCGACCACTTACAATCTTTAGCTGGCCAAGCTTCAACCTGACTTTGCGAAGGCCTAACAAAAATAGAGTGGCCTCGAGGAGGAAGCTCGTGTTTCGCATGATGTTGTTCTGCTGGCTGAGGATAAAGCTCAGGTTCTGGAGATGTCCATGGAGGGCCAGATGAAGGAGATGGATAGGATACTAGAGAATGTTGTTCATGGCTGGACTGATACAACCATGGGTACGAAAAAGGTTGTTGCCGTGAAGAGGACGGTGAAACGTTGGAGAGATGAAAAGGCCAAGCTTCGTTGAAGGTTAGGTATTTTTCTGCCCGAACCTCAGAAGATTAGGATTTGTTTACGATAGGGTGATACCCTGAGCCAATAATGTTGGCATGTGGCCGTAAAAGTAATTATTAAATAGTGTCGCACGCGAGGACTGATTTTATTAGACACGTATGTTGGCATGTGGCCGTAAAAGTAAAATATGAGAAATCTAGGGAAAGAAACATTTTAGGTGCTTCACGTTCAAAGTCTTTGCTACAGTGTTCTTTTCCGTAACTTGTAGTTTGAAGCTACCATTCCCGAAGACTTTGGAGATTAAGTAAGGACCTTCCAAATTGGAATCTAACTTTCTGTTGAGGTCATGTCAGCTTATTTTGTTATTCCTTTGGAGATTAAGTAAGGACCTTCCCAATTGGAATCTAACTTTTTGTTGAGGACAATATCTTCTTCTTATAGGGTGGAAGGTTTTACCCAAGAGTTATGATATCTGGCTATTGTCCTCTTGTATTCTTGTTCTTTCCGCTCAGCCTTGTCCCTTAGGTCGTCCAGGATGACCAAATTCTCCTGCATCATGCGTTTATTCCCTTCGGGGCCAATGGTGAGTGCTCGTTATGTATTTTCTAAGACTTCGATCGGAATCTTGGCTTCTATACTGATGCACATGCAGATAAGGGCTCTCTCCCGTAGCACATTAACCATAATACGTTGGGGAGTTCTTTGAACCAAGACCCCGCCTTCTTTTGTACGTAAGCCTTAAAAGATAGTTCAGTTCGTTTCTTCTTCCAAACCATTGCATTCCGGGTAGGTTATAGAGGCAAACATGTACCCTATTCTTAGTTCCGAACAAAAGTCTTTGAATTCCTTACAGACTAATTTCCTTCTGTTGTCTAAAATCACTAGTATCCCGAATCGGTATATCACGTTGTTCATATATAATTCTTTGACTTTTTAGGTGGTTAGGTTGTTTAGTACCTTAACCTCAACCTATTTGATGAAGTAATCGATTGCGACTATGAGGTGATTTCACCCTCCTACGGCTTTTGTGAAAGGGCTCACAATGTCCATCCTTCATATTGCAAAAAGGATATGCTCCCCTAATATGTGATATTCTTCCCGGGGAACATGATGTATATCACCGTGAAGTTAGCATTTTTTACATATTCGTACCAACTCTAGCGCATCATCTCTCATGGTTGGCCAGAAGTATCAATTTACATAAATTTTCTTATCAAGGCATTGATGAAGATGTGGGCTACGCATATTCCTTCATGTACCTCGTGCAACACGTAATTTTCGTCCTCGTGTTCTACACATTTGAGCAGCAGCCATTACCCCATCGTCATGTATGATTACATGTTTGGCCGCATTGGTTTGAACGTGGCAGGACTCTTTTGTATCCTCATGTGACTTTCCATGTAGGATATAGTCTTTAATTGGTGTCATCCAACTGGTGGTTTCCTCAATGCACATGGCATCCTGCTCGATGCTCTTTCTTTCTAGGGGCTCTTTCCAGACTCTTTCCAGGAGAATCTTTTACCTTTAGGGTTCTCTAGCAAGACCCCTTTCCCTTTGTTTGCTCCTGTCGATCCGTCGACTGTGAGCGTCAAACATGTTGCCCAATTAGGCTTTGGTGTTGTTTCAGTATTAAGAGAGATCGAGATGGAGCATTCAACTACGAAATTAGCCAATACTTGTGCTTTTTGTGCTTTTCGTTGCCGAAAACGAAGTTGGTTTTCGCTGAGTTATTTGAGCATGCGCTCTGAGACATCTGGTTTGTGTATAACTTTCCAGAGCGGTGAACCAGTTAGTACACAAATGGTGTGTACCTGGAAGTATAGCTTGAGGTTTCCAACAGTCTTTATAATAGCCAGAATGTGCTACTTGAGAGCACTGTATCTGATTTCGGGCCCATTTAGGACGTGGCTCGTATAATACACAGGCTTCATGATGTTCCTTCTTTCCGCACAAAGAGCCGAACTAATCACCAAGTCTGTGACCGTTAAGTATAAATACAGATCTTCCCTCGCCTTTGTACTCACCAGCATCGGAGGTCGGCTGAGATATTCCTTTAATTCCAGCCAGGCCTTATCGCATTCTGCAATCCATTCGAATCCGTTGGATTTCCTTAGTATTTGGTAGAAATGAAGGCCACGCTCCTGTCTCAGGCTAAAAATTGACCTAACGTTGTCAATTGTTCAATTAATTTTTGGCTGTCCTTGACGCTGGAAGGTTGTCGCATAACCTGTGTATTTTATCCGGGTTGACCTCTATTACCCTCTGGGAAACCAGGAATCCTGAGCATTTGCTCGAGAAGACCCCGAGTGTGCACTTCTTAGGGTTGAGTTTCATCCTTATCCTCCAGATTGTGGAGAATGTTTCCTTCATATCCTCTGGCAAGGAATCTAGGGTTTTGGATTTTATGATGAGGTCGTCTACATAAACCTCCATGTTCCGGCCAATTTGATTCGCGAAACTGTGTGCTGACCATTTCTTGGAAATCTGCCCTGATGTTTTTCAACCCTAAGGGCATTCTCGTGTAACAGAATATACTGTCATTCGTGACGAACGATGTTTTGGGCATGTCAGCTTCCGCCATGGGGATCTGGTCACAACCCTTGTATCCGTCGAGGGAACAAGATGTGGGGTGTCACGCCACTATGTCTACCAACCGGTCTATCCGTGGTAACGTGTACAGCTTTTTCGGAATGGAGTCATTTAGATCCTTGAAATCAACGCAATACTCCATGAATCGTCTGACTTTCGGACCACCACGTGGTTGGACAACCACTCCGAGAAGTTTATCTTTTTATTTTCACCTTGAGTAGGTCCCGAACTTGTCAAAAAGGCCGTGGCCCAGTGGGGCAAGCCTTGACCTGTGACCAAGAGGTCTTAGGTTCGACACCCGCCTCCTACGTGAGGGAATAAAATTCCCTAGGAGAGAATTAAAAGGTGCTAACAAAAAAAAAAAAAAAAAAAAAAAAGGTCCCGAACCTCTGTTTGAATTTCGACTTGCTTCTTGCCACCAAAGGAATGTTTGCTTTCAAATGTGGGTTGTGCCGTGCTGGGGCACTCCCATGTTTTGTTCTGCAATGGCTCGGGATATGTTCCCCAGGTTAGTGAAGCCAAACATGAATACGTCATTGTTATCCCGAAGAACCTGTGCTACTTGGGAAAATATATGCGGAGGTAGTGTGGCCCCTACCTGGACCGTTTTTTCGGGGTCCGTAGTATCTATCGGAATTGGAACAGATTTACCCATAGGTTCGATTGGCGGTAGTTTACCCTCTTCTTCGGGATCTTTGTCCTCTTCCACATATTGGACGTCATTGTTCTGGAAATCCCACGAGTCATTTTTCTTGCCGTGAATAATTACATGCTCACCGTCTCTTAGGTGGATTTTTGGGACTAATGTGTAGGTGGAGATATTAGCACTCCACGTGTTGAGCCCCAGACTGCCAATTATGGCGTTGTATTGGGAGAATGCTTCGACGATGTAAAAGACCATGCTTTCGTGGTAGTACTCATCTCCTTCGATTGTGACGGGAAAACAGATAAACCTCATAGCCCGAGTGGTTCGTCTTGCGAATCCTGTGATGGGCTGTGCATAAGGTGTCACTCGTGACTTGGGAATTCCATTCTAGTTGAAGGCAGCTTTAAATATGATATTGATCGAACTGCCGATATCCACCAATACGCGGCGGACCTAGCATGAGCCAAAACTTAGTTCAATGACGTGAGGCTCCTCATTATTCAGTGATTGTTTGGCATGTTTGAATGTGACATGATTTTTGATGCGGTGTAGTTGAAGGATCTATAACGTGGATTGTCTTGAGTACAACCACGGTGGGCGTCAAATGATGCGTACCGGACAAACGATATCCGATACTTCGATCCCGTCCTCTAAGCAAGCCAACGAGTCTTGACAAGAGAGAGATTAACCTGTAAGACAAAACACAGTCAAAGGGTGGTGTGACTGTTCCCAACCACTCTTCGATGCTAAAGTTAGTTTTTTTTTAGAGAAAATAGACACAGAGTTGAGAGCTCAATGTTTAGATGGCAAGTAATCTTAATTAATCAAAGTAGTAATTGATACATGATATTTATAGTAGATAAATCCAATGAGTATAATAGTCACCTATTAGAAGTACACTTACTATATAAGTGTTATAGTCGGATAAGGTTACGGGAAACGCAGTCCATGAGGAGTCAAACTTTATGGTTGTTGACATAATACAGACATGTCTAATTTGCACATGTCAATTATCAAACCCCGGGACCAATTAGTAGATCTTGGGCCGAAACCCACCAGTGAGCATTTTCATTTATAATTGAATAACTAAAATAAAAGTCAAAAGAAAAGATCTAATGTGTACTATTTTTTAAAAAAATTTGTTGACATTTAAAATAGAGAGAAAAATAAAAAGAAATCTAATAATGAGTGAGTGCCTATTCTCATGGAGGGAAGCTTTGATCCATGAGATGTTTACCATATAAGAAACTGAGGAAAATCTTAAAATTCCTCTGACTGACTCATTTCCACCAGATCGAAGGGTTTGGATAGGCATTAAGAATAGTAAATGATCAAAATAAGGGAACAAAATTGTCATGTCCCCCCTCCTCGGTACATACATCAAAATTCTGGGACTCCGTATAGAGTTTAGAAGTACCACAAAAGCTCAAGGTGTTCTTATGGAGAGTCATTTTAAATATATATCGCTAGTCCGCAAAAAACTTTCATATAGGTTGAAAAGTTTCAGCCTAGAATGCTCTTTATGTGGCCTAGAAAAACTTTCTGCTATAAAGAGTGGAACTCGTTGCATATTCCAATGCTATCAGGATGAAGAAAGGGGAAAACATTTTAAATTTGCAATTTTTATCTCAATAAAATATGAGTTAATCACTATTTATACCCCTCATTTATGTTTCAAAAGAAAGTTAAGATCCTTGACTATTTAGGTGCCATAAATGCCCACAACAATTTGCGGCGCTAAAAATACCAAAACTGGGCGGAATCTGACGGCCCGCGGTGGCGCACCACACGTGTGGCCCACATGCACAAAATTCCAGGGCAAATTTCGAAATTTGCAGACCCAACTAAAACCCGGCCCAACCAAGTTTCCCAACATCCTCCTTCAAGAGGCACTTCATCAAATTGAATCGACAACCCGTAATCTATCAAGCTTTGATTTTTTCTTTCCCAAACTAAAATTTCTAAAAAAAAACACATCAGGCAACCCTAAGTAGAGATATTAACCCTAGGTCGTCCCCCTTTTTGGAATTAACCCTTACATAAGAATTTTCTATTTATTCTGTGAACATTCGTCTGGGGGCCTTATAAATTTATGATTCTCTTCCTGTAGGATTTTATAAACCTGTATAATTTGCAAAAGATTTCGAGCAACAACACCACCAAAGATTGTTGCTAGCTACAAAAAAATATTGTTATTTTCTTGCTTTTTCATAGTTGGTTATATTATTACACTTAAGTTGAAGGAGATAACCTTAATCTTTATATCATGTTCATTTTTCTGGAATCATGTATCTGGAGAACTCCTATAAAAATTATGAGAAATGCAGTGAAATTTTGAACTATTTCCCCTAAAATTTCGCGCATGTTTGCCGCACGTGTGCGCGACAGCGAGTCGTCGGATTCCACCCAGTTTGTATACTTTTAGCACCACGTAAATTGTTGTGCGCATTTATGACACCCAAAATAGTCAAGGGTCATAACTTGCTTTTGAAACATACCTGATGGGGGATAAATGGTGATTAACTCAAATATTTTTTAAAGTACTATCTATAATGGGCTACAACAATTCTAGCCCAAATTTTATTTAATTCAATTTTAACTTCAATAGTTATGGTAGTTTTAGATTTATTTTCTTTTGGCAGTACGTTGATGAATCACTATCATTGGTCCCTGTTCAACGTATCCACTAACACTCACATAATAAAGATGAGAGATATACTAATTGGCTAAAGGTAAGTCATCCACTTAACTCGGGAGTTATTATGTAGTGTTATTTGCTTAACAGAATGTGCCCATATTCTATTGATCGATCATAAACTTTATTATTATAGTGTATCAAATTTCAATAGTTTATACCTTACTATGGGCATTCCGATCCAACCACATAGACTATAATTGATGTATCTGGGCAATGTGTCATTATGCACTATTAATAAATAATGGATGATGGGAAGATTAAATATTTTCAGTCAAATAAAAACTATATTCATTCAGTTATTAGAATAATAAATATTTTTTGGTATAAGTCCTAACATTTTTGCACTTGCACAAAAAACTAGTCTAGCCCATGACTCCCATCTCCTATAGCTTCCATATTTCTTCGAAAGACCTTCTCTTCTAAAGGTTTGGTTAATGGATCTTCCAGGTTCTGTTCGGTAGGAATCTGCTCAGCCACTATCTCTTGCCTCTGAATAAAGTCCCGTTTTATTTTGTATTTCCTCTTAATGTGCTTACTCCTCTTATGGATTCTAATTTTTTTACATTGTGACACAACACTTGAATTGTCACAAAACAATGAAAGTGGCTTATCTGTATTTTCAGGGACGATTCTACCCCTTTTTCCCCCTCCTCCCCCCCCCCCCCCGAGATTTTTAAAAATACTACTAGACATAGTAATATACAGTAATTTTTATATGTAGTTAGGAATTTTT
Source organism: Vinca minor (assembly GCA_026122235.1). Lineage (NCBI taxonomy): Eukaryota > Viridiplantae > Streptophyta > Magnoliopsida > Gentianales > Apocynaceae > Vinca > Vinca minor. Next base: position 1,717,606 of record JAOCZM010000210.1, on the reverse strand, counting down.
TTATCAAGTTCACCATGCAATATTTTTTTTGCAGTTTTTATAGGTAGGTCGGCATACTGTTGCAGTTTTTCGCCCCCCAAAATACAATTCCTGGCTTTGTCCCTGTGTATTTTGCACAAACTCAACTTTTGTAAAGAAGTCCCTTAGCAAAATAGCCTCTTTCGACGCTTCCAAAGTTGTGACATACTCTGGTTCCCTAGTAGAACCAATAATACAAGATTGCTTGACATTGCTCCATAAAATTGTCCCTCAAGAAAGTGTGAAAACATATCCCTCTAGTGGATTATTTTCGTCACTATCACCTTGAAAATCTGAGTCTGTGTATCCTATAGGAATACAATCATTGGGCATATAGAATCATCAATAGTTGCTTGCTTTGAACTCCTGCATCTCACATCACCTCCATTTAGGAAAAATACATAACCAAATTGCGATCGAAAGTCATCTCTATCAGTTTGGAAGCTGGCATCAGTGTAACCATTTACAATGAGTTATTCCTCACCTCCAAAGATCAATAATGTATCCTTATACTTCGCAAGTACGTAAGTATATTCTTGGCATATATCCAGTGATACTCACCATAAGTAGACTGATATCTGCTTGTTATTCTCAGAGCATACGAGACATCAAGGCGAGTACACAACTTGTCATAGGTGATAGACCCAATTGCAGAAGCATATTGAATATCTTTTATGAGTTATTTCTCTTCAAGTGTCTTAGAACATTGTTGGTTTGAAAGAACAGTTTCATGTGTAATAGCACAAAGTCCTTTCTTAGACTCTTATATGCTAAACCGTTTTAGAACGTTGTCTATATATATACTCTAACGCAAGGAGTCTTCTGGATCTATCTCTATATATTTTGACACCTAATATATATCTTGCTTCACCTAAGTCTTTCATAGAAAAACATTGCCCCAACCAAATCTTTCTAGATTGTAAAGTTGGAATGTCATTCCCCATGAGCAGTATGTCATCTACATACAATTCCAGGAATACAATTGAGTTTCCACTAACCTTTTTTTTAAACACAAGGTTCATCTTCGTTTCTAGTGTAAACATAACTCTTGCACGATTCATTAAAACATTTATTCCAGCTTCTAGAAGCTTGCTTTAGTCCATGAATAGACCGTTTTAGCTTGCATACTTTTCCAGCATTTTTCGGGAGTGACAAAACCGTCAAGTTATGTAATGTACACATCATCTTCAAAATTTTCGTTATGAAAATTTGTTTTGACATCCATTTGTTAGATTTCATAATCATAGAATGCAGTTATTACAAGCAAGATCTGAATGGATTTCAACGTCACTATTGGGAAAAATGTTTCATAATAGTCAGTACCATGAATTTGTTTGAAACCTTTCGCGACCAATCCCCTTGGTAGGTTTGTATGTTCCAATACATGTCTGCTTTAATCATAAAGCCCCATTTGCACCCTATGTGAGTTACCCCTTTAGGTGGATCAACCAAGATCCATACTTGGTTAGTCTACATGGAATCCATTACAAACATCATGGCCTCAAGCCATTTCTCAGAATCTGGATTAGTAATTTCTTTTTCATAGGCTGTAGGCTCATCATGATCCACAAACAAAACATCACCATGTTCTGTTACGAGAAATCAAAATTTCTCCGGTGATCGGTGAGTTCTACTAGACCGTCATACTTCTTGTGTTTCTTGAACTGGCTCTTCTTACACAACTATTTGTGGAGCTTGTTGAAGTTCCATCTGAACATCAGTGCTAGTTTGAGAGTTTTAAACTTCTATAAGTTCTACTTGACTCCCACTTGTCTTTCTGAAAATGAACTTTTTTTTATAGAAAGACTCATGTTCGAGAAACAAACAATTTGTTCCCATTAGGGATATATAAGTAGTACCCTTTAGTTTCCTTAGGATACCCAACAAATTAGCACTTGATTAATTTAAGACTTAGCTTATCAGAAGATCTCATATGTTGTTCTTTTAACTAATTTTGATGGAACACAGTTTAGTGTTAAAGCTGATGTTTCTAATGATTGTTCCAACAAAAAAAAATAGGTAGGCTCCCATGACTCATATAATAGTGTTCGATTTCTATTTTCGGATACTCCATTCCATTGTGGTGTAGCGGGAGAGAGAGTTGTGAAACAATTCCACAATTCATAAGATAGTCATGAAAACCTTGACTTAAGTATTCCCCACATCGATCAAATCGAAGAATTTTGATATTCTTGCCAAGCTGGGTTTCTACTTCATTCTTAAACTCTTTGAACTTGTCAAAAGCTTCAGATTTGTGTTTCATGAGATACACATATCTATATCTACTGAAATCATGAGTAAATGTAATGAAGTATAGATATCAAACCTCTAGCATGTATATTAAATAGATCACATACATCACTATGTATATGTCCCAAAATATCATTTGCTCTTTCTTCAATTCTAGTAAAAGGAGATGCAATCATCTTACCCATTAAACAATGTTCACATGTGTCAAATGATTCCAATAATCCATCTTTATGGAGTTTGAAAATGCGTTTCTCATTTATATGGTTTAAGCGACAATTCCTGAGATATATAGGATTTGAATCATTATTCTTAATCCTTTTATCATTTGTGTTATAGATATGTGTTCTAACACATATAGAATATTGATCAAATTTGCATTACCATAAAAGATATTATTCAAATAAAACGACAATCGTTGATTTTTAATATTAATATCAAAACCTTTCTTGTATAAACTAGATATTGAAATAATATTTTTCGTTAAAGTATTTACATATAGACAGTTCTCTAAATCTTGGACAACCCCAGAAGGCAAAGTAATACAATAAGCCACAAGAGCTGAGGCAACAACACGTGCTCCATTGTCCACTCGTAGGTCCACATCGCATTTTGTCAATTCTCTACTATTTGAAGTTCCTGCACATTCATACGAAATGTGAGAACCAAAACTGGTACTCAATACCCAAAAAGAAGTAGTTGTAGACAAATGGACATCTATAACAAAAATACTTGAGCAGTAAGCAACATTTGCTCATTTCTCCTACCTCTTCGCTGTAAGATAACTATTACAGTTTCTTCTCCAATGTTCTTCCTTACCACAATGGTGACAAATACTATATTTTGCCACCACGTCTTTGACTTTCAATGCTTTGATGAACTGGTTAAGTTTTCCCTTAGGTTTACCGTTAGGCTTACCTTTAGGTTTAACATAACCTTTCCCTTTGCCTTTCTAGACCATCAAAATGTTCTTGGACTTTTTTTATTTTTTTCCCAGCTGTTATTAGCAAATTCAACAATTTAGGAAGAGGCTTATCTATCTCATTCATATTGTAGTTTAGTACAAATTGACTATAAGATTCATACAACGATTGCCGAGTCAAGTAAGTAGACAACTCTTGACTGAGAGAGAAGCCCATTTTGCTAAGATTTTCAATATACTCTATCATCTTCAGAACGTGAGTTCTAACCGAACTTTCCTCTACCATATTGCATTGAAATGGAGATTTTGAAACATCAAATCTCTCCTGGCGTGTTTGAGATGATCAATCATGTCTAATGCATCCATTTCCTCATATTGCTTATGAAGCTCAAAGGTCATGATCACAAGTATAAGACTTGATACATCTAATGAATCATCTATATGCTTTCGGTAAACATTCCTTTTAGCGATTGAAGCCCAGTGGCTGGTGGGTCAGGAATTGACTGTTTGAGAATGTATAATTTTTTTCTCATGTTTGAGGATAATCCTCAAATTCATGTACAAGTCGAGGAAGTTTCCTCCCTCTAGTTTGTCCTTCTCAGGGACCAATTACAATGACAATTGATTTGATGCAACAATAGTATTTGCCATATTATCTACAATAAAATATGCAAAGTTTAAGTATTATGTTTAAATTTATTAACAGGCATTTAATTAATGACTCTCCCACTATTTTCTTCAAATGAACAACCCTCAATATTCATTCGGAAATTTCAAAACTTTCTAGTAGGCCAAGATCCATATTTCACCTCATTCAAAGTTAGCTTTGGATATCGCCTGAGATATGGTTATTTAGGTAGGCAATATTTTCCAATTACATCACTTATGTAACTCTTGAATAGTTGAGGGAATAACATATTATTCTAGTAATAATAATGTACATTCTTAACTAGTTTTCCTCTAGATCCTCAATCTTATTGAGATAATCAAGTTAAGTATAACCCAAGATTTTAGCCTGCGGATATCAAAATTATCCTCCGCGCCTCACTCAAATAGACATGTGCACACTGCTTTGGCTAGTCTCACACATTTGTCGATCTAGGCCTTGACAAGGGCCAAATCATGGAAGGCATCAACTTAATATTTTAGATTGAGGATTTTATGTATATATGATCTCACCAAACTAAGTATAACAGTTTATATATGTATCAACATGCATCTCATACATCATATACATAAATTAAACATGGCATAGTAATAACTCAGCCAAAGTAGATTCTTCCAAGTCAATGGCAAAATCCTAGGTCAATCTAAGGTGAAGAAAATTAAATCTACACATAGATCTTCCTCGTGATTGCCTCCCTTATGCTCCATGTCTTCTATACTATTCCTATACTATAATTACATAGATAGAGAAGAATCCTCAAGTTAGATGCGAGGAGAATATTACAAACAAAATAACTAAAAAAGTCACGACAAGAATTAGGACTCTACAACTAGTAGATAACTAACCACTTAAACATTATCTAAACACATGGACAACATGTCCTTTATTATAGCTACACTAAGAGATAATGCGGCTATACACGTCTAATTAAATAATAAATAAAGATGAAAACTAATTAAAGTCTAGAATAGACTTTAATTTACAAGATTACTAAAATGCCCTTCTTAGCCACTTTGTTTGATTGGGCCGAATTGTAGACTTTGTAAACTTAAGAGGTTAACTTGTACTTCATCTTCAAGTTGTAACTTAGGTTCCTCTTTGACTTTTATCTCTCGGATCAATGATGCAATTAGTTGGTTCACATTCCTTGTCCTTAGTCGTGTCATTGGTCCTTGTAGCTTGGTTAAGGGATCCTTTGAGTAGGGCAACCCCTTGGATGGTCCCTCATCATCCCCACACCTTGAAAAGCATGATTCGTCCTCGAATCATCATCATCATTATCACCATCATCAACATAATCTGAATCGAAAGCAAAAGGGGACAAGTCAGAAACATTAAACATACAATGTACACCATACTCACCTTTCTATCTTGTATGTATTATCATTGATCTTAGCAACAACTTGAAAAGGATCATCGCCTCTTGGATGAAATTTACTATTTCTTTCATTAGGAAATCGGTCATTTCTAAGTTGTAACCAAACCCAATCACCAACATCAAAGAATATTCTCTTGCGGCCTTTGTTGACATATTTGGCAATTTGCTCATTCCTCTTTGCAATGTTCTCGGCTACTTGTTGATGCATCCTTTGTATATAATCTGCCATAGAGTCACCTTTTACATTATAATAATCATCAACAGGTAAATGATTTAGATCCAAAGAGGTTAAAACCATAAACAACTTCAAAAGGAGAATTATTTGTAGTAAAATGCAAAGTCATATTGTAAGAAAATTCAGCAATAGGTAAACAATCTTCCCACCTTTTCAAGTTCTTTTGAATTAGAGCTCTAAGCAATACCCCTAAAGTCTTATTTGTTACCTCGACCTGGCCATCCGTTTGTGGGTGACTTGATGTAGAGAACAACAATTTAGTCCCCAACTTATTCCATAAGTCATCCAAAGGTAACTTAAGAACTTTACATCCCTATAACTCACATTCGTCTTCGGAACTCCACGAAGACGAACTACTTATTTGAAAAACAAATCAACAACATGACTTACATCACTTGTCTTTCTGCAAGGAATAAAATGAGCCATCTTTGAAAAACGATCAACAACAACCATTATACTATCCATACCTCTTTGAGATCTCGAAATCCAAGAATAAAGTCCATAGATATGTCAATCCAAGGTGACGATGGAATAGGTAAAGGTAATAGATTGTGCATTTCATCTTCTTCTATTCGAGAAATCTTCAAACCTATAAAAATATTTTTGACCCGAGAGCTCACAAGAATTATATAAATTTGAAAATTCATTATCTTCCTTATACAATGCTTTAAGATGTTCAAACCCAAGTAATTTAGCATGCATAACGGAAAGTAAAGTATACCTTCGAGAAAGAGCATCGACTACAATGTTTTCCTTACCTTTCTTGTATTTGATAATGTAAGGACGGGTATCAATGAAGGAAACCCATTTAGCATGTCTCTTGTTCAAGTTACTTTGCCCCTTTAGATACTTGATGGATTCATGGTCCGTATGTATCACAAACTCTTTTGCGATCAAGTAGTGTTGTCATGTCTCCAAAGCTCTAACAATGGCATATAACTCTTTATCATATGTAGGATAGTTAAGTGAAGCACCACTTAATTTCTCACTAAAATATGTTAAAGGTTTGCCTTGTTGTTGCAAAACAGCCCCAATACCTATCCCTGATGCATCACATTCAACTTCAAAAGTTAAATCAAAGTTAGGTAAAGATAAAATAGGGGAAGATGTAAGTAATTACTTTAGCTTATCCCAAAAGAATGGGACATCTTTCCTCACTACTTCATTTAATGGGGCAGCAATCGTGCTAAAATCACGAACAAAACGCCTATAAAAGTTTGTCAACCCATAGAATGAACGAACTTGACTTGTACTAGTTGTCTCGGCCATTCCACAATTGCTTGAATGTTTTCCAGATCAACCTTAATACCTTGAGAACTAACAATGTATCCAAGAAAGTTAATAGAATTTGTGCAAAAAACACACTTTTCAAGTTTAGAATACAAAGTATGCACCCTTAATAGTAAAAATAGCCTTAAGATGCTCAATACGATCCTCTAGGTTTTTACTATAAACAAGTATATCATAAAAATAAACTACAACAAATTTTCCAAAACAATGCCGAAATATGTAGTTCATTAATCTCATGAAAGTACTAGGTGCATTTGTAAGGCCAAAAAGCACAACAATCCTTTCATATAAACCACATTTAGTCTTAAAAGCGGTTTTCCATTCATCACCTTTTTTCATTCTAATTTGGTGATATCCTTGAGTTAAATAGATTTTAGAAAAGATTAAAGTACCACTTAACTCATCAAGCATATCATCTAAGCGGGTATCAGATGTCTATACATTTAATAGTTATCTTATTAATATCGCGACAATCTGTACATAATCTAAAAGCCCTTTCTTTCTTTGGTACTAAAATTACCGGACTCGCACAAGGACTTAAAAGATTCTCTTACTTGCTCCTTCTCAAGAAGTAAATCAACTTGCCTTTGGATTTCTCGAGTTTCATTCGGATTTGCTCTATAAGCCGCACGGTTTGGAAGGCTAGATCCTAGGATGAAGTCGATTTGATGCTCAATTCCTCTAATTGGAGGCAAACCTTTTTGACAAGTCCTTAGGGAACACATCCTTGAATTCTTGCAAAATATTAACAGCAAGACTATGTACAGAAGAAGAAGTTAGATCAAAAGAAAAAGTGTTAGTAGAAAGGGACCTTTCGTCTCCTTTGAAAACTAACAAAACAATTACTTGTTTTGTTCGAATTACCCTATCTACCTTTCCCGGATTAATAAACAAACACTCTCTTCTCACTTTTAGAGCACTTGCCTTTTGTCTCACACTAGGCTCGGCTTTTTCTTTGATTTTTACCTCATGGGTAGGATCACTCTTCTTTTTAAACTCACACTTTTTTTTCTCTCTCAATCTTTTCTCTCTATTCTCGACCATTTGTTTATGTACCTCACAAGCTTGACTAGGTGTTAAATGATTTAAATTATAACGAATATTATCCATAGCAACTTGGTACACGTTCTTTCTCCCAATATGATCCGCACATCTATCATATTACCATGGCCTTCCCAAAATAATGTGACTTGCGGTCATTGGAACCACATCACATAGAACCTTATCCTTGAATCTTCCAATTCCAAACTCAATATCCACTTGCTTATCCACTTTGATTTCACCATTATTGTTTAAACAAGAGAGTTTAATGGAAAATCAAGTTCGGTAACCATATCATAAGAACAAACGTCAGTGCAACTCCCATTATCAATAATTAATAAACAAAGCTTGCCTTTAACGATGCACTTAGCATGGAATAGGTTGCTTCTTTGTTGATGAACATCATCTAATGGTTGTGAATGAAGAAGCTTCATCGTAACCAAAAGTTGATTTCCATGTTCCTGAAGTTCTTCGAAGGCCTCGGTTTTCTTCTCCAAATCAGCCCCCTTGGTTTCCTCATCACTACTAACCTACGTTCCATCATCCAACATGATCATAGTACTCTTATTTGGGCAGTCCCTAGCAATGTGCCCTTTGCCTCTACATTTAAAACATTCTCTAGCAAGAATAGGAGTAGAATTTACCCTCGAATTTGATGAATTGGTTGTGATTGATGACTTGGCTGTCCCTGTTGAAGCCGTGGCTGATTTTGTCACACTTTGCACCTATTTTCCCTTATTTTGTCTCGACAAAACAGTAGCAAAAGTTTGAGGCTGATTCGGCTTTTTCCAAGATTGGAAATTTTCCAAGTTAGTCCTTGAACTCTTTTCTTATTGCTGCCTTTCGATTTTCTCTGCATAGTACAATATAGAGGTAATATTATCAAGATTAGCACGTTCTACCTTTGATCTAATTTTGTCATTTAGACCAGCCAAGAACCGCGCCATTGTTGCCTCATCACCCTCTTGAATGTCGGCTCTTAGCATTGCAATTTCCATTTCTTTGTAGTACTCATCAACCGAATTGTTTCCTTACTACAATCTTTGTAAGAGGTTGTAAAGTTCTCTTATATAATTTTGGGGAGCAAAACGACGCTTAATCACCGATTTCATCTCATCCCAAGTATCAACTTGTCTTTGACCAACCCTTCTTGTTTCGGTTTCTTTATCCCACCATATGGATGCATAATCACAAAACTCCATGGCTGCCAATTTGACTTCCTTTTCCTTGGAATAATTGTGCACGGCAAAAACATGGTTAACTTTACGAATCCAATCTAAAAATAATTCGGGATCGTTTGTACCTTGGAAAGATGAAATCTTGGTCTTGATTGCACCAATATTATTATCAAACCTTTGATCACCTCTTCTTGACTCAAAAAATTGATTGTTGATCACCCTAGACGGTTGCCTACCTTGCGGCCTCATTGGTGTTAACATCATTACCTCTTTCATTTGAAACTCTAAGAAGTTTCATCTCTTCCTCCATCTCATCCATCCTTTGTTGCATTTGGCGCATCATTTGTTGCATTGACTCTTTAAAAAGCTTGTCTTCCTCAAAGACTTCGGATTTCTTGGATGAATTTGCCTGATGATACTTGTTATACTTTCAAGAAACAAACAAACTATTAGATAGAAAAAAATTCACTCTTTATTCCAACAATACACGTAAAAGAACTTCAACTTTAGATGAATTAAAGGTTCCTAACTTGTTGCATTGAGACAAAGCTGAAAAATAAAGGAAAGAAATCCTATCTTGACCTACACGAAAAGGTAAAGAAAGAATAAAAGAGTAATCTTGAAATCCAAACACAATCTTTACGTTATTGATTCTTGTTTCTTGACTTATTTTTCTTTCTTTTCTTTTAGACTTACTCTTTTCTTGGCCGAACGTTATCACGAATTCAGGCTTGAAGGCTCTACAATTCTTGATTTATGGGAGTGTGCACGACAAAACAATAAATAAGGAGTGAACAAAAACCAATTCTTGAAACGAGTATTAAAGTACTATGAATCAAGAAGTTTTCTTTTGGATTGCTCACTGGTGTCTTTTGAATCTCAGCTGACTTTTTCTTTTTAAAACCGAATGCCTTTTTTTTTGTCAATTCAAGCAAACAAGAAAATTTTCAAAAAAGTGATAAAGATACACCAAGAGAGAGATAAACCTTTTGCTCTGATACCACTTGTTGAAGAACCTTGATAACAAGTATCAAAGATTCGACACTAAAGGTTTAAGTTCGGATCTTTCTCTAACTTGAACTAGTTTCAATGGGAATATACTCAACGCAACTCTAAAGTAGGCTAAGTATCGATGGAGGTTGAAACACCACAACAAGTGAAACTAACTTGTTGATACAGTAACTCAATAAATCAATGAAGTTCTAACAGAAGTTCAATTCACGAGGATCTAAGGAATAACCATAAAAAAATAGCATATATCTAACGCAATTACAATGGTGGCCGAAATCCCTCTTAAATATAGTAGGATTTCAGCTAACAAACCTTACAAATAAGAGTCCTTGAAGAATTAGGACTCTACAACTAGTAGATAACTAACAACTTAAACATTATCTAAACACATGGACAACATGTCCTTTATTATAGCTACACTAAGAGATAATGCGGCTATACACATCTAATTAAATAATAAATAAAGCTGAAAACTAATTAAAGTCTAGAATAGACTTTAATTTACAAGATTACTAAAATACCCTTCTTAGCAACTTTGCTTGATTGGGCCGAATTGTACACTTTGTAAACTTAAGAAGTTAACTTTTACTTCATCTTCAAGTTGTAACTTAGCTTCCTCTTTGTCTTTTGTCTCTCGGATCAATGATGCAATTAGTTGGTTCACATTCCTTATCCTTAGCCGTGTCATTGGTCCTTGTAGCTTGGTTAAGGGATCCTTTGAGTAGGGCAACCCCTTGGATGGTCCCTCATCATGATCTTTTAAGGTTTTGTTATTTTTTCCTTATAGGTGCTATAATGTAATCATGAACTCTATAATACTTTTTTTTAAAACTATTTTATTTTGCAAATTTTTTACTGTATTACAAGTAAAATTCACCTAAAATTGTAAAATATGCACTAAAACGGTAAGTTTGAGTTTTGAAATAGTAATTTTTATTTTATTTTACAAATTATTATTCTTTTGACAAATATTATAATTTATGTAGCAAAACTTACGAGATTTGTTACTAGAATTACCATTTATAAAAACACTAATATATGAGATGAAAATGATAATATTGAAATTAAAGTGATAGGTTTTATTTTTAAATAGTAAATTCTATTTTTCAGTAAATTAAAAGTATTATAAAATAAATTACTCTTTGTGTTATGAAACTTACTATATTTGCATTTAAATTTACTAATCTATAATATAAAAGTATACATGATGAGACGGTAAGATTTTAGTCAAAGATGGTAAAATTATAAAATAAGGTAATAATATTTGAAATTTACTAATTATTTATTTAAAATTACCATTTGTACCATTAAAACTAGAAAACTTACAAAAAAAAAACAAAAAATGATGGTCAACAATGGTGGACTGAACAGGTTGACATGTGACCAGTCAACCGACTAGAGTGACGTGAAAATTTATAATTGGAGCACATCGTCATTTGAAATCTGAAGAACCTGTTATACCAAGTCAACTCCTCTTATGTGTCATTCATTTATTGGTCTATCTCTAAATTATAGGTGCCGAAAATATAGTTTTTCGACACCACAACATCTCCCTATAGGAAATCCTTACATTACATCTCCCCCTCTAACCAATACCGTGACAAGGATAGATAGTCAATAATAAAACTTTCGTTTTTTTGTTGGGGAGGGGGTTGGGGGGGGGGGGGGTGGTGGTACCCTCTGTGCTAGCGATGAAAATTATCAAATGATCACCTTCAATTTCTCGATGGTTTCAGCATCTTAATATCGCTATTCTTATTAGTGGATCAACTCAGATAATAATTTACTATAAAATTGTATGTAAGAGTTCTTATATTTTGGCAAATTAAGGATTTTATTTAGACTAAAAGTATGGGAGAATTCTTCTCATCCCATCAGTAATAATATAATCTACAAAATTACAAAATAACACGATTGTTATAAATATTATGGATGTCCCTTTGCATTTCCATATGGTTCATCCTCTCTCCATTCAATGTATTGAATATCTATGACTCTTGGCTTTTTAAGTACCATAACATTCATTGTATGTTATGTATCTCCTAGCCTATAAATAGGCATGTTATTAGTTGAGAATAACAACAAGGAATACAATTCTCCTCCTTCTCTTGAGTTTTAGTTATATCATATTATATATTAGTAATTTCTAGGGGTGTCAATCGAGTTATGTGAGCTGAGCTTGGCATAGCTCACGCTCAGCTCACATAAAAATTCAAAAGCTCACGCTCACGCTCAGCCCGAAAAACTCATAAACCTTGAGCTCATGCTCAGCTCACATTTTAACACGAGCTCGAGCTTAGCTCACGAGCTTCCCAAGCTCACTTATATTAGCGAAGAAAACGAAAATCCTGTCTCAAGAATAGCATAATACAATGAGCCTTAAAACTAAATTTGGACAAGAATACACAGCAAAAGTTTCAGAATTGTTTGATATGCTAATAAAAGGAGTTTTATATAATAAAAAAAACAAAAAACAAGAGAATCCATGCACTTAAAATTTTAACAAATGATAAATTTGCAAATTTCAAAAGATTGATTTAATTCCATTGTCGGTGGCAATTCCAATTTTGACAATCCCATTGAATTCTTCTACACCATCTCACTTTTTGTTGTGATTCA